>CM019153.1:10099977-10602271 GCA_009733165.1 Naja naja
GAAGAGCTGAGGAATTTGGTCAATATCTGTTGATAAAATTTCATGATTCGGGCGGGTTGTGCTCCACCTTGCAGTGGTCTGAGGATCGGGTGCAAACAGTCTGGCTGATACGATCTGGACTGAGTTCGATCCTGTTTCCGAGGATGAAATGGACAGGATTATGCGGCGCCTGAGTTCCACCACATGTTTGTTGGACCCGCGTTCTCTTCTTGGTTGGCTTATACCACCAGGAGGTCACCTGCGGTTGGTTCCGGCAGTGGTCAACGCCATTAAGAGAGGTGTCCTTCCCGCCGCCTCGAAAGAGGCAGGCGGTGGTGAGGCTCCCCTCCTGAAGAAGCCTGCCCTGACTCCGACGCAGCAGCCAGACAACTGCCCAGTCTCCAACCTTCGCTTTTTAGCCAAGGTTGTGGAGAGTGTGGTGGCTCAGCAGTTCCCACTTTTCCTGGATGAAGTGGACTACCTAGATCCCATTCAATCGGGCCTGCCTGGTTTCAGCACGAGACGGCATTGGTCGCACTGATGGATGATTCTGAGGGCCCGGGACAGGGATTTTCTCTGTCCTGGTCCTATTAGACTTCTCATGGCTTTCGAGCACCACTCACCATGGTACTTTTCATGGTCACCGGGGCTTGGGAGTGGGGGCACTGTACTCTAGTGGTTCTCCTCCTACCTCACGGGCGTCGCAATCGGTGCTGACGGGGGGGCAGAGGCTCCACCCCAGGGTACTCACCTGTGGGGTCCCTCAGGGTCAGTCCTCTCCCCTCTTATTCAATATCTACATGAAACCGCTGGGTGAGATCATCCGTGGTTTGGGGTAAGATACCATCAGTATGGATGATATCAGCTATACATCTCACCCCCAGGCCAGATCAGTGATGCCCTCTCCGTGATGACTCGCTGTCTGGAAGCTGCAATGACCTGGATGGACGGAAACATGCTGCCCAACCAACCCAGCCAAGACTGAGGGCATGCATACCGCATCTCGGACCAGTCAGGAATGTCCATCGCTGACCATAGGGGAGTGGTGTTGCCCCCTGGATAGGCGCTGAACCTGGGGTCCTCCTGGATACGGCTCCAGCTAGAGGGATCAGGTGGGGCTGCCGCCAGGGGCCTTTGCCCAGGTCCGCTGGTTCGGCCAGCTTCCCGTTCTGGACCGATGCTCGGCGCACAGTCACTCATGCCCTTGTCACCTCACGACTGGACACTACTGCAATGCTCTCTATTTAGGACTGCCCTTTGCATACCATCCGGAGGTTGCAGCTGGTGCAGAATGCGCCGCTGGTGGTGATGGGAGTTACCCGATTCTCCCATATACCCCTCCTCGCGGCCTACATTGTTGCCGGTTAAGCGCCCGGTGAGATTCAAGGTTCTGACTTTAACATTCAAAGTCCTACACAACATGGGTCCACAATATTTAAGGAGCGGCTCCTGCCGATGTCGAGCGCCACCGTCCCCTCGGCGACACATAGTAGGACTCTCCTCGGGGTCCCGTCGACAAGTCAATGTCGGCTGACGGTCCCTCAAGCGACGAGCCTATTCTGTAGCGGTCCCTGACCTATGGAATGCACTGCCTCTGGATCCTCCTCCGTTGGCCTGACCTCCAAGCACCTTCCGCCGCCAATTTAAAGACCTGGTTGTTTGACCAAATCGGGCTGTGATTACTCCTCACCATGGGATAATTTTAATTCACCTTAATTTGGTCTTATCGGGCTTAAATTATTAATTCTTTTTAAATAACTACTGTACTATGTTATGTTTGATTGTGAGCCACAGTCTTCGGAGATGGGGGACATATAAGTCTAATAAATAAATAAATAAATAAATATTAGAAAGAAACTTGGTTTTTTAATAATGCCACATTTTAGTGGTTTTAGTTATTTAGTGGATTTAGGCAGGAATATGGAAACAGGAGGCTCATTCTGAATTTCTGATTATGCAGCATGAAAAATCCTTGTAATTGTGGCATCTTCCCAGTCTGCTGTTGAATAACCTAGAGTTGTTTTTGGTTGATTTGGAGGTGGAATTCTCCTGCTCCCAATTGAAACCTTCCCAAATGAACCATCTATGATACCTCAGCATATTACACTATGGATGATGTGGATACAGAGATTTGCTAACATGTAGTTGACCCATATTTTTTTGTGGAATGGCCTGGTTGCATGGCCCTGGGAATCTATTTTTGTTTCATCTTGATTCTGAAGGAAGTGAAACACTTACCTTGTGCAGCCTATTTCTTTGGGGAAAATAACAGTCTTATGGACTAGGAAAAACAGGGGCTCCAGAAGACTGTTAATACTATATCCAAACCAAAACAACAGAAAACAGTTCTAATTCTTTAAATCAGGAAAGGTAAACCATTAAGTAGAGGAGATAATATTAATATTGGATATATAATCCCTTTTCTTATAACATATTTGATTTATGACTGCAGTTCACGCAGTGCAATACATATTGACTTTAAACAAGAGACATGCTTCTCATTTCAGACTGGAATAGCAATAGGATAAAAGAAAATAAAAATTGCCTCCTAAACAACATTTAGGCAATGAATATTTAGCTTGGAAGTTCCTGGCAAAATAGGATGTAGTTTGTTTCTTTCTTTTTTAACCTCTTTTATTTCTCTTTGGGATTGCAACTAATTTATTGTCAAGGAATAACACAGTACAAAACAAATAAAATACAGTTTTGACTGGTGGTTTTTTTTGTAATTTTAGTTCCTCTTAAGAATGACGATAAAGATTTTTAAAAGTCATTTTTTTACAGACTGTAATCCAATTATTGCTATTTATTAATCTCTGAAGTACTTCCCTTATTTTCCACTGATTTTTTTTTATGTCAGCAGTTTGAGCAAGGAGTAATACTTTGAGTGAAGGCCCATTTTTTTATCTTATTACTATACCGTTGTTTTTCTTATCCCAAAGGTGCTTTTCCAAAAGGCAATTGAACTTTATTAGGCTTTTTTCCCCCTTGAATGAAGCTTCATGGATGAAAGTGAAATATTTTTAAGGGGGGGGAACTAAGAAAGTCCAGTTGCCTTTCAGAAAAGCACCTTTGGGACAATCATGATCTGGATGATTGAGAATCTCCATAAACATATGACTTTCTTATTCTGATACCTGTTAGAAATAGCAGTAACACAATACTAAACCTGGGGCAAAGTCATAGAACTGGAAGTGACCATGAGTTTTATCCAGAACCTCCATAATATTCAAGGAAATAAAACTATTGTGTAAGCAAATAAAATAACTTCTCCATATCTCCACGGGTCACATATAAGGAAACTAAGATAATAAATTACTTCACGTTTACAATATTACAGGAAGGAGGACTGACAATGTTTTAAGACTGGGTTGCATCCCAAAAATTGTAAGCCGCCCTGAGTCTCCGGAGAAGGTTGGCATATAAATGTAATTTTAAAAAAAAGAGTCCACATAGGGAAAAAGTGTCTTTTTATATTAAAACAGTTAATATGTAATAATATAAAGCAAAACATATATTAAACGGATCTAGAAATGGATGCATTGTATCATGCATGACATAATGGAGAATATACTCTATGTAGCTTAGGGTGGAATTGTCAGATTCTTACAGCTTTATTATCAGACCAGGCAACATCATTATTACATTATGTAATGGAATTTTGGCTGTTTATATGGCTGGCTTACATGATGAGAAAGGTTAGGTCCATTTGTCTCTTTCCATCAACAGTGTTTTCTTTTCCTTGAATAGTTTGGAGATGAACTTATTTCAATGTATATGTTAATGGATAATTTATCTAAGTATCCTGGAATTCTCTTCCATTTTTTGGATCTGGGTCCTTAGATGAAGCCAGGTAGACTGTGTTTACTAGTTTTTAAATGAAATATAAGATGCTGTAGCCTGTATCCATGATTTGTGGTCCTAGTTTCTGTGTTAGTGGAAAACAGTTCCTGATTTTCTTCCCTTGTACCTTTTATTCATATGAATACTGATATAAAGACATAGACTGAGCTCCTGCCATTTCATACTAGTCCAAAAACCATGGTCTTGATTCCTAATGAATGTTTCCCCCTAGTTTTTTAAAATCTTATCCCTTCCATCATCAGACCAAGAATGTCCCTTTATCTCCATTGTTTTTCAGGAGATCAACTGAAGCAGAAGGTGAAAAGCTGGTATTTTCTTAGTAAGGATTGTATGTGTGAAAGTGTCACTGTGTTCAATTAGAGCCCCAGATGCTGGCAAAGATCCTGTAGAAATTGCTCTACTCTTCAGTGTACAACAAACTCAAAACAATTTACAGCACAGATAATCACCAGGGAAACATAAGACACAACTGGGGCCAGGATGTTCTGCTGGGTGATCAATAATAATAATAAATAAAAATTCTGTTGATTTTTCTTTTCCTTGTGATACAATGAAGTATAAGAAATCAAAGGATTTGTCAAGAACTTTACCATATCCGCTATTTATATGTATAAAAAAACCATTCAAACAATGCTAAATAACTTACTAGGTATCCACTTTTCCAGGGACTAGAAGCTAAATGCTTATAAATATTTAGGCAAAAGGTTAACAAGGAATCCAGGACTGTGAACTAGACAGAAAAACAACAATGGCAAAGTCTTCTATGCTTTTGCCAAGAAAATTGTACAAGTATGTCATTGTGGAAGAAATCGATGAATCGTGCCAATGTAATTATAGCCAAAAGATTTGCCAGACCATTTTAAAGTAACAACAAATTCTTTTATTCAGCAAACCTATTTACATTTCACTGATCAATCCCTGACTTAGCTAACAGAGCAGCACTTGCTTCTCTCTCTGTCCTTTTTCTAAGCAACATGTGAGTTGGTGGGAGGGGCTTATATACCCTCACAGAGTCAGTTACAAAAAAGGCTCCAATCTTGCAGCTCTCCTGATTGGCCAAAATATATTTGAAATATTTACACACAAATAATAATTTAAAAATATCTCCCACAGTCATTCATTTATTCAATTTAAAAACCACACAACTTAAACTGACTCTGGGAAGGTTCACTATGAATTCTGCTCTGCTATAAAAGTCATTTAGCTTTTAATTAAAAGTACAATGCTTTATTTCTTCTTAAGTGAAATAAGTGAATAAGATACCTTCTGACATAGGATAGGTCAAAAGAAAGTGCCTTGGGAGAACTGCAATCAGATATCAGTTATGATGTTTCAGGAACAGTGCAAAATATTTTAGGCTTTGGTAATAAATGTAATTTAACTTGGCTGATAAACATTCCCTATACTTACACGGACACTGGATATATTTTTACTGCAGGACTTGTGATGAATTGATGACCAGATTTCAAGTTAATATAAAAATAATCTACAGTTCACACATAAAAGTATGATTTCCTGTTGGTGGATAAGAACCACCTTCTATGAACTTCCTATTAGCATATTCATATAGATGTTTATTTCATTATTCATAGTTCACTTATTTTGCATTCATGAATTTATAATGTACTGCTTTATATTCATGAATTGTAATTTGCTATTTCATCAATTCAAAGTTATGAATTGAAACTTGTTTACGTAGCTTGTGGTGAATTAACTCTGTGTCATATCAAGTGCCACACTGGTGGAAACTGAATGTCTGCTTTGATTTTAGTCAAAGTTCTCAGAGCAAATTAAATGAAGTGAAACTGTCAAAGCAAATTAAAACAACTAAAAGTTCTCAGAAGGTGCAAATACATGTAAATATGATGAGTTTTAGGTCATGAAAAATTGGTATATTTGAAGAAGTTACAAATGCTTCCCATTTAAAATAAAAAGACATTCCATTTGACGCCTTCTGTTAAAAATATAAATGTAAATACACAAACACACACATATATATAAAGTAGGCAATGGAAAACCACTTCTTGTTTTCTGTAACGTTGCCATGAGAAGTTCATAAATGCTTTTCTAAAACCTCAAGAAGCTGAATATCTATGGAGATTCTCAGTCATCCAGCTCATGATTGTCTCAAAGGTGCTTTTTCAAGAAACAACTGGTTTTTCTGGTTTTTCTTTGAAGACATTTTACTTCTCATTCAAGAAGCTTCTTCAGCTCTGACTGGATAGTAGAAAATGGAAGGATTTATACTCTTTGCAGGCAGGTCGTCATTTGTATTCTTTTAGTGAGTTATTGAGGCGACCTGGAGGTTTATATGTGTTGTCAGGGCCACCTGAGTAATGCAAATGGGTGTGGAGCCTTCTTGGAACTGTTGAAAGGACTATGTTGTAGACTGGAGATAAATAATGTTGTATCCTTCCCTCTCTGTTGAGACAGGGCTGTTCAACTTTGACACAGATGGCCTCTTTGACCCCTCTTTCAAAGCACCAGTCCTCTCTATCCAAAATGTGGACTTTGCTGTCTTGAAAAGAGTGGCATTTGTTTTTTAAATATAGATGGACTGCTGAATCTAGTCCTGATGAGTTTGTTCTCCTATGTTGTGCCATGCATTTATGAAGTGGTTGCTTTGTTTACCCCATGTACATCTACACATGGCTCATTGCATTGTACTGCATATACCATGTTGTTCATATACCATGTTGTGTCTGAGTGTTTTATCCTTGGGGCAGATAAGCCTTGCATTTGAAGTGTGCACATATGTTGTATTGGCTGACGATCCTTCTGAGCTTTTCTGATATTCCTGTAATATATAGAATGATAAATGTTAATTTGTTTATAGTTCTCTTCATTGTCTGTATGGAGGAGCTCCAATAAGGTCTTATTTGACATTTGATGAAGACCCACTTGGGATGGCTGCATGTTCTGAGGGCTTCCTTGATGCATTTTAGTTCTTTTTCTTTCCCATCTTTGCTAGTAGGTTGCTAGTAAGACTTCATCTCAGTGGTGTAGAGTTCTAATGACTCCCATTTTGTGCTCCAGTGGATGGTGAGAATCAAAGTGTAAATATTGATCTGTGTATGTGGGTTTTCTGTAAACTTCAATGTTAAGGCTTCTGTCTTCCTTAATGTGTAACTGACAAGTTCAAGAAGGCTAGACTATTTTCCTTAACATCTCCCCATGTGAATTTGATGTATCTGTCCACAGAGTTGGTATGCGTGATGAATGCTTCCAATTCCTGTGTTTTGATCTTGACCCAAATATCGTCCACAAACCTATACCAGTGAGTGGGTGGAATTCCTGTGAAGGAGTCAAGGACTTTGGTTTCTACCTCTTTCATGTAGAGATTGTCCACAATGGGGGACACTGGTGAACCCATGGCACAGTTGTGCTTTTGTCTGTAGAAACCTTAATTATATTTAAAATAGGTAATAGTCAGGCAGAAGTCCAGTATGGCACATTGTGGTCTGGATTAGGTTGGTTCTGTCACCTAAGATGCTGTCTTGTAGCAGTTGTTTCTTCACTACCATGGTAGTTTCAGTTATTGGAATGCGGGTGAAGAGGGAAATCACATCATAGGAAACCATGGTCTTATCTGGGTCCAGGTTTTGTTTCCAAACCTTGCAGGTGAAGTCCTATGAATTGTTGATATGATGGGTGGTGTTGCCAACTAGAGGAGCAAATAAGGCAGTTAAATGTTTTGCAATGTTGTAGGCGATAGAGTTGGTGTTGCTGACCATTGGTTTAAGTAAAGTTGTCTCTTTGTGGATTTTAGGGAGTCCATATATGCATGAGGTGGCTTCCCCTGGGTAAACACACTAATATTGTGGTTTGTAAATAGATGGTAATATTGTGGTTTGTCTTCAGTGTAAGAAATCAATGACCTTTTTTCTTGTAACTGTTGGTGGGATCTCCCTTCAGAATCTCATACGTAACAGTGTCATTCAGAAGACCTTGGCCTTGTAGCTACAAAATAGTCATTTTAGCTGTTCCAAGAAGGCTCCACACCCATTTGCACTACTCAGGTGGCCCTGATGACATAAACCTTCAAGTGGCCTCAATGACTAAAAGAATGCAAATGACCAGCTGTCTGCAAGGAATATAAATCCTTCTATTCCAGGGGTGGGATTCAACCAGTGTTACTACCCATGCAGTGACTACATTTTGCACATGTGTAAAATAACCTTAAGCTGTGCTGCCCAGACAGCTAAAAGGTGCTGCATACGGGTGCACAGTGTTTGAAAAGCCTCTTTTTTCCTGCTTTTTCAACCTTAGCTGTACTGCACAAAGCAGCTGAGGTTGAAAAAGCAAGAAATAAAGGACAGGTAAGAGCCCGGGTGGGTGGGTGGGCCAAACAGAAGCAAACACAGAACCGGTTTGGTGTCTGCTGCTCTTCAGAGCTACTGGTTCTTTAGAACCAGGCAGAACCGGTAGTATCCCACCCCTGTTCTATTCCCCACCATCCAGCCAGAGCTGAAGAAGCTTCTTGCATGAAAAAAAAATGTTTTCAAAGAAAAACCAGAAAGTCCAATTGCCTCTTGAAAAAAGCATATTTGGGATTCCAGAAACTGAGCTCATCTTGGTAGTATTTTATTTTTATGCAGCATGAAAAGTAGTTAAGTCATGGGGGACTTCCGGTGACGCCTCGGTATGGTGAGGTAGGGAGAAATACTAGCGCTTCTCCCACCTCGGGTTTTCCGTCCAGGAACGGCCGTTCGTGGCAGGGTGAGTTCATGTTTTGAACACCCTAACGAGGAGTAAAACTTGGAACCTGTTTGGGAAGTGCGATCTCAAAGGTGAAGAAGAGTTCCCGAAGTTCCGAACGGAAGAAGCCAGCTCCACCAGAGCTGACCCGTAGACGAGGTGGTGTGCCAACAGAAGGAAGCTGAAAGAGAAGGTTGCAGACCGGAGGAGTACAAAAGAAGCTTGGTGAGGGACTGCAAAGGGTTGATGAGAACATTTGGGGGAGATTGCCAAAAAGGATTGGGGCGAGAGTGAAAAAGAGCGGCACCATCTTAGCGATCACCCCAAGAGAAACTAAAGTGGAAGAGAAAGAGGCAATCACTTCCAAAGAATAGGAAAAGAGAAAGTCCTGTGTGGAAAAAGAGAAAGTAATTTGTGAAAAAAGGTGTTTATCTAGCTGGAAAGACAGCGGTGGAAGTTGGAAGGAGAACGGAGCGAATGGCAGACAAGAGAATTATAACACGCCAGGCAGTGACAGAGTACCTCGGAGGTGGCCATCGTGTCGGAGAGAGTGGTGGAGTAGACCTAGACCAGAAGAACAATTCAACAACAGAATACCGAGGAGAACTCTTGCCAGCTAAGGGAAAGGAAAAGAAAATTCTGAAGCGGAAAACGGGAGGACCTGCGAAGAACCCCAGCGGCAAAGAACGGATGGAGTGGGAAGGACGGTCAGCACAGTGACAGTGCAAATTGATGAGCCCCCGGAACACGGACAAACAAACGATTGAATAGACAGCTTCAGAAAAGGAAAGTTATAAAAACTTAACCAACTTAATTAATATTTGGAGAACATTGTTGCCCACTGAAGGAAAGGAGGAAAAATACTTTGGGAAAGAAAGATAGAAAGGGGAAGGAAGAACGCCTGTGAGAAGAGAATAAAGAAGAGTGCTGCCATCGTGACGGTGCAAATTGGCTGTTTTTGACAGCACAATAACTTAGATATTGAGAACGGTGGTATGAATAACAGTGATCTGAACAACAGAAGTGGACCCTGATATCGTCTTATACGTATATTATTCAATTGTATTTTACACCACTTAAATCGGAGAAGGCTAATTTAAGTAACCAAGTAAATAGAAACTAATAGAGATTTAATAGAGATAGATATATATATAAGAGAAAGATAGTAGAACTGTTGTACTTTTATAGACGTTAGGATTTGAAATACTTCAATTAATTGAATTATTTAATAGATAGGATAAGATTTAAGATTTAATATTTAACATTTAATACTTAAGATATTTAACACTCAACATTTAAGATACGTAACCTATTTAAGACATCTAGTATATTTAAGATAATACTGAGTTGAAATAGATAAAAGCAGATCATTGGATGATATATAAGTTGCTGATTTATAGTAAAATAAGACACTGTCTTATATATTTTTGGCTAAAACACACTAGGTCTTTTTATATTATTTTGAACATATAATATATATATATATATATATATAATATATACTCTTTCATTTTATTTAACCTCTTTCTTCTTGGGGAAACTTATAATTCACCTGTAACGTATACTTTGTCTTTTATATATTTTTTTAGAGTAATAACGAACTGCAAGTAAGGAATGTAATGAAATTGTAACCATTGTCCCCCCCCTCCCCTAATATTAATAAGAAAGGTACTAGGCCCTAACCACAATATAAGATAAAATAAAAAAATAGATATTTCTTTTCCCTGGTAAGAGGTAATTGAGTGGAACTGCTGAAAAGGAGGAGTCTTCGGTAAATGATAGTTAGAAACGTGACGTGGGAAAATATAAACAAAATTCTCAAAGAACAACAAAAGATTATAAAGGAAATGACATCCACAATGACCACTATTACTAAAACAGGGAAAAAGGGAGTGATAACTGTAACTCCATCCACCCCTACTGCGACTCCCTCCCAAAGAACGATAGAAGGGATGTTAGGCCCCAAGAAATCTAACACACAAGCGACCTCCCAAACACTACAGAATACACTTCAGACAATTCAAAATATGATGCTGTCAATGCAGGAAACAATGATGAACAATCATGCAGAAAGTAAGAGAGAAAGAGAATTGATGAGATCAGAACTAAAAAGCGAACTGGGAGAGATGAAAAATGAAATTAAAAGCTTAGAGGGGAAAATAGGACAATTACAGGAAATGACAAGGATAAATGAAGAAAAAATTGTAACAATCACCAAACAAACAGACCAAACAGGGAAAAAAGTAGAGGTTATCGAGCAAAAAATAAAAGATCAACACAAGGAAACAAATGAGACCCTGACCTATTTAGAAATGGATAGAGCTTCTTATTATTTAAGGTTTCAAAATATACATGAGGAAAGGGGGGAAAACCTGACTCTAATAATGGCGGAAATATTAGCAACTCTATTGTGAAAGGAGAGAGACCAGATGATACAAGAAATAGACGAGACATACAGGGTTTTCACAAGCTATGCAAGAAGGCATGGACTCCCACGGGAGGTCCATGTCAGATTCGCAAGGAAAAGAGTTAGGGAAATAATCTATAGACTGACGAGGGAGGAAACCATAAATTATAACGGTAGACAAATTATAGTATTAAAGCAAATACCAAGAAGGGTGAGGGATCAAAGAAAAGAATACAGATTCCTCACGAACCACCTAAATAGAAAAAACATATTGTTTAGATGGAATCATCCTGAAGGGGTCCTGGTTACATGGGAAGGCAAAAGAACAAAGATTGATAATCTATCCAAGACCCAGAGATTTTTTGAACAGATAGGAGGATCAGAGGAGGAATTAAGCAGTAGGGGAGATTCACGAAATACGAGCCGTGAGGACCTACAAGCTAGTATCAGAGGAGAAGAGGGAAAGGAGGGGAAGGAGGGGGACAAGGAAACAACGGCTGGGGAAGAAAGAAAGAGGGAAGAGATAGGGGTGAAAACCAGGAGCCAAACAACAGGTAAAACGTAATAAAATCTAGAAAGGAAAAGACCAAATGGGAAGGGGAATAAAATTAATATCGATAAATATTAATGGGTTAAATAGCCCAAGTAAAAGGAAAAATATTTGCTAGATTGGAAAGACAAAAATGGGATATAGTATGCCTTCAAGAGGTCCATATAAAAGAACAGGATAAAAGATATTTAGAGAATAGGAAATTGGGAAAAGCATTCGTGGCCTTAACAGGGGAAAAAAAGAGAGGGGTGGTACTATATGTAAAAGAGGATATCACAGCAAAATTGATATACAATGATATAGCCGGAAGAATGTTAATGGTGGAAGTGGAAATACACAATAAGAAGACCTTATTAGTAGGAATTTATACACCAAACGAAAACCAAAAAGAATTTTATAAAAATTTATATGAAAAGCTGATAGAGAGTGGTAACTCAAGGGTTTGTCTAATGGGGGACTATAATGCAATAACTGATAATAAGCAAGATTATAAATGTGGACATAATCAGTACCAAAAACGAAATATTTTGCCAAAAATATTTTTCGAAATGTCAGAGGAGCTAGGATTGGAAGACATATGGAGGAAAAGAAACCCAGGAATCACACAGTATACTTTCCACTCCAGCCCACATAAATCATGGTCCAGGATAGATATGATATGGATAAATAGTGAACTAAATAAGGAAATCCAGGACACAAAAATTTTAACAAATATATGGGCTGACCACAACCCAATGTCACTAATTTGGAAAGAAGGGGGAAGGAAAGGACAAAGATGGTCGTTGAAGACACCTGTTTTAAAGGAAGAAAAATATTTGCAAAAAGTAAGGGAGGAATTAATAAATTTTTATAACTTCAATAAAAAAGAAGACACATCATTACAGAATTTATGGGATACGATTAAAGCCTATATTAGGGGAATATCAATTGCATACACAGTAAACAGAAACAAGGAAAGATGGAAAAAACAGGATGAATTAATAAAAGAAATTGGAAAATTAGAGAATAAACAAAAGAGAAACCCAGATAATGAGCAAATTAGAGATGAGTTAACACAAATAAAACATGAACTCAACACACTTGAACAAGAGGAATTGCTTAGAAAGTTACAATACACAAAACAAAACTATTTTGAATATGCAAACAAACCGGGAAGGTGGTTAGCATATAAACTGAGAAAAGAGGAGCAAAAAAGAACGATACAATATCTAGAAAACAAAATGGGGAACTTGAAGCTGATTCGAAAAAAGAAAGAAATTACAAGAGATTACTTTGAGGATTTATACAAACAAGAAAAAGTAGAACTAACCAAAATAGAACAATACCTAAAAGAAGGAAACATTCAGGAATTAGCTGAGGATGAAAGAGAGATATTGAATAAGGAAATAACGATAGGCTAATTAAGAGAGGCGATTCAGAAACAAAAAATAATAAAACACCAGGTCCAGATGGATACCCAAGTGAATTTTATAAAAGATAGGAGATATACTAAATAATACTCTCTTAGAAGTTTGTAATGAGGTATTATTAAAAGCAAAAATACCCAACTCATGGAGGGAGGCATATATAACACTTATACCCAAAGAAGAGACAAACACCAATCAAATTAAAAACTACAGACCAATATCACTTCTAAATACAGATTACAAAATATTTATGACAATTATGGCACAAAGATTAAAAGGAATTATTAGTGAGAAAATTAATACAGATCAAAATGGATTCTTACCGAAAAGGCAGATTAGGCATAATATAAGAATGATAATAAACATATTGGAATACTATGAAAACCACCCAGGAAACCAAATGGCATTGATTTTCTTAGACGCACAGAAAGCGTTTGATAATCTGAATTGGGATTTTATGAAATCGCAAATTAACAAAATGAACTTTGGACATAATTTCAAAAGAATGATTAATGCAATATATGATAGCCAAAAGGCAAATATATTGATAAATGGGGAAACCACTAAAACGTTCAAAATAGAGAAAGGGGTTAGACAAGGTTGCCCTTTGTCACCATTGTTGTTCATCACAATATTAGAAACGCTGTTAGTTAGAATTAGGGGAAATGGGAATATAAAAGGAACGAAAATTAAGAACCAAGAGTACAAGGTACAAGCATTCGCAGATGATATGGTATTCATGATAGAAGAACCATTAGAGACAGGTCCTATACTATTGCAAGAGATAAATAAATTTGGGGAATTAGCAGGATTAAAAGTAAACAAGGGGAAAACTAAATTGTTAGTCAAAAATATAACAAATTCTAAGCAAAAAAAATTGGAAGAGATAATGGGATTACAAATAGTAAAATAAAATATCTAGGAATCTGGATAAGGCCAAAAACAATAATGCTATGGGAAGATAATTATATTAAAATTTTAAAGCAAATTAAAAAGGACTTGGAAATCTGGAATAAAATGCAAATATCTTTCTTAGGAAGAATCGCGACAATTAAGATGAATATACTACCCAAAGTTTTGTACTTATTTCAGACAATTCCAATACTAACAAATAGAAAGCTTTTTATGGATTTGGATAGGATGACGATGAAATTTATTTGGATGGGAAAAAGGCAAGAATAAAGAAAAATATCTACAAGATGATAAAAGTAGAGGTGGATTCGGACTCCCGGATTGGGAAATTTATTATAAAGCTGCGATCTTGGTATGGATAAGGGAATGGGTGAAATTAGAAAATAAAAGAATATTGACACTAGAGGCATGACTTACAAACGGGATGGCACTCACTCTTGTGGAATCCGACTGATAAAAAACAAAAACATGCAATGAAATACATAATATGTAAGTCATTGATCAAAAACTGGGTAGAAATAAGGAAGAAAAACTATACAAAAATACCGAGATGGCTCTCAACAATGGAGGCAACCTTTCACCCCAACACATTGGATTTAAATAAAAAACTTAAATATTATCAGATATTGGATACAGAGGGAAAACTAAAAACAAAACAGGATCTGGAAATACAAGGAATAGTGATAGACAACTGGGCTTATTTACAAATTAAAACGAGGTACAATAAAGATATAAAGGAATATGGAATAGAGATAAAGAATACAAATTTGGATAAATTACTTCTGGGACCAGAAGAAAAATTAATATCTAAATTATATAACTTACTATTAGAACAAGAAAGAATAGGACAACTAGTAAAAGGATCAATGTTAGCATGGGAAAAAATATAGGATATAATCTGGACTTGAACGACTGGGAGAATACATGGGAGAAAAACTTGACATACACAAAGTCGGTGGCATATAAAGAAAACCAGTACAAAATGATGTATAGGTGGCATTTGCCCCCTGCTAGATTAGCAAAAATATTCCCACAGGCAAATCCAAATTGTTGGAAGTGCCAAAATAAAATTGGCACTTACTATCATATGTGGTGGACATGCCCCAAAATAAGAAAATACTGGATGGAAATTAAAAATTGGATTGAGGATGTGATGAAATGTGAACTGGAGTGGAAACCAGAACTGTTTCTACTAGGAATGACAAAAAGAAATTTTTCCCCAGAGGACAAATACCTGATAACACATCTACTAACAGCGGCTCGAATTTCCTTAGCTCAGAAATGGAAGGAACCTATAACTCCATCCATACAAGTGGTAATAAAGAAAACATATGAATGTGTAGAATTGGAGAGACTAACACTTAAATTAAATAAAAAAGGACTCGGATTACTATAAGGCATGGGATGTATGGTATAATTGGGTAGAACGCAAAAATGGAGGGAAAGGGAACATAGGGAAATAAGGCACTATAGTAAATAGAAGAAATTCATAGATAACAGGAGATGTTATGCAACAATTTAGAAAAAGACATAGGAAATACCCTAAAATAACCCAAACCAAGCAAGTTGAAAATGAAAATAGTTATGGTTATGTATAAATGTAACTTTATGTGAAAAAAATGCATATTCGATCTGCGACCAAAAAACAAGCGGGGAAAACGAATCACGCATTGCTATATATTTATGTTATTTGTGACTATAAGTCTGTGTGTCTTGTTTTTAACAATTGTAAATAAACTTTTTTAAAATTAAAAGAAAAAAGAAAAAGAAATGATTTGCCAATCCAATCAACTGGGAAAAAAAGAAAAGTAGCTAAGTCACAACCTTCTAAGATGAGAATTTGGAAAATACATTCAGTGTTTTGATATTTAAAACAAGAAAGAGAAACATAAGATAGGACTTTACTTAAATTTCTTATCATACTTTAGATAAGTGAGTATATTTCATAAATGCGAGGAAGAAAATGCATTTCATTTGCAAATTAAGCTAATTAAAGTGAATTGTTCACCATGCCTTTAATTGTTTTCTATTATATCAGAATTACAAGTTAGTAATAAGATTTGAAAGGCTTTGGAAATTGCACCCAAAGGTTTGGGTAAGTAGTCAGGTAGTAAACATAAAAAATGCCCTCTCCACTGCTCAAAGTGAGAACAAGCCAAGGATCAACATTGCTATGAAAAGAATGGAAGTTTAGGTGGACTATTGGAAAGAATGGTTAAGCAGTGGATTATTCTGCTAGAATAGTGGTAGGCTTTCCCTAAATGGAAATTGGAGCTGGATGGCTATGGTTAAGAATGGTTTAATGGATCCCTATGTGCTAATCTGGGGTAAAATTAGATTATTCCTATTAATACATATAGGGGGTGCAATGGCTCAGTGGCTAAACAGGCTGGGCTTGTCAGATGGAAAGCTGACAGCCTGGTTTTGAGACCCAAGCACTGCACAGCAGGACAAGCTCTTGCTACTTGTCTCAACTCCTGCTCACCTAACAGTTTGAAAGCATGCACATTCAAGTAGATAAATAGGGGTGGGAAGGTAATAAGGTTCCATTCACCTTGATATACAGTCATGCTGCCACGTGACCATTGAAATGTCTTCAGACAACATTGGCTCCCTTGCCAAGAAACAGAGATGAACTCATCTCCTAGAGTCAGACATGACTGCATAGGGGAAAGCTTTACCTTTTTCTACATATAATCTATAATTCTATAAAGTCTTCACATAAAGTCTTTAATATCTATTTACACATGCAACTATGATGATAATTCATATTATATTTGTTTGTTGATTTGATTTGATTTAGGAACCACCTGACTTACAAAAGTTAGTCTTTGTTTAGTGACTGTTCTCAGTTAAAACAGTGATAAAAATGTAACCTTAGGACCAATCCTCACATTTATAAGCTTTGCAGGTCTGTAAAGCAAAAGAAAACTGAAGTAAAATGATAAGCATGACTGTGGCTTCATTTCATGACCACCTTACTTAATTGAGTTGTGGGTCATAATTGTGGTCACTAAATTAGAACTTATATGGGCATCTCACAATATAGAAAATAAAAGATAAAAACAATACAAAATAGATAACTAAATGGAATCTGGATATTTAGTACAAAAGCAAATTCACAAAACTATCTAACAAAACTATCCAGTCCACATTACCCCAGGGTCTGGGAAAACAGACAGATCATCCAGGCTTTTTGGAAAGGTCTCAGGGTGAAAGCCACATGGATCTCACTAGGGATCTCATTCCAAAAAGGCATCACAATAAATCTGTTAGGCCTGCCTCTGTTCACAAACCCAAGAAAGAAAACCCCCAACTCTACTGAGATAGAGAAGAGGTATTTTGACTGAGTTTGAAAAGATAGCAGTGAAAGCAAGGCAAGATCTGATTCAAAACACCTGAATGTTACAGATTGAAAGTTTCCCCAAATTCTTTCCCCCAGGGTCCAGTGCTGAGGGTCCAATCAATGTCCAGTATAATGTTGTGTGAGGCTCATCTTCAGGTATTTCACCCATCTGGAGTCCTAGGATGGTTGGCCTTGACAACACGACTTGGTTGACTCCACTCAGCAACGCAATAATTCTTGAGACCAAACCTTCCTTTCAGTTCACATTGGACTTCACCTCACCAGCACACTTCCCCAATCCAAATGCCATTGCCCCTCCCCCATTTACTATGGCAGCCGATAGCAAGCATGCAGCAAAGTTGAACCCCATGCTGGCGATCTGGCTGACAAAATCTGTAAAATCTATATATAGAGTGGCATCTATAGATGAGATGATGGGGTGATGTGGGACTCACAGGAAGAGAAATCTGGCTATATTTCCAATCTTTTTTTAATGGCTATGTGAATGGAACAGTAGAATGTAATAATTGGTTTCCATACATTAAAATTCAGTATCCTGTCCCATACCCAAAATTCGGTATCCTGTTCCACACCCAGTAAAAAGTTTAATTTGCTTATCAGATCATTGATAGACTTTAAGAAAAATATCTCTCTATCATACCTACCCCAATCCGATCCCTTAGGGGGGAAAAGCCTTTGATGTCATTTGGTTAGAGGAAAGTGTTCTTTTACTAGGAGTGTTGGTTGCAGCAAAGTGAAGGCAGCTCTGAAATTATCGTGCTTTCTGGATACAAAAATAAGGTGTAGATTTTGCCCCAGCCCACCCCTTCCATGGTGAGCAGTCTATTTCCAGCCAACCAGAGCTAGCCAAAACGTTGTGAAAACCCTGAGATGTTTGGGGTAATCCATATATTTCTCAGGCTGCCTGGCTATGGGATGCTGGTACAAACAGGATCCAGCTGCTCTGGTCCTTCTCACCTGTCATTCCCCTCTTCTGATTTCCTATCACGTACACACAAAGCTTTATTGCCCTTTCATCCTTCCTTCTGTTATCCTTCCCTCTTTCATTCTTCCTCCCCCTTCTTTTTATGGCAGGATACCTGTGAACCCCTCGCCCCCGCAACTGAGCCAGACTGATCTGACATTCTGCTCCCCTTGACAGAGACATTAGTCCTGCAAAAGAAAAAAGAGGGGGTGGGAGAGATACACAACATGTCCCAATTAGTAAACAGTTCAATGCGGCTTATCTAGGTATCGGTCATATCATTTTTTAAAGCAGTTTGGGGGCTCGATCCATTCAGTTTCTGAAGGGAAAAAGTCTTTCCAGGATACCAAATTCTGAGTTTTTCCCTAATATATGTGAGAGTCCAAAATGTCTTTGACTTCAAAGTGCTGCTCTCCCTCGATCATAATGGGGACAGGAGCTGGTTGTGATTCAGGACACAGGGAAGATGTGATTTCTGGTTTCAATAGACTACAATGAAGTAGTGAGTGTACAGTGATGTCTGAACATTTTTGGCAGATCACATTCTACCATTACTGGGTTAATAATCCTCTTGATGGGGAAAGGTCTAAAGTATTTCAGCCCTAATTTCTTTGATGATTGTCTAGTTTGTAGGACTTCGGTAGAGAGATAGACTTTGTCTCCCACCTTAAGGTCCTTTGGCTTGATATGCTTTTTATCAGCCTGTTTTTTATATGCTTCCCTAGTTTCATCCAAAGCTTTTCTCACCACTGAGTAGGAGGTGTTCTGTAACTGGGCAACCCAATCTTTCAGCGATGAAGTCAATTGGGTGGCCTCAGGGGTGGGATCCAACAGGGTTAACTACCGGTTCATGGTGATTTACAATGTTTTACGATGTTTGCTGATTTACGATGTGCTTCTTTGCATGCTGCTCATGTGCCTGTAAATCTTCATCAGCAGCGTTTGAAACATTTTGTTCCTGCTTTTCCACTGCAGCCATGCCTTACATGGCAGCTGAAGTTGAAAAAGCAGGAAATAAAGATCATGTAAGAGCCAGGGTGGGCAGGTGGGCCAAAACAGCAGCAGACATAGAACTGGTTTACGTCTGCTGCTCTTCAGAACTACCGGTTCTACAGAGCCATTCTACCTGGGTGGCCTCAGGTAATTCAGGGATAGCTACAAAGTCTTGTCCTGTTGCCACTTTAAATGAAGTGAACCTGATGCTATTGTGCACTGAGTTATTGTAGGTGACCTCTGCAAAAGGGAGGAGGCCTGTCCAATTGTCCTGTTGGTAATAGAGCATCTGAGGTACTGCTCCAGGATGCCATTGGCTCTCTCATACCCCCCGCCCTTTAGTAGCCAGATGATGTAGGAACTTTACAGCTTGCACCAGCATCTAGCCCTTTTGCTCCAGCTCATCTGCACTCAATTCTTCCTCCAGTTCCTGCAGCTCCACTCAGGTCTCTCACTAGCGGCTACCATGCCCCCCATGGGTGAATGTCACTTTCATGGATTTCTCTTCCCATTTTTCTTTTTTCTCGACCCTGGGGAACTATTGGTGGATCATCCTTTTCCAGTCATCTGAATAGATTCAGCCCTCCAGGAGCGGTTTTTGAGGATCCCCCAGGCCTTGGTCTCTTCCTGGTTTGTATAGTCCTTATGATAGAGGCAGTTTTCTCTCCAGGTTGACCAGAACTGCAGAGCTGGCTTAATATCAGACCTGCCCCAATCTAATCCCTTAGGAAAGAAAAGCCATCAGCTCCATTTGGTTAAAGCAAAGGGTTCTTTTACTAAGAGTGGTGGTTGTAGTAAAGTCAAGCCAGCTGTGAAAGTGCCACACTCACCAGATCCAAAAATAAGGTATAGGTTTTCCCATCAGCCCATTCCTCCCCACATGACCAGTCTGTTTCTAGCGAACTGGGGCTCACCAAGATGTTTTGAGAAGGCTGAGTTGTTTGGGGTGTAATCCGCATATTTCTCAGGGTGCCTGACTGTGGGATGCTGGTACAAACAGGATCCGGCTGCTCATTTCCCCCTTCTCAATTTCCTATCATTAACTCATAAAGCTTTATTGCTTTCTTATCCTTCCTCCCCCCTTCTTCTTCTTTTTATGGTAGGATTTCTGTGAGGCCCCCTAAGCCAAGCCAGGCAGATCTGACAGTCTACCTTAATGTTAGATTGATTCTAGCTGTACTTGCTATACTTCAACCCTTTCTTCTCAAAAAATCTTACTAAAGAGAATTATGAAAGAATGGTGTTTGGAACTGTGTTTCAGTTTTAGGCATATGAATCTGACACAGAGGCTGGTGCTGCTCCACTTTCAAGAGAATATCTCATGTTCACCGTTAGCTCATTACATTACTAAAATTACTAAAATCTTATGGTATCTCTGGACAACTGCATAACTGGATAGAAGCATTCCTGTCAAACAGACAACAAATGGTCAAAATTGGGAGCGTCTTATCAAATTCTGTACCTGTCAACAGTGGTGTCCCCCAAGGCAGAGTTCTAGGACCAACTCTCCTCATTCTCTACATAAATGACCTCTGTGATCATATTAAGAATGTTCTCTTCGCTGATAATGTAAAACTATTCGACACCACAGACAATACTGCTACCCTTCAAAAAGACCTCAACTATGTATCAGAATGGTCAAACAAATGGCAACTTCAAATCTCAACAAATAAATGCTCTGTCTTACATATTGGCAAAAAAAATCAGAAAATAAAATGCAAACTGAGTAGTTAAGACCTTGTTGATGATTCAAACTCTGTCAAGGACCTTGAAATACTCATCTCTAATGATCTAAGTGCTAGAGCCCACTGTAACTATATAGCCAAAAAGGCATTAAGAGTTGTTAACCTAATCCTATGTAGCTTTTTCTCTGGTAATATCACACTACTAACTAGGGCATACAAAACATTTGATAGACCAATACTTGAATACAGCTCATCAGTCATACTCATCACGTATCTGATATTAACACAGTTAGAAAGTCCAGAAATATTTCACAAGAAGAGTTCTACACTCCTCTACTCATTGCAGAATACCTTATGCCACCAGACTTGAAATTCTAGACCTAGAAAACCTAGAACTATGCCGCCTTCGGTCCGATCTAAGTATAGTATATAAAATCATACATTGCAATGTCCAATCAATACTTCAGCTTCAACCATAACAATACAAGAGCACACAATAGATACAAACTCAAAGTTAACCGCACCAAACTTGATTGCAGGAAATGCGACTTCAGCAACAGAGTGGTCAATGTCTGGAATACTCTACCTGACTCTGTAGTTTCTTCCCCAAACCCCAAAAACTTTAACCTTAGACTGTCTACTATTGACCTCACCCCTTTCCTAAGAGGTCTGTAGGGGGCGTGCATAAGTGCACCAACGTGCCTACCGTCCCTGTCCTATTGTTTCTTTTATTTTTTTATATGTATTCATTTCATGTATTCACAACTATGTTTATCCTTGTAAGCGATTGACAAAATAAATAAATTAAAATTAAAAATTAAATTACTTCCTAATTCCTAGATGTGTCTAGTAATGTACAAGTGCCAGTGAGAAAGGATTCTCCTCCTCCTTCTTCTCTGCTGCTGGATGTTTGAAAGGGAGGTGAGAAGGGGAAGATCATGCTATGGACACAGAGTTCTCAGAGGCCAAGGTAGCTTTCCCAACTTTTCCAGAAGGTAGCTTTCTTCTTCTGCTGTTTGGTTATGGCATAGAAAGAATGGATCTGTGGATTTTCCTCCTCCTTTTTCTCACACTCATCTTTAACTTTAACTTTAAGGAGCCTTAGTGGTACAAGCTGTTAAATGCCTAGCACTTAAGTTCCAGCTGCCTGCAATTAGTGCAGACTTGAATCCCACCAGGCTCAAGGTTGACTCAGCCTTCCACCCTCTCAGGGTAGGTAAATTGAGGACCCAAGATTGTTGGGGGCAATAATCTGACTTTGTAAAAATGCCGTTTAGTAATATTTAGGCATATACAATGGAATGAAGGCTATTGCAGAGCGCATTGGGTTGCGCTCCAAAAATTGTAAGCCACCCTGAGTCTTCGGAGAAGGGCGGAATATAAATGTAATTAAAAAAACAACAACAACTGCTAGAGCTTGGGAGGATGAGATGAAGCTGATTTCCTACTTTAAGGAACAATAATAAATGCTTCATGTGAGTTTTGAGAAGCCTTATTTTTAGGTCATTGAAATGAAAGAAATTAAGATTAATACCCATGTAACTAATAAAACTGAAATTGAAATAACCTGCTGGAAAGAGAGTGTGTGTGTGTGTGTCTGTGTAATACACAGAGACAAACACACACACTTTCCAGCAAGTTATTTATATAATTATAAAAATATATAATTATATTGTCTTTTAAACCAGTTTTATATAATGGGGTTTATAACTACAAATTCTTACAGCTTTGTAGAGTCAGAAAAGCAACAACTGCTTTTTATGAACCACCATTTGTAGTGTTAGAAATGATAGAGCATTCTAGAAGCGAGATATTTCTATGGATTTCATTATGTGCAGAGAGGAATAATTCAGGAGTATGTTCAGATAACAGAAAGTCTACCAAAGTGAACAGTTGGCATAAATGTCGCCAGTTCACTTTACTGAGCTAAACTATCCTGCAAATTGCTACATCTTGATTCTTGTTTTGCTTTTTGTACAATTGCTGACAATCAAATACATCAAACACAAAATTACAGAAATGACATGTTGTGCTATCTTACATATAATCAAAGGATAATGTTACTGTTTTACCATAATGCAATGCAAGTTATTGTTTTAGGCTGTTACAGGCACAAGGACTTTATCATTTAAATGGAAAATGAGCGAATCTATATCCTGACAGTCAAGTTAGTGCTATCAGCTCATTCTTCGATTGCCATGAGTACATTATTTATTTATTTGTTTATTTATTTATTCATTTAATATGCATCCCATCTTGTGACCCAAAATGACTCTGGGTGGTTTACAATGCAATAAAAATATATAAAAACAATTATAAATATAAATTTAAATTTAAAATAACAAGAATTAAATTCAGACCGAAAATTAAAGGCTGATACAGAATGGAGTGGTGTCTTCTAAGTCACTGCACCAACATCTCCAACCTGGCATGTCTCCATTAGGCCCCAAGCCAACCAGCAGAGCCAGGTGTTAAGGCCCTTTTGGACCACCAGGAAGCTGGGGGCGGATCTCACCTCTGGCAACAAGATATTCCAAAGAATGGGTCTATGGCAGAAAAGGCCTCCTAAACTCAGTCAGCTGAGATTCCTTGACAAACAGGGTTTGCAGAAGGCTCCTTCTGCCCCAGTGAGTGGGATGGGCCAATTCCATTGGGGTAAGATGGTTCCTCACATACAAGGTAGTCTTCGATTTATGGTCACAATTGACCCCAAAATTTCTGATGCTAGGCAATATAGTTGCCAAGTGAGATTTGCCCTATTTTATGATAGTTTTGCCACATTTGTTCAGTTAATTACTGCAGTTATTAAATTAGTAACTCGGGTTATTAAGTGAATCTGGTTCTCCCACTGACTTTACTTGTCAGGCCACAAAACAGTGACCCCAGGACACTGCAACCATCATAAATGCATACCAGTTGCCAATTATTCAAATTTTGATCATGTGATCATGAGGATGCTGCAACAGTCGTAAATGTGAAAAATGGTTATAAGTCACTTTTTAAAGTGCCATTGTAACTTCAAATGGTCATATTAAAGAATGCTTGTAAGTCAAGGACTACCTGAACCCATCCCATAAAGGGCTTTAAAGTGATTACTAACACTTTGAATGGGACCTGGAAGTAGATCAGTAACCAGTATAGCTCACATAACAGTGGTGTTACATGTGCCACTCTATGGACTTCCAGAACTGTCCAGCCTGCTGCATTCTGAACCAATTGTAGGTTCTGAATATTCTTCAAAAGTTGCCTTATGTAGAGCATATTGCAGGAATCCAGATGAAAGATGACCAGGTTATGAATAGAATAGAACAGAACAGAATAGGATAGGATAGAATAGAATAGAATAGAATTCTTTATTGGCCAAGTGTGATTGAACACCCAAGGAATTCGTCTTAGTGCAAATGTTCTCAGTGTACATAAAAGAAAAGATACATTCATCAAGAGTCAAGAATCATAAGGTACCACACTTAATAATAGTCATAGGGTACAATAGGCAATCAAATCATACTAGGAAACAGTCAATATAAATTGTAAGGATACAAGCCACAAAGTTACAGTGATACAGTCACAAGTGGGAGGGGATGGGTGATAAGGAGTGATGAGAAGATTAACAGTAATAGTAGTGCAGACTTTGTAAATAGTTGGACAGTGTTGAGGGAATTATTTGTTTAGCAGAGTGATGGCTTTCGGGGAAAAACTGTCATTGTGTCTAGTTGTTCTGGCGTGCAGTGCTCTATAGCGTCGTTTTGAAGGTAGGAGTTAAAACAGTTTATGTCCGGGATATGAGTAACTGAGCGCATATCCTCATGATCCAGAAAAAGGTGTGACTACTGCACATCATGAAATTGTGCAAAGGCTTTCCTAGCCATGACTGCCACCTGCTCTTTGAGCAGGATTGCAAGTCTAGAACCCCCAAGTTGCACACCTGATAAACAGCATCTCTCTGGGATGCTGCAACTCCATTCATAAATAAACCTCTAGATACTGAAGTTCCATGCACTCACAGCCATGTGCATTACTGGGGTTCAGTTGTAGTGTGTTATGCTCAATCCAGACCCCCACAGCCTCCAGGCACTGAAAAAGGGCAGTCACAGCATCACATGGATCATCCAGAATAGAAATGTAAAGTTGAGTATCACCTCATTGATACCTCATTCTGTAGAATCAGATGACTACATCCAATGATTTTATATTGGCATTAAAAAGAATTGGAGAGAATACTGAATCTTCTGGTGTTCTTCTTCTAATTCTGGCATTTATAAATATTATACTTTCTAATACGATTGTATATTGACCAATGTAATTGACCAATGATTGTATATTGACCAATGTAAAAATAATATTTCATAATCCATAGCAATTTATGTAACAACTTTATCTCTTCTGCTGCCATCCCACTGTTGGGTTGGTAGGATATTACCAAGTAATATCCAGGAATTAATAATTAGTTTATATATGAAGGACAGCAGGGAAAAAATGATAAGGAAATCATTTATTTTTCTGTAAAATTGTTCCTCCAGGAAAAAAAATGGTTAGCTTTATGTTTTACAATAAGTCATGGATACTGGAATTCCCACAATAATGGCTAGATTTAGAGATACACTATAAACCAGAGTCAAAGAAATTATAAAGTTTGACAGATATATCAACCCTAAAACAAGACAAAATGGCTAGTGATCTGACACCTCATCATAAAATCCCAGCATCACCATGTGTACAAAAAGGGAATTGGTATGGATTACAATATCTTGCCTATAGAGACTTGGTTATGATTCCTTTTATAAACCCTGCAGTTAAAGCAACTTTAACATTATTTGATTGATACATAGTTTTATTCATGACTACTGCTACTACCGTGTTTCCCCAAAAATAAGACCTACCCTGAAAGTAAGACCTAGCACTATTTTCTAAACCTGCCCTAATATAAGACCTACCCCGAAAATAAGACCTAGTGTAAATCTCCAGTTCCAGGAAGACTTTTGATTGAAACACCCCTACACACTCACACACTATTTGGCACCATAAATATTAAGACCTACGAAAATAAGACCTAGTGTATTTTTGGGAGCCAAAAAATATAAGACAGTGTCTTATTTTACGGTATACACAGTTTGTTCCTATTTTTCATTTCTTTTCATGAAATTGATTTGGTTTAGACTTTTGTTTGCTTGTTTCTGTCTTGCTTTATTTGCAAAGGTGACATATCCTGTTCTTCATATAATAGACATAAATGAGCTCTATTCTGATCCTTTGCATATTTTAAATGTGGTAAAATCAATGAAAATCATGGAATAAATTGTTTTGTATTGGTAAAACAATAACTCGCTAAGCCAAAAATTATAATGTGAATGTTTCAAGTGAATGAAGGTAATTCGTCAAAGGAAAATGGATGGAAGCAGGATCTAGATCTGTGATAGGTAATTGAATTAAAAAAAGAAAAAAAACAATCATCTGGATATGAATATGGATCAGAACAAATTATTTTAAGAATATTGGGTAGTGTTTAGAAAGTTTATTGGCTTTTTCTATTTGAAATTTTATTGCAGCAATTATTCCAGATTTGCATATATTCATATTAAGTAACATATGAAGATTCTATCTAAATTATTGCTTTTTTTGGCCACTTTGTCATTCGTTAATAATCACCCTTCACATTTGGATAGCATGTCACCTTATGAATACATCTCATTAGGTTTTTTACTTGGTTCAGGCCTTTTTCTTTTTCTTTCTGATGGAAGCTATAAATCATTCTGAGTTATGTCACTAAAGACTAGCAACATGCAGTACAAAGACCTATATCCTGGCTGAAGTCAGCTCTAAATGGATTCTGTATGAATTTTTATTCTGTTATGAATAACTATTGCCAATCTCACCTTAGTTCTTTTTAATATATCTCAATAAAAATAAAGAGTTTTTAAGTGCTTAATGTAAAAAGACTAGTTGTTGATTTTTTCCACTAATAAATTTTCCTAAGAGACCCCCTTCAAAAATGTTACTCATGAATATCATAAATACTATTGCTGACATTGGGACTTCAAAGTATGTTTTACCAGCCATTTGAAACATTATTTCAGATGGTCGCTAAATATGTCTTTGTACTTTCAAAAAACATGAATTGCAAAACATATAGAAAGCTGGGTTAGATGAAGGGTTAATTTCTAAAGCTCTTAATTGCCTGCAGTTGTGTTTAAATCATTGTTCTTCCTCCCATCTGTGAAAGGAATAGCTTGCCTTGCACATGTTGCAAGAATGAAATTCAAACAGATCAATATCAGAATAAATTAGAGGGCTACTTTTAATTGTCAGGCAAACAAACCATGAGTTCAGGAATTCTGAAACCTGTCAGTGGTAGATCCATTTGGAACAATAATGGTGCTACTTATCCAGATTTTGTCTTTGCATTTGGTATGCTAAAAATACTGTAAGACCAAAGTTCCTTTTTGAATATTGGGAAAATAATTGCTACACTAGGCCGTGAACATTAGGGAGGAAGAACTAAGCCTCCAGGAGAAAAGGCAGAAAAAGTGAAAAGGTTTTGCTAGGTGAATAGCTTTTGAAAATGGATTTGAAGGTGATGTTAGTTAGGAAAGTAGTCTTAAGAAGAGGGCTACATGTGGAAATAGAAAAAGAAATAATAGATGGAGTGGAGTTTTCAGAGTATAGAGAAGGCAGTGCAGATTTCAGTAGTGAAGTCTATAAAGACAAGCTTACAGAAAAGGTCCACTCTTGAAGTTACTTCAGATAAGGTTCCAGAAAATCCAGATGTTATCTAGTCTCAAGAGGCTATCACCTTGACCTACAAAGGATTAATTTGGAGCTCAAAGGAAAGTTCTCTTTATTTCCCCAAAGAGAATAAGGAGGAAAAGGGGCAAGGATTTTTTTTTCATGGTTTTTTTTTTGGTGGTGGGGCAGAAGCAAAAGTGTATTGTTGAACATGTCTTTCTAAATTACAAATATTTTTAAAGGAAAATCCCATCCAT
Source organism: Naja naja (assembly GCA_009733165.1). Classification (NCBI taxonomy): domain Eukaryota; kingdom Metazoa; phylum Chordata; class Lepidosauria; order Squamata; family Elapidae; genus Naja; species Naja naja. The sequence goes on from CM019153.1 coordinate 10,127,783, forward strand.
TTTTGGAAAATAGATCCTCTAGAAAATGCAATGCCCTACTAAAGCCAGTATGGTCTAGTGATTAAGGCTACAGGATAGAAACCTGGTTGGATGACCTTGGAACTCTCTCTCAGCCCAACTGACCTCACAGGATTGTTGTTGTGATGGAAATATGAAGAAAAACAAGGAAATGATAAAAAACCCTTTTGAATCTACTTGGGTTAATATAAAAGGAAAAAGGAATGACATATAGTGTATATGTGATGACCTGTAGTGTCTCAAAACTAACACAAAAACTAAAACATGAATCAAGGTCTTGTAATACCTTCAACTTAACTTCGCTGTTTTATTAGTCACAGTTTAAATTCAAAAAGTAGATAATGAAGCAAAAGGAAACCAAAAACAAACTGCATTGATGAGAGTTCCAAGGCTAACCAAGATAATTAATCACACATTCCAGGAAGATAACTGGAGAGAGTCCATGAGAAGAACACCAACAAAGATAAACCTTATCCAAAGAAAGCACTAATTTGACTCCAGCGTCTGTGAACATGCAGTTACAAACTCTTATACATAGCTCACAGCTGCAACCCATGAGAAGGATCATGGCCTCTCCTCCCGAGTAGACCATGCTTTCCCCTGATCCTCTCCTCCCTGCATGCCCTAGGCCTGGATCCTCCTCTGATTGCTCAGCCAGCCTCTGCCCTTCCCCAGCCTCCTCCACCACCTCTGGAGCCACACTTCCATTCCCTGTTGGCTGTTCCTCCTCTTCCTCAGAGTCAGTCTCCACCACGGGCATGACAGTATACTCCAGCATACATAGTATACCAGACCAAATTGATAGTCTTCTGTGCTTTTAACCTGGGAAATCCACTGCACACAACATAATGAAGAATGCTAATAACATGAGCCTCGGTGACACAGCGGTTAAAGTGCAGTACTGCAGGCTACTTCTGCTGACTGTCAGCTGCCTGCAATTTGGCAGTTCAAATCCCACCAGGCTCAAGGTTGACTCAATTTTCCATCCTTCAGAGGTCTGTAAAATGAGGATCCAGATTGTTGGGGCAATATGCTGACTCTGTAAACTGCTTAGAGAGGGCTGTAAAGCACTATGAAGCAATATATAAGTCTAAGTGCTATTGCTCCTCTTCGCACTTTTTCCTCAATATCTTTTTTGTAATGTGGTGACTAAAACTGGATGCAATATTCCAGTGAGGCCTTACTAAGGTTTTATAAAGCAATACTAATACTTATGTGATTTTGATTCTATGCCTCTGTTTATACAACCAAGGATTGTATTAGCATTTTTGGCTGCTGACACATATTACTGGCTCATATTTAAATGATCATCCACTAGAACTTCAAAGTTCCTCTCACAGTTACTGTTTTTGAGCCAGGTATCACCTAATCTGTATTGTAGCTTTGGTGTTTCCTGCCTAGGTGTAAAACCTTGTTTTTCTCCATAATACATTTCATTTTGTTTGATAGGGCCCATTGTTCAAGTCTGTCTAGTCTGTCCTTTACAGTTATGTTTTTGGTAGGTTGGGCTATAGTTTCTTTTTGCGTGAAGACTGATGCAAAGAATGAGTTAAACAGTTCTGCTTTATCTCTGCTCCCTGTTACTTCCTTGCCATTTTATCCCTTAAATGAAACTACTATTTCCTTGACTTTTTTGTTATTTATATATTGAAAGTAACTGTTTTTATTATCTTTGACTTTTGTTGCAAGTCATTGTTCATTCTCAGCCTTTGCTTTCCTGACTTCATCTTTGCAAATTCAGACTATCTGCTGGTACTCTGCCTTAGTTATGTGTCCCTCTTTCCATTTTTTATACTTGTCATTTTTGTATTTCAGTTTATCAGATTTTTGTGCAACCAGGCTGGTTTCTTCTTGGATTTCTTGTTTTTCTTTTTCAGTGGTATTGTGCTGGACTGGGCTTTTATAATAATATTTTTCAGAGTTTCCCATGCTTCTTGAGTTGTTTTCCCCTTTAGGATTTTCATTCATTGAATTGTTCTTAAGGCTCTCTCTGTGTTTGTTAAAATCAGCTCGTTTGAAATTTAAGACACTGGCTGGATTATGTTCTGCTGTTTGTGTCTGCATTATATTGAATTCCAATATGATGTGGTCACTCTCACTCAAAGTTCCGGCAAGTTCAACTCCCTCTATCACTTCTTCTCTATTAGTAAGAATAAGGTCCCCTACAGATTTTCCTCTAGTTCCTTCCTCTACCTTTTGAATGACAAAGTTGTCAGCTAGGTCGATTAGGAATCTGTCTGATCTCCCACTTGCTGCAGAGTTTGTCTCCCAGTTGATATCAGGGTAGTTAAAGTCTCCCATTACTACTATGGTATATTTCCTACATACATTTGTTAATTGTTTAACAAAAAAGTTCATCTATTTCTTCTGCTTCATTGGGTGGCCTATAGTATAAACCTACAGCAATCCCCCCCCCCTTTAATATTGACCCATATGGATTATAGGGCAGGAGGTTTTCATCCTTGGTTTTGGGAATTTCTGTAGAGGTGTAGTTATCTTTTATGTATAATGCTACTTCACTTCCTCTTTTGTTTGATGTTCACTTCCTTTTGTTCTTTTGAATAGTTTGTATCCTTCCATCAGTACATTCCAGTCATGAATTGTTTTTTTAAAATTCATATTTATATGCCGCCCTTCTCCGGAGACTCAGGGTGGCTTACAATTTTTGGAGCACAACCCAATGCGCTCTGCAATAGCCTTCATTCCATTGTATATGCCTGCTTATTACTAAATGGCATTTTTACAAAGTCAGCTTATTGCCCCCAACAATCTTGGGTCCTCAATTTACCTACCCCGAGAGGGTGGAAGGCTGAGTCAACCTTGAGCCTGGTGGGATTTGAGCCTGCACTAATTGCAGGAAGCTGGAATTAAGTGCTAGGCATTTAGCAGCCTGCACCACCAAGGCTCTTTTAGTTTCATCCCACCATGTTTCAGTAATGGCAACTTTATCATATTTACCTTCATGCACTAGTATTTCAAGTTCACCCTGGTTATTTGAGCATTTGTGTATAGGCATTTGAGTCCTTTATGGGTCTTGGATATGTTTCTTATGTCTTCTACTTCTTTCCATCACTCTTACTTTATTGTGTTTCTCCTCCTCCACCTCCTCCTCCTCCTCCTCCTTCTTCTTCTTCTTCTTCTTCTTCTTCTTCTTCTTCTTCTTCTTCTTCTTCTTCTCCTCCTCCTCCTCCTCCTCCTCTTCTTCTTCTTCTTCTTCTTCTTCTTCTTCTTCTTCTTCTTCTTTTTCCTCCCCCTCTTTACTCACTACCTCCTTATCTAATTGGTTATTAGTGGTAGGAATTAGGTTCTAAAGGTCTTGAAGATTGCACCCACTTCCCCCTCTATTTTAGTTTAAAGCTCTTCTGATAAGATGAACCAGTTGTTTTCCAAATATATTCTTTCCAGTTCTTGTGAGGTTCACTCCATTCCTTGCAAATTAGTCCTTCATATAAGTAACCTATAACTAGGAAACTGAAGTTCTCTTGACGACACCAGTTTTTAAGCTAGTGGTTAATTTCTAAAATCCTTTGCTCCTCATTGGTGTTGGACGTTTGTTGGAAGTATAGATTAAAACACTACTTGAGCTCCTAATTCTTTAACTTTCTTTCCTAGCTGTTCATAATCTCTTGTTATTGTTTTTAGATTCATTGTTGTGCCATTGGTCCCCATATGTAGGAGAAGAAAGGGGTAGTAATCTGTAGGGTTGATTATTTTAGTAAGGGTCTCAGTTAGATCTTTGATTTTTGCTCCAGGGAGACAAAATACCTTCCTACATTGACTGTTTGGTCTGAAGACTGCAGTTTCTATTCCCTAAAGAATAAAATCTATCACCAATATTCACCTTTTTTCCTAGGGAAGTCTAGGATACTATTCTTCCTGTTATAGCAATGCTGGGTTGTGTTTTTTAGAAACTATTGGTGACTGCTCTTTTATAGGTGTCTGTATATTTTCTTCCAGGTAGAGGCTATGCAAGCATCAGGTAGGGTGCTGTTTTTTTTCTAAAAGTGATATGTTTCCATGAGTCTTCCTCTTACACTCATGTATAGGGTAATTTTTTTCAGAGGCTATTTGTTCCTTATTGTGTTCAGTCTGTGTGTATTGCTTTTCTTCTTTTTGTTCATATATACGGTCATTTTTAAAGAAGCTGTTTGCTCCCTATTGTGTTTAATTTTGGTTGTAGTCTTCTTGTTTAGGTTGGGGATTCTTGCTTTGTTCATTTCAGAGTGGCTAGAGACCCTTTACTTCTTCTTCTGATTATCTTCTGAAAACAAAATCCAAGATGAAATAAAAAAAGAATACAATTTCAGCTGAGAGTAAAAATGAAATGTCAGCTTGTTGCTATATATATATATATGTAGGTCTTGGTGTATTCGGGTCTTGTCCTGTGTAAGATTGAGAATACCTTGGCAACGTTTCGATGAAATCTCATCCGTCATCTTCAGGCTGGTGTCTTCAGCTTCGTTCTCCTGGGAGAAGTGTGTGATCGTGGCTGTTTTTCCCTTTTAAACTCTAGAGTTGGCTGTGTTGTTACTTCTTGATTGGTTTGTGGAGTTGATGTATGCAGATTGGATGGCTTTTTCCTGAGACCCTGTGTGGCTGAGGTGCTGGCTGTGTGTCTCTCAGCCTTTTGTGTTGTAACGACCTGGGTAATGGGCTGTGTGATGACCTTCTGAGTTCTATTGTTGTGATGTCCTGGGTGTGGTGCTGTAGTCTCCTGGGTCATTGTCTGTGTTGCAACCTCCTGATGTTTTGTGTTGTGATCTCCTGAGTTCTGTGATGTAGTATCCTGGGTAGAAGGCTGTGATGTGGCATTCTGGGCCTTGGTTTGGCTCCGAGTTTGAGGTCTGGCTATGTGTTTATAGCGTGTGTCAGTTTGCTTAGTTTGGGGGTTGGAGGGGTGTAGCAGCTGGTGTTGCAGCCATGGTCTGGTTTCTGGATGGTGGTTGCCTTTCATCTGTGGCGTGGGTTTGGGTTTGAGTCTGGTGAAGGAGATGGTGGTGGCATCATGTGTTATTTTGGGTCCAATACACAATACCAATACCTGAAAATCTACGAAAACAAATATATATATATATAATATATATATATAATATATATCTAGATTATATAAGGTCTTTGTGATTTATCACGGGTTAGAAGGTGGAGGGGTGAAGGTCTTGGTCGTAAGCCAGGGTATTGTCCTAATGTAACATGAATTAGACTACATATATATATATATATATATATATATAAATGTTCGTTAGACTATCCGTCAGGTTGAGAATACGGCTGAAGACATCCAGCCTGAAGATGACGGATGAGATTTCGCTGAAAACGCTGCCAAGGGTATTCTCAATACACGGACAAGACCCAATACACCAAGACCTACATATATGAAAATCTATATATATATATATATATATATATATATATATATATATATATTCTAAAGATTATATAAAGATAGCCTACAAAAATCCACAATGATATTTCAAATATTTAAAAGTTTACAAATATTGTAAAAATATTGTACAAATATTGTACAAATATTGTAAAAATATTGCAGTTTCTGATCAGTCTTCATATAAACTGTCCAAAGTTGTCTAAATCAAGAGGGAAATAAATCTAATCAACATGCATTAACAAAATTCACAATAGTGGTCCCGTGATAATGGACTTCAGGCAATGCATTAGAAAGAAAGCTTACAAAGAAGCTAATGTAACATGCCCTTTAAATAAAAGCCTTTTTAACCCTAAGTTTGGGGGAGATCATTGGAAGTGACAATTTACACATGTTTTTCATATGCATATTTTCTTGCAGAGAAAATATTTAAAAAGGTCAAGATGATTACCATGATCATATGATAGAAGTTCCCCCTCCCAGTGGACATCTGTAATCTTCAGCTATTAAATCTCTTCTCCCAGTATATTTAGTTTAATGTAAGTAAGAATTTGAAAGCAGAAGTAAATTCTGCATTAAGAAATCTGGACTGCATTCTCCCAGAAAATCAGTCTCTCCCTCCCTCCCTCCCTCCCTCTCTCTCAGAAGTAACTAAAGAAAGAGAGACTGACCCTTTCAATAATTCTTAAAAATGCCTGTCTAGATGAAAATTGCATGTAAGGTTGAAGGTGTCTCCATGGAATACATAAAAGACACAAAGGTTGTTATTCCTATTGTGGCCAAATATTGGCATATGAACTTTGATTATAGGAGTGGTTGAACTTTCTTTCTATCAAGTTTGAAAGACTAAACATGAAGGTTGAAACATGACAATGATTTCAACATTGTCTGTGAATGTCTGATCATTTTCTATATATTTTGTAAGTCATGAAGTCAGTCTTAAAAGAATTTACAGATTAGACACCTTGTCAGTTCCATCAAATCCTTTAGCAGAGGCATTTATGATTTAAGCAGTTCTTTTCAACCAAAGATGCTTCAAGGTGCACTGTTCATTTTGATGTAGACAGTTCCCAATTTCTCCAGAGTTAAGGTCATTCTTTTTTATACTGTTTCAGTTTGTAGTTTTTCAAAGAATAGCAAGCACGTTCATGTATCTCTATTCTAAATTATACAATGTTATATACAAGCTTTCCAAATGTATGATTTTTTTGTGCACACACTGTATATTTAATTTGTCAGATTTTTACCCCTCTGCAACATTACAGACTCTTAGCAGTTAAAAATATAATATAAACCCAATACCAAAAGTCAAAATACAAAATTAAAGAAAAGGATTAAAAGTCATAAATTACACAATGCCAAACAGAACTAGGAATAAAAGAAAGAACTAGGTCTTCAACATTTTCTCGAGATGGTCAAGGTAGGAACATATCAAGCAGGAGGCCATTTCAAAGGGCTGGTGCCATGACTGAAAATAATGCTCTGAGTATCAGCCCCTTGGTTTTTCCAAAATGGGAGATAATCAGTTGCTTCTCCCATGTCATAAAGATTGGACTAAGTTTTGTAGGGAAATGTTAGTATATTGTCACAAAGCCATAAAAGGCTGATATCCCTTTAAAGCAAATAGGCAATGCGGGCTTACAGAAAGAACTGAAGAAACTTCTTGGATGAGAAGTGAAATGTCTTCAAGGAAAAACAAAATCCAGTTGCCTTTTGAAAAAGCACTTATGGGACAACCATGACCTGCATGATTAGAATCTTCATAGACATTTGGCTTACAGAAAAGTGTCATATGCTTCTAGTGATAACTGATTATGAGTCCTGGACTGTGCATTCTGCACTGATTGATGGTTCCAGATGGTTTTTAAAAGCAGCTCCATGTAGAATGTATTAGTAGTCTAGATGGAAGCAGATGCAGTTATGAATCATTGTTACAAGGTTCTTTCTTCTAGGAAAGCCTGCAATTCATACAGAAGCTGAGGCTAGACAAAAGTCTACATGACTACTGCCTTCACTTTCTGCATTAGAAGAAGCTTTGAATCTAATAGGACCTTCCATCAAACAAGTTGTGGACCTGCTTATGCAGGGGTAGTATCTCTCCATCCAGAATAATTTCAGGAAGAAAACTGATGTACAAATGTCAACCCACATTTCTAGGGGTTCATTTTCAACCTGTTTTATTCCATCCCATTTTCCTTCAGGCAGTCAGACAGGACTTTGGTAGCATCCAATAACTTAGAGTTGTGATATTAAATTAAATTTAGATATTCAATTGCAAAGAGGAAACAACTGACTCTTGGGGTACCCCATAAGGCAGCAATCATTATGATAATCTTTCCTTTCCTACCGGCACTCACTGTAATTGTTTGCTAAGAAAGGAGTGGGTCAACTGCAAATCTGGCAAAGCCCACAGTAGCCCAGAAAGATACCATAGTCAATAGTATCAAATACCAATAAGAGGTCCCAAAAGACTAGGACAGACTTCATCTAGCTCATGACAAAAGTCATATACCAGAGCAACCAACTCCACCTCAGTCCTGTTTTAGGGATTGAACCCTGATGGATATGGGTCCAGAAAATCCATTTTTTCTAGTATTCTGTCACTAGTCTTGAACCAGTGACTCAACCTTTACTAAAAATTACAGTTTGGATATCAGCTCTAGATTCAGGGAAGGGTCTTTGAATATTTTCCCACCAAAACCCCTTTCTCCCCTTATTCACACTTTTTCTACTTTGTGGTTCCAATTATGAATCCTGTCTCCCGTAATAGCTTCTGCCTTTCCTATGGTGTCAAAATGGCTGTCAATGGCTTTGACCAATTCCCTTAATGAAAAGGAAAATGATCTCTCTAACACAATAAACAAATTTGGACATAGTATACCAGACCAAATTGATAGGATTCTAAGCTTTTAACCTAGGAAATCCACTGCAGACAGCATAATGAAGAATGCTAATAACATGAGCCTCGGTGGCACAGTGGTTAGAGTGTAGTACTGCAGGCTTCTGCTGATTGTTGGCTGCCTGCAATTTGGCAGTTCAAATCCCACCAGACTCAAGGTTGATTCAGCCTTCCAACCTTCTGAAGTCTGTAAAATGATTTTTGGGGGCAATATGCTGACTCTGTAAACTGCTTAGAGAGGGCTGTAAAGCATTGTAAAGGGGTATATAAGTCTTAGTGCTATTACCATTGCCATTTATAGTGCTGTGATGTATATTACTTCTTTGAAACTATGTATATAAGAAATCATGGAGAAAGCATGGAGAAAATGCTTTAACTGTACATAGGGTGTGAGGTGGAAGGAAACAAAATAGTGAGTTAATGTAGTGCTTAAGAACAAGACATTAAATATTTATGAACACACTTGCCAATGCATTGGGGGTAGAAAATTTGAATCATATTATACAATTCATTTTTTCTCATAATCATCATCTGATCTTAGGTAGATATGCTTTGTTCTAGGTTTTGGGAAAATGTAGCTCTGGTATGAAATGAGAGAAAGCTTGTGTGTGACTATCTGTTTCCATATGAGTTTAGAAACTAAAAGGGTGTGCGTGTGTCTGTGTGTGTGCATGCACACACGCACACAAACACACACATATACATCTATGCCAGTGGTTAAGGCACTAGCCTAGAAAGCAATACCTGCCTTAGCCTTAGCCATGTAAACCAACTGCCTGACGTCTTTCACCCTTTTTCAGCCCAACACAGGGTTGTTATTGTTGGGAAAATGAAAGGAGGAAGGCGTTGGAAATATTTGCCACCTTGAGTTTTTTGTGAAAATAATAAAGATGGCATATAAATAAATGTTTTTTATTCTTTTTATGACCCTGTAATTCTTTTTATTGAGGTGGAGTTGGGGCAACTGAATGGAACTGAGTGTTTACTGACTGGATGCCCATCCTGATGCCTATGCAGAGTTCACAGCAGATATTATTTCTTTGTGCCCTGATAGAGAAACATATGTTGCTGCCTATGATTCAATTCTCAATTTTCTGAGGGGAAAGCAAATTTATCTCTAAGTCACTGTGCTGCTCAGATATAAATAAGTGAATAAATAAAATAAATATTTCCATTACGATTGAACTAAATAATAATTTCCTCATTTCCACATGACAGTCACTTAGATTGCACTCTAGAATTCAGGCTGTCAAATCAATATCTCCAATGGAAAGTGGGAGGAGGATATATCTTGATTCCCTAGCCATGAATAATTTCTTAGTGTAACCCTCACCATTCATTATAATTCTCCATGACGGAGAAATAATTGAGCAATTGCAGCCATTCTTGAATGGAGTTATGTCTTTCTGTAGGATCTGATCAGTTAATTATGATTTCTGCCTTTAGCTCACAGAAAGGAGCCCTTTGGTTACAATGATCCCACCGTTCGGTAGCAATTCATGCAGTGAAGGAAGTGTAACTGAAATAAAACAGTGAAAATATCTCATTGGATAAAGGATCAATAATAGTAAATCTTGGTGCTAGGATCATAAAAGAAGTAATGGCTTAAAGTCCCTGCTTTGAGTGAATTAACAAGTCAGAACAACATAGTACAAGTTAGTAAATGAGTAAATAAATAATTAAATTGCAATGTTTTATCACTGATCTAAGGGCTTTGGGATGAGGAAGTCCATTTTTTAAAAAACTTTGGTATGTCCCTGTTAGAATAAAAACTGTCTTATTCTATTTTTGTGGAATTTTACCATCAGTTGTTTTGGACAGCTGGACTTGGACCAGATTGATGAAAACTGAACAAATATTTATTTATCAACAAAGATAATGATTCCATAGTCAATAAACAGATAAAAGCTCAACAAGTTTTATTTCCAAGATGCTTCCGGGTTGAGCCTTCTCGAGAACGGGCGGCGGTTTGTGATCGTCCACGACCGCAGCCTGGCTCTTGCGTCGGAGAGCCCCGATCCTGCAAGGTTCGGGGCTGAAGCTGCCTCATAGGGGCGGCGGAGAAAGGGAAATCTGCCAGCCAGAGTGAGGGAGCCGCATCTCCCCTTTTGGGTCTGGTCTTTTCCCTCGAAGACGTCAAGAAGTGGTGGTCAAAATGGCCACCTCGAAGAGAAGGTCTCAACGGGATTAAGATTGGTGCAGGAGAAAGAGAGAAGTCGACAGCAGAGGAACCGGGAGTATCGGATGGTAAGATCAAGGCACCCGGATTAAGATAAAGATGAGTTTTTAAAAAGAGAAACAGAAGCGGCGCAGTTCAAGTGAAGGAAAAAATAAGTAAAATATTTTTGACAGCTATAAGGGGCTTCAACCGGGAAAGGAAGAAGCCAGCATAAGAACTTAAGTTTGGGGCTCGGAAAACTTTGAATATCAAAATAAAAGGAAAGGGTTAAGACTTTGTGCAGAAAGTGCCACTTTGTGGAGAAAAATTGGAAGCTAAAGAAGTAAGAAACTATCTTGTTCCTTTGTGGATTGGAGTTGTTACATTTTAAAGAGACGCAAGACTCATAGAAAGTGAAAGCTTGAATACACAAAGACGGACTACGGACTAATTGGTGATATTGATATAGTCTCTGGACCTGGGTTAGGATCATAGAAAATTTAAAGAAGAAGAAACAAGGAAAATTAAAATTTTGGTGGTCATCAAAGAATTAAAATGGAGTTTAAAAGTATGAAAGAACTGTTACAGGAAGTGACTGAACTAACTTGGCATGTTGCAGAAAATATGGGCATTCAAATGCTGAACAAAGAAGAAGGAGCCTTGGAAAGGGTGGAGCCAGCACAAGAGAAAGCCATCTTAAAAAGACAATTAATACAAAGATTAATACAAATAAAAGGGAAAGGAAGGGTGGCTAAAAAAACGGAACCTAAGAAAGTATCTAAAAAGGGGAACATTTACGAAATTAAGCATGTTAGAAAGGTTCAGAAGGAAGGGAACAGAAAGGTAAAGAGAGAGAGAGGGATTCAAACTGGATAGAGAAGGGGGAGAGCAGGATAATAGGGAGGAGAAGGGAGCCAGCACAAGCGAAGCCATTTTAAGAAGACAACTAACACAAAGATTAATACAAATAAAAGGAAAGGGGGGATGGTCAAAAAAATGAAACTTAGGTAATTAAAAAAGGGAAACATTTATGAAATTAGGCATGTTAGAAAGGTCCAGAGGATAGAGAGAAAGCAGAAAGGTAAGAGAGAGAGAGGGATTCAAACTGGATAGAGAAGGGGGATAGCGGGATAAAAGAGAGGAGAAGGAACAGAAACAAGAACAAAAGATAGACACGGGAATTACATAATAAAGACAGAAACTTGTTTGCATAGAGATAATGGCTAATGTATTTAAAAGGGGGGTTCTGCATGAAGAAATGGTAATAAGAATATATTGTAATTATAAAAGTGTAAAACAATAGGGGTTACTGACAATTTTACTGGTAAAAGGTCACATTTTTATTTCTTATTTACAAAAGAAAGCTAAATGATGATTAGATGAATTGAATTAATTGAAATGATTTTAGAAAATGCCTAAAAATGAGATTTGTCAATAACCAAGATTAGTTATTTTTATTATTATCTTGGAATCATAAATAAATCTTAGGGGGATATGTGTTGCAGAACCCGATCGATTAGAGATATATTGTAAGGAGCTTTCTCCTTTTTCTTTTCTTTTTCTCTCTATCTTTCGTTTTAAAGGGAATGATTATGATTATGCTACTATATTAACCACTGAGGTGCCACTTTCAAAGTAGTAAAAGGGGGGCAAGTCTAGGGTTTTTTTTCTTCTCATTCTTCTTAGTGTTAAAATTTGTACGGGTTTAGAATTATCGAGAGAATATGTGATGAAAGGGCAAATCTGACGGACAAAAGAATTCTGTAAATGATAAAAGAGTATTAACAATGTGAAGATAATTAAAGGATAGATATGGATGAACTTTTATCTTTAATATGATGGGCAAATATATTGTTATGTGTAAGATTTATAAATGAAGTTTTTAAAATATATATATATATATTTGCAATTAACTCGAAATGAACTGGGGGGTTATACAGATTGAGATTAAGATTTGAGATTAGGATTAATTTCTTTGACCCTTTGTCTGCTAAAATGGAATAGAAGTGAAGTTAAATGTTTAAAATGAATATAGATTTACTGTCATATTTGCATGTAAAAGTGACGACCCGGGAACATGCTGTCTACTGAAAAGAGCTGTTTTAAAAAATTGTTAAAAATTGAATAAAATTTGTTTAAAAAAAAAAGTTTTATTTCCAAGATAAGCCTCCCTTATCCAATTCAGGTGGCTGTATTATTATTATTTTTTTGTATATATAGCTGCCCATCTCATTTTTATATTATTTAAGCAGTTTACAATAAATCACACAAAAAACACAAAACACAAAATAAAAAATAAATTAAAAATGCAGTAAGGACATCAAAGGTTGGGACCATACTCAGGGATGGGATTCTGCCGGTTCGGACCAGTTCGGGTGAACCCCTAGCTCCGATGATCAGCTGGCTCTGAACTGGTTTGCTATGATGATCATGGGAACCCACCCACCCGTCCCTGCGCTGTACTCACCTATATCTGCTCAGCTGATTCATGCGGCAGTGTGGATTGCTGCACCTCAGATATTACTCAGAAGTAATATCGAAGATAAGTAATTTTGAAAGTTGTGTGCATATGCAGCCTGTGTGCCCACGTGAAGCACGCAATTAGCAAACTGGTTGTTACACCGGCAGCATCCCACCACTGACCATACTATATATACAAGGGCATACAGTCTCCAGTGTGTTTTTCCATACACAAGGTCCTATGATTTTCACTCCATTTCATTCTGTCTCCCATATATATTGTGTAACTTTCAAGTGGACTCTGTCTGTTCACTCTTAATTTCCTTAAAGGGTTATGTTGTGTTCAGAAGGAAGTACTAGGTTTCTGCAGGCAAAGCAAAATATAAAACTAGCAATAAATAAAGTCAAATTCCAAATCTATTTTAGAACAGTCTCATTTTGTCCCTGGCAGAAACTTCAAAAATAGATTTTCAAGGAGGTTTACTGGAGGTTAATTGCAGCACAGTCATGGCAACCATCATAAAAGAATTCCAGTAGATGCTTTGTATCAAATATGATCTCTATTTACACAGAGATTCTTGCAATCTTTTCTCAATCCTTTTTATGTAAAAAGCTAGAATTCATTTTCCTCTGGATGGAAAATTCCCACTAGATTCTTATAACAGATTGCAGGTTGTTTACTTTGGCTACATGAAAACTGGCTCTTACCCAGCAACTTGGTAATCAGCGCTTGAATTGTGCTATATGATTGATATTTTTATAAAATCTGTAGTAATAATTTAGTGAGTAAGATTTCAGACCATTTCAAGTATGCTGTGTATAACAACATAAAACAGCATTTAATTCAATTCAATTCACTGTAATTTAATTTTGTTGGAATGAAAAGACTTGACTTGAATAATCTATGCCTTATTAAATAGAATTCCATGTCTGCTTATTACAGACTGGAGAGGGATAACTTTTACAACTAATGAATCCCCCCTCTCTTTCTTTCTCTCTCCCTCCCTCTCTCTCTCTCCCTCCCTCCCTCCCTCTGTCTCTGTCTCTCTCTCTCTCTCTCTCTCTCTCTGTGTGTGTCTCTTGTGCCACATGAACCAAAGAATAACAAATATAAGGTCTGTAGCACAAGTAATTCCTGTCTAAATACTGTAGGCTAGTGGCCCCCAAACTAGGCACCAGGGACCAGGTTCACGGAGAGAGGTTTTTCTGCAGACCAGAAAGAGCATGGTTTTGCATGTTCCTGCATCCCACGGATGCACTTGTTTGCATCGCCAATTTCTGGCATGCTGTGGCCCATAGCCGGTCCATAGAGTGGGGTTGGGGACCCCTCATCTAGGCTGGTATAATTCAACCTTTGGCAATTTTAAGCTATGTGGACTTCAACTGCAAGGATTCTTTAGCCATATCATAAAGTTGCCAAGGGTTAAGAAACACTGATGCAGACTGTAGGTTTTCTACCTGTTTAGATAATTTCTGAGTTCTGTTAAAAAGAAGATACACAATATTAAGATATTCAATATCTGAAATACAACTTTCCCAAGAAAATGGCTCTTTTTACAATCTGGGTTGTGCTGATTCTCCTGGGTTGGGGTTATTTCATTGGGGTTTTAAATGTTAATTCGGCTTAAATGTTTACTATCTTTTTAATTAATTTAATTTATTTACTGTTGTATTTTAATTGTAAGCCGCCCCGAGTCTTCGGAGAGGGAGCGGCATATAAGTCGAATAAATAAATAAATAAATAAATAAATAAATAAATAAATAAATAAATAAAAAGCTATAACTTGACAGCTATGCTTTTTTATTCATTAGTAAGGTATGAATGAGATATCCTCCTTTTAAAACAATTACATTCCAACCAGAGGTGGTATTCAGCAGGTTCTGACCAGTTCTGGAGAACCAGTAGCAGAAATTTTGACTAGTTTGGAGAACTGCTTGCAGACTCTATTCACATTTTTGTAGTTTCTAAAGATATTCCAGCCGCTATTGTATCAAGACTGACATTAAAATTTGGCAATAAGACGCTAATTTTTGCAGAGCAATTATAGCAGGTAGTTATCACATATCCTGTTATGGTTTCTGCATGCTATCAAATGACCTGCATTTGTAATAGGAACTTCTTATTTTAAGAATGTGAGAATAACACCTAGGAAGTGAGTGATAAATGTCAAAATCAGATCCTGATATCCACTTACTTGCCTTTATCTGTGCTTCATATGACAATGACAGAAAACATGGAATTCTATCAAATATAAAATCATTTTAAAGTGATCACCTACATTTTATACATTTCTAATGCAGTATGTTTTCTAATAGTTCTAGATGTTTAATATGGGATCAATTATTAAATTATGTTTCATTGTTGCTTCAGGCCTATGCTGTTAAAGGATTTGCCTTGCTAAAGAAAAGAAAGGACCTCAAAGAAGCCTAAGAAATTAGAAACTTACTTTTCTTCATCCTAAATATCTTGGGAAATTTTCAGCAAAGCATTTATTTGGTTATTTGTCAGAGCCAACATGAGAAAAATGTGTCTTTTGGATTCATTTTTTAAAAAATCTGTGTTAAATCTGTGTTTTGAAGGAGACATGAAATTGTTGCTTATGAACCCTACAGCTGACATAAATCACCAACTTCAATCTATTTCAGTTTGCCAAGTTTATCTATTTATTTGGACACCAATCAATTTCCTTCTCTCAGTTTCCTTCGTACACAGTAGTTGGGAACCTATAAGGCCTTATCTAGCTACACTCTCAGGCTCACTCTTCAAAACGTCCCTTTTCATACTACCTAAGGGAAAAAATGGAACAGTGCTGGGAAATGTCCCATTCATCCATTAAAAACATTATTTTTTTTAACTACATTTATATGCCGCCCTTCTCTGAAGACTCAGGGTGGCTTACAATTTTTGGGATACAACCCAATGCACTCAGCAATAGCCTTCATTCCATTGTATATGCCTGCTTATTACTAAGCGGCATTTTTACAAAGTCAGCTTATTGCCCCCAACAATCTTGGGTCCTCAATTTACCTACCCCGAGAGGATGGAAGGCTGAGTCAACCTTGAGCCTGGTGGGATTCGAGCCTGCACTAATTGCAGGCAGCTGGAACTTAAGTGCTAGGCATTTAACAGCCTGCACCACCAAGGCTCTAAAAAAAAATAGTATATTTCCACAAATTAGAAGGTGCTGCTTCAATAATAACATGGAAAAGTTCCTACACGGCAAAGAATTTAAAGAATTCCCAAGTTTTAAAATTTGTATTTGTCAAATACATGCATGAAGAGAATTTCATTTCTGACAGCATCTTTTCCCTTATTTTCAGAACGCTAATGAACTTTTGCTGAATTTTGCTTACTAATGGCAATAAACTAGGCAAAATATGTGCTATGACATCATGACAGAAGCTATTTGCATTGCA
The DNA here is from genome assembly GCA_009733165.1 of Naja naja. Lineage (NCBI taxonomy): Eukaryota > Metazoa > Chordata > Lepidosauria > Squamata > Elapidae > Naja > Naja naja. The sequence continues at coordinate 10,144,115 of CM019153.1, forward strand.
ATATTATGTCAGTATGTAAGAGATGGGGTATGGATTATAGCGCAACTGTCATTACATGCTCCTCCCCTCCATGCCTCCATCCACAGTTGCTCTTGGACATATGTGTTCACAGGAAAATGATGCGGGCTGGAGTGATGAGACTTGCATTGTTAGGTTACAGTGCAAATCCTGAGTTATGTACTTTCCCCCAATCACTGGGAGACAAAAGCAACACTGTGTTTTTTTTACTGTCTTAATGTGCATTTCATCATTTTTTCATCATCAAAATAAGTATGTTTCTGCCTAGGAACTACATCTCCCAGCAGACAAGTTGTAACAGGTATATCTGGCATGGAAAAAAAGAATGAGTGAGAATAGAAAATGAGCAAGAAGGGGAAAATATGGAAAATCTGACAGCGAAAGAAAAATTACAGTCTGGGTCTATAGAGATCTCTGAATTTAGAATGAAAAGTCTTGAATAAGTTGGGAATATGATATAAGTGGGATTATTTGAAGAAAGGGTAGAGTGGAGGGTCTAGTTTTGCATTTGTTTAGCTTTTGTTCAGAAAGCAGTCAAAGAAACCTGGGTTAAGTCTTTATTTGTTTATTTCTGGGCACATGATTATATGAGGACTTAACACACACCCCTGATTAGTTGTAGAATTTAATGTCTGTTCAGCATGTGTTTTCAGTCCTAACTGCAGAGGCACAAGACATATTTATCTTCTAATTGTTTTATTGTTAAAAGAATCATCAAAAGTTAACAGGAAGATAAGATGAAAATTATTTGGGGACTTGTCCCTGTGAGAAGGTTAAACGTAATCTTTTCCAGGTGTTAAAAACAAACATTCTATGAGTTTAAACCATGAAAGGTAGGTTGAAAAATCCCAATAAATTAATACTTTCTGTTCCAATCTATCTAGGGTAAGTATTATCTATTGTAGAACGTTAGCACCCACTCCTCTCCTAGAAGAATGAAATATTATAGTAAATATTAAAAAGGCAGAATATTATATTTCCCTGGATAAAAGAGAAACATGTTTTTAAAGACAAAGTAGCTCCCTGCAGCTCCAGGGTGATGGGATTAAGACATGGCCCTCAGGACATGATAGATTAGCCCTCTATCCATCTAACAGCAGGGCTCATTGCATTGCAAAATCACCTGGGGACATTACATCAGCCCACAGTTCAACCAGACCAGTGGTGGTGTTCTACCAGTTCGGCCTGGTTCAGCCGAGCCGGTAGCAGCGATGAATAGCGGAGACCGAACCGATTCTGTTGAGCCCACCCACCCGCCCGGGCTCCCATACTATGTCCTGCTTTTGAAGTGCAGCTGCTTTGCGCGGCACAACAGATTGCTGCATGGCAGCTGCTTAAGCGACAGGGAGAGTGCAGGCTTGCAGGAGGCAAGTTGGAAAGCCTCTGCACCTGAGCAAAGTGTGTGTTTGGTGCACGCACACACACAGTGTGTGCACATGCGCAAAGTGCACCCACCAAGCCACACCCACCGAACCAGTGGTAAAAATTTTTGAAACACACCACTGAACCAGACTTATCTCAGACAAACTCCCAGGATTTGCACATGACACCTACAGCAGCCAATAGGTTATCTGCCCTTGCCACAGGAACAGGAAGTTCCAATTCAAAGCCCAAGAGAGGGTCTCTCTCTCTCTCTCTTTCCCTCCCTCCCTCCCTCCCTCCCTCTCTCTCTCTATCTTCCATGTGGTCATCTATGCAGAATCACACATGCTTACTGGTTCTACTTCACCATTGAATCATCCTTCTAAGCAGCCTCTATGTTTCCAGTGTCTTTCTTCCCATTTGGGCATTTCTTCCAGCAATTTGAATTAAATTTTAGCCAGAATATTTTCTTTTGGAACTATGGGTGTTATAGGAGTTGAAATCTCATATTAATGGAGGGCAGAAGTTTGAGAAAGATGATTGTACAAAGAAAAATACCTCATTCTTAGAAGTTCAGTATGAAACCTTTCCCTTAGGCAAATCCTGACACAGTTGCCAAAACAGCTTAGTTGCCAGGAACTCAGTATCCTGGTAGGACACAGAGATGCTGTCATTACCCCTTTTTTTCTTCCTTATCAGTCTGAAGAGTAGCAGTGACCATTTTAATTTCTCAAGGTATTGTTAACATTGTGGCTATGGGGCAGTATTATTTAAAACAACAACAACAACGATTAAATTCAGCTGCTTAGGATTGTTTTAAATTAGGACCACTCAGATTCAAGGTTTCCATTATAATGACTAAAGTCCCAAGAGATATTTTTTATTTTACAAGACAGCCCAAATTTCACAAATGTTTATGGAGATGAATAAAGATTGCATCTAAAATCCAAGCAAACTGAAGCTCAGTCTCTCCAGTTTGGTTAACATGATGCTTTTGGCATAATTATTTACACACTTTAGTGCTTTTGGCCCAAAATTCAAAAATCCAGCTTTTGGCACTAAATCTGAAAGGTTAAAAATATATTTAGAAGTTATAGAGACATCTGCAGGATACTGGATTAAAATATTTCAAAAGATGGCTAGTAGAATGAAATTATTCTGAACACTTTTACAGTTAATAGTAAGCCGATTTGATAGCATGTACGTTGTTCCTATTCCTTTTTAGCACTAAGCTCTTTGGTTCCTGCAGAGAAAAACATATTAGCCTAAGTCTCACAAAGCATATTAGCATCTCAATTACATTTTGTAGCCAGATGTGTGAATGACTCAGGCATCTGGAGGAGTGATGTATTTCTGACAACTACACATTGGATTTGGGGGAAGCAGTCAGAAAATAACTTTAAAATAACTGAAACCTTTCCCAAGATATTTCATTGCAATGTTTAAAAGTTAGAAGATAGACAATTTCTGGTTGACAGCGTGGCGTGACCAGCGCAAGTGAGTGGGGCTCCGCATCCCCATGCCAAATCCTCTTTGTTGCAGGGCCCCCAGGGGCTAAAATCACCTTGTAGAAATGACAAACAAGGAGGGGCACCTTTTTGGTCATGGAGAGTGGCAGCTCTCCTGCTGGATCCAGGGTTTTTCCCTCTTTGCTGAAGACAGAGGCAAGGTGACCAACAAGGCCGCCATGAAGCTGGGACAGCTGAAGCAACTCAAGAATGTGCTGGAATGGTGAGAGTGGACAGTAATTGGAACTGGGTGAGGTGATCTTTAACTTTTCTCAAGAATTTTCCCACAAGAAATTTAATCCATGAAAGTGACTCTTTGGAATACTTTTAAGTGGCGATCAAAGAGGGATAGAGGAAATTATACCCTAAAGCTACAGAACACAGAAAAACTGGATGTATAAATGTTACTGACAGGACTTTGAATAGGCACTTCAAAGTGCTGGATGTTTGTTTATTGGATATTTTGTCTGAATTAATGAGAGAGAAACTTAATCTGGATTTTTAATGTTGGTTTTTGAAAGCGGACTTTTAATGTTGATTTTTAAGATGAAGGTGCCACCTACTGGTAAATGGATGTATATTAAACCATACTTCAGGAAAGTGACCTTGGACAGTTTTTGATACGGGGAAATAACATCTGGAGGTCTGCTTTGCTTCATGATTTATTGTTCCATACTTATCTATTCTATGGTGACTAGAGGCCAACCTTGCAAAACCTGGAGGATATCTAATGGAATGACTTTTGAATACTGGAATTATTTAATAAACTAAAACATGGATTTAAAGAACTACTTGGAAAATTCCCCAGACTGTATAAATGAAACCTATTGACTAATTGTGGGCTATGAAAAACTTTAACCATGACATTTCCTGATGAACAATATTAAGACTAAGTAATCTGATGGCTTTGGGACATTGTTATACATACCTTTATTCAATATATATAAAGTGAATATTAAAGGTTAAGATCAGAAAAAGGATGTTACTAGGTATGATCAAAAATAAAAGTTATTACTAGAAGAATGTAGCAAATATTAATAACTGAAAAATGAAGGACTAAGTGGTGATACAGTGATGTATAACAACATTAGACTACATAAGCTGGACTAGTAATGTTTTCTGTATTATTATTGCTTTTGTATCAAAATGATGACACTCAGATACCACACTGTCCACGAAATGATATTGATGTATGTTTTTTAAAAAATTAAAAAAAATTACAAAAAAAAGAAGATAATTCATTCTTCTCCCATCTATTTGGGAGAGTTGTCCTATGGTAAGACAGGTGGTTAATAAATTTAATAAATAAATAAAATAAAGATAACTCCAAGGACTAATCTAGGCAGTCTCCAGGAATCAAGACTGATAGATAACATACTACTTACAATGATTTTTTTTAGTCCAGTGCATTGCTTTATGGATTATCATTTAATTATTATAGATTCTGTATGCATGAGTTCCAACTTGCATATTCACTGGATTTACAGTTACCAGCTACCATCCTGGAGAGTTCTACAAAGAAAATGAGAACATACACATTCATTGGCAGTTCTTTGTTGAGTATGAGAATTTGCTCTGCTTGAATCACAGTCCAAATATTGAAGCATTAAACTATTACATCTATTACCTGTTGTTGCTAAGGTTTATTGAAAGGCACTGGCATGATAAAGCTTACTGGGTAGGTATGAAGCGTGACAAAAAGTTAAATGAAATGCTGTTGTGCTAAAACTGCTCTTAAGTGAATGCATTGGGAGTTAAGATCCAAATCAACAGACATCTGATGTGAAATATAAAAGTCATACAAAGAAGAAAAAATGAATTAATTGACTTACTACAGTAGTGCATCAGTAATATAAACAGTCTTGTCACAGAAGAAAAGAAGTAAAGTGATTCCCTGAATGTAGAATTACTATACTGTTTGGCACTTGAGTTTATAATGTCAAAGATAATTGACACTTGATGGTGCTATAGCTCTATGCACTCTTTAAACTACCTTTCCTGAATTGCCATATTTAGAAGCAAGTTATAAATCTCTGACAAGCAAATCTTAGGAGCTGAGGCTATTGCATCAACATTCTGGCCCTTGATTGAATCAACAACAAAAAAATAAATATTTATGACATCAAGTGGTCCACATATTGAAGATTTGAATTGGAAGAAGGAGCTTTTTGATTCAGTTCTCGTTTTCTTGGGAGCTAGTCTTAAAACATAAATTTCAGGAGGTTCCAGTAATAGAGTCAAAGATTCATTGATATATGACCTAATTCAGCTTAATTAAGCAAGGATTTTCCAGTATTCAATATTGGCTTAAAATCAGAAACTATTGCAAAGGTATTTCACAAATGATGGATCAGCAAGCAAAGCAAAGCAATTCTGTATGTGGTGGATCAGATTTTTTAAAATCTGTTGTTAGATATAGTGATCAGACTGCAGTGCAAGTTTTAAGACACACAGGTACAATGGGATGAGGTCATATAGATGTCAGTCTGCTCTTACAGAAATGTAAGGCTGCTGTTTAGATTAAACCTCTAAACTGCATTTTATTATATAGCTAATTAAGATAATTAATTCTGTACATTTATTGTAACATATTGAATGATTGAAAGTTTTAGGCAATTTGTACTTATAGTTATATACTTATATTTAATACTTTAATTAAATTCTTCTCTTTATATTCTGAATATTTATCAACATAGAATTTAGAATTTCTGATGTTTATCATAATACTTATATTTACAACTTAAACTGTAAGTTATACCTATAATGATGCTTATATATTTACATATTTAAAAAGAGTTTTAGATAGAAAATTATACGGTTAGATATATTGATTTTTTATTTAGATATTTACCTTGCAAACATAGAATATAATTGTGAATTCTGCTAATTTTACAGCAGGTGATTATTTTGTCTTCTTCTTTCCCTTCTATTGGATACAATAACCGGAATGCTTGCTGGAAATTATTAATTATTAGGTATAAAACTAATTGGTATTTAAACTCAGATATATTATAATATATGTACTCTAGATTTAGACTTAAACTATAATTAATTCAAGCAGCGTTTCATATGATCAATTAGGAACTACTATTACTTAATTTATCTCATTAGCAGTTAAATCTTAAGAAAAATAATTTTAAATGGTTTAATGCCAATTTGGGATAATGTTTATAACATTCTTAATAATCAGACAGAGATATTAGAAGAAATGTCTAATATAACTACCACAACGAGCAAGACAGGAAAGAAGACCATATCAATTCCAACACCCTCAACAACAACAGCTTCACCGAGGATACAAAAAACAATAGAAGAAACACTAATGGCGGAGAAACAAAACACCACTTCAAATGTTAACATTCAAACCTCATTACTTGCACTACAAGAATCAATGGCCAAACTTCAAGAAATGATGGTAAAGAATCACTCAGAAACAAGAGCGGATATTAATGAACTGAAGGAGGAAATGCAAAAGTTTAAAACAGAAATGAGAGCAGATATGTCTAAACTTGATGAAAAAGTAGGGTCAATTCAACAAGCATCGGAAAGAAACAAACACACAATAAAGGAAGTAGAGAAAAGAACAGAACAAATGGAGAAAAAGTTAGAAATGGTAGACCAACAAATAAAAACAGTGAGTAAAGAGATGGAGGATTCCCTGATCTATATCAAAATGGACAAAGCTGCATCATACCTTAGATTTCAAAATATACTGGAAACTAAAGACGAAGACCTAGAGCTAGTGATGGCAGAAATTTTAGCCAAAGCTCTAGAGACAAGGAGGAAATGCTAAAGGAAATGGACAATGTATACAGGGTCAGCACAAGTTATGCAAGGATTAACAAACTTCCAAAAGAGGTCCATATTCGATTCACAAGGAGGAAAGTTAGGGACATAATTTATAAGATATCTAGAGAAGAAGCTATAGTATACAAAGGAAAGGAGATCCAGATCCTCAAACAAATCCCTAGAAGAGTAAGGGAGCAGAGAAGGGATTACAAATTTTTGGCTACACAGTTAAATAAGTGAAACATTCTATTTTGTTGGTTGATCCCAGAAGGAATGTTGGTCTCTTGGGAAGAAAAGAAGATTAAATTAGATACTCTAGAAAAGGTGCAAGAATTGTACGAGCAACTAGCGGGCTCGGAAGATCAAAATAGCAAAGAAGATCTAGATTCAAACTCCCAAGAAGAACAAGACCAATCAAAACATAAAGAAGAAAAACAAGAAGTAAGGAAAACTAACCAGCAACAACAAGAAAGAGAAGACCTTAAATCAACAGTGTCGGGGCCTGGAACCTGGAGCCTGGAGCCTGGTGCTGGTTTCCTGTGCCTGGAGCCTGGAGTCTGGGACCAGCATCTGCACCCGGAGGCCGTGGTGATATGGCCTACGCTGTCTGTGCCGGAAGCTGTGCCGCTAGAAGTTTACCGGGTTGTTTTTTGCTGGGCCGGAATGTCAACAACGGCTGTTCTACGGCTTGTACTGTTTGCTGTGAGGCTTACCATCTGACTCAGGACTGGAGGATGCAAGTGGAGGTGATTGGCTGGTGAGGGCATCGGGCCCTTAGTGGCCGTCTACCATGCCTGGACCATCTTTTCTCCCTCCAATTTGTTTCAGTTGCCCGGGGGCCACATGGTGTGGTGGGAGCATGCCATGTTGCTCAGCACCACTGAGGTGAGAGACCAGTGGTGTTTTGCCCCCTTGTCTAGAGCTACTCTGATGACTGTTCTCCTCAGTGAGAGAGAGGAGTTTGAACTGTGTCAGAGTTTACAGGACTTATTTCTCGGTGGGTAGTGAGAATGCCACCTGGGTCAAAGTTTCCTGTTGTTTTCTGGCTCTAGAACTGACTGACTATCGGCGAACTGAACTTTTTACCATCTATTCTGGACTTGACTGCTCCCTAGCAATAACCACTATGGGGTATATCTATTCTTCTCTTGAGCTGCGGGCGCTCAGGGGTGTTCCCCTGTCCCTGAGATGTCCCGCTGTTCTGTCAAAGCCCCTCCTCGATGACGGGTTTCTTATTCCTGAGAGGGGGCATAGCATGATCAAGGGTTTCAAATTTTGTTTATCTCGGAAGGGGAGGTTTTTAAAATTTCTAATTGGTCGTCTTAAGGGGTTAGGGAGGGGGGTGGAAGGGTCTTTTTGCAGCCCGGTGCGCGGTCGGGGAGGGTGGGGGCGGGGGGCCAGTGGGGCTCCAGGGTGTGAGGTGGGGACCGCGATCCCCAGGGTGGTTGGAATTGGCAGAAGACGTTGAGGCACAGGGCCATATCATGTGCTGGGAGCGCGCACCCGCCATCTTTGTGTGGTGGCCCGCTCCGACCCTGTGGCCTCCTCCCTAGGGAGCACCGGAATTGAGATCCCTGGGCTTAGGTTGGTGTATTTTAATGCCAGGTCCGTGGCTAATAAGTCTTCCCTCCTCCGGGAGATCATTGAGGAGGAGGCTGCAGACCTGGCTTGTATCACCGAGACCTGGTTGGGCCCGGAGGGAGGTGTCCCTCTGGTTGACTTATGCCCTCCAGGTTTTCGGGTTTTGCACTGACCACGGGCTCAGGGTAGGGGTGGTGGGGCGGCCGTGGTTATTAGGGAGACACTGTTTCCAAGGGAGGTCACTGTTGCAGAGATAGGCGGGAGTGAGACCCTCCTTGTGAGGTGGGGGCCTAGTGGTCAGGTGGGTCTGATGCTTACATACCTTTCCCCCAGCTGTGTGGCAGCGGCCCTACCTGGGCTTCTCGATCTCCTCTCTGGGGTGGCGGTGGAGCTCCCGGACCTTATGGTCCTGGGGGACTTCAATTTGCCTTCCCTGGGGGGGGTGTCGGGTTTGGCCCAGGAGTTCATGGCGTCTATGGAGGCCATGGGCCTGACCCAGTTGATTCAAGGCCCGACTCATGAGGGGGGGAATACTCTCGACCTAGTTTTTGTCTCTGAATGGTGGCGGAGTGACAGAGGGCAAGTTACTTTTACAGCTTTGCCCGTTCCATGGTCTGATCACTATCTCCTACAGCTGGTCTTCCAACAGGCCGCCCCCCACTGCTGGGAGGAGGAGCCACTTAGGTGGTTCCGCCCCAGGCGCCTGATGGACCCTGAAAGGTTCCAGGCAGAACTGGGGTTTTTTCCCTCTTTCCTTGCTCACAACTCTGCCGAGGATCTGGCAGTGGCCTGGCAACGGGCTGTGTCAGAAGCCCTTGACAGGGTTGTCCCCATGCGTCCCCTTACACGTCGTGGATCCCGGTTTGCTCCCTGGTATACTGAGGAGCTCCGGGAGATGAAACGACGTCGTAGGGGTTTAGAGAGTAGGTGGAGGTCTACCCGTTCTCAATCCAATCGTGCCCAGCTAAGAGCCTACATTAGGACTTACCTGGTAGCTATGGGAGAGGCGAGAAGGTCTTATCTCTCCACTCTCATAGCGTCCGCAGATAACCGCCCAGCCGCCCTGTTTCGGGTTACCCTTTCCCTCCCTTCGTTTTGAGGGAGGGCGGACCCATGCGGGGCAGGGCTGAGGAGTTTGGTCAATATCTGATGGATAAGATCACTCGCATTCGGGACGGGTTGTCCTCTGATTTGCAGTGGTCGGAGGAACGAGTTGTGGGTAGTCTGGCCACTGTTATCTGGGATGAGTTTGATCCTGTCTCCGAGGATGAAGTGGACAGGATTATGCGGCAACTGAGTTCCACCACATGTTTGTTGGACCCGAGTCCCTCCTGGCTGACTTATACCGCCAGGAAGGCCACCTGCGGTTGGCTCTGGGCAGCTGTCAATGCTTCACTGAGGGAGGGTGTCTTTCCCTCCGCCTTGAAGGAGGCGGTGGTGAGACCCCTCCTGAAGAAGCCTGCCTTGGACCCGACCGTGTTAGACAACTTTCGTCCGGTCTCCAACCTTCGCTTTTTGGCGAAGGTTGTTGAGAGTGTGGTGGCTCAGCAGGTTCCGCTTTTCCTGGATGAAGCGGACTACCTGGATCCGTACCAATCGGGCTTCCGACCGGTTACAGCACGGAGACGGCATTGGTCGCGCTGATGGATGATCTCTGGAGGGCCCGGGGCAGGGGTTCCTCCTCTGTCCTGGTCCTATTGGACCTCTCAGCGGCTTTCGATACCATCGACCATGGTATCCTTTTGCGTCGCCTCGGGGTTGGGAGTGGGGCACTGTTCTTCAGTGGTTCTCCTCCTACCTCTCGGGCGGTCCAATCGGTGTTAGTGGGAGGGGTTCGGTCAACCCCAAGGGCTCTCTCTTGTGGGGTCCCACAGGGGTCGGTCCTTTCCCTCTCTTATTTAATATCTACATGAAACCGCTGGGTGAGATCATCCGTGGTTTTGGGATGAAATTCCATCAGTACGCTGATGATACTCAGCTTTACCTTTCCACCCCAGGCCAGATCAGTGATGCCCTCTCCCTGATGTCCCGGTGTTTGGATGCGGTACGGATCTGGATGAGTAGGAACATGCTCCGACTCAACCCGGCCAAGACTGAGTGGCTTTGCGTATCGGCGTCTCGGCCCAGTCAAGACTGTCCATCCTTGGCCATGGGGGGGTGGTGTTACCCCCTGTGGATAGGGCGTGGAATCTGGGGATCCTCCTGGATGTACGGCTCCGGTTGGAGGAGCAGGTGGGGGCCGTCGCCAGGGGGGCCTTTGCCAGCTCCATCTTGTTCGACAACTTCGCCCTTTTCTGAACCAGGACGCCCTTCGCACAGTTACTCATGCCCTTGTCACCTCGAGACTCGACTACTGCAATGCTCTCTATCTAGGACTGCCCTTGCATACCATCCGGAGACTGCAACTGGTGCAGAATGCGGCCGCGTGGGTGGTGATGGGAGTTACCCGGTTCTCCCATGTTACCCCCCTCCTGCATGGCCTGCATTGGTTGCCGATTGCACTCCGGGTGAGATTCAAGGTTTTAGTTTTGACATTCAAAGTCCTACACGACATGGGTCCCCAATATTTGAGGGAGTGTCTTCTTCCAATAGCTAGTGCCGGCCGCCCTGTGCGGGCTCATAGGCAAGGACTCCTCGGGGTTCCATCGGCGGGTCAATGCCGGCTGGTGCTTCCCCAATGACGAGCCTTCTCTGTCGCGGCCCCCAACCTCTGGAATCAACTGCCTCTGGAGCTCTGTCTGGCCCCTGATCTCCGCACCTTCCGCCGCGAATTAAAGACCTGGCTGTTTGACCAACTTGGGCTGTGACCCTGCCCTGGGGGGAGGGATGGGTTTTTAATGTATTTTTTATTGTTGTGTTTTATATTTGGGCTTGTTTGGTTTAATGTCTTTTTAAATATTTATTGTTCTGTGTTTTTAGTTGTGAGCCGCCCCGAGTCTTCGGAGATGGGGCGGCATACAAGTTCAAATATAAATAAATAAATAAACAAACATAACACAAAGGGAAATAAGAGCAACTAGGAGACAAAGAACCAGATATAATTAGAACTATGGAAAAAGAGGTGAAACTCTTATCCATCAACATAAATGGCTTTAACTCAAAGACAAAAAGACAAAGGATTCTGGCAAAGTTGATAAAAAAATGCAAATATTATTTGTTTACAGGAATTGTAAACAATATTATTTGTTTACACACATTTTAAAAACAGATGAAAAATATTTAGGTTGCCCCAAATTAGGGACAGTGTTTACAGCTTCTGCAGATAATGAAAAAAAGAATGGAATAGCAGTTTACATTAAAGAAGAGATAAAGGCAAATTTAATATTTACAGATCCCAAAGGAAGAGTTCTGGCAATAGGAATACAGATAAACTTTAATAAAAATTCTATTGGTGGTAATTTACGCCCCTAATGCCAATTAAAAAGAATTCTATAAAGCTCTATATGCTAAAATCATTGAATTGGAAAGGAAAAATATTTGTATTATAGGAGATTTTAACGCTGCAGCACATACCCAATCTGGCTATCTACAATGGAAGCAATGATCCACCCAAATAATTTAGACCTGAACAAAATATTAAAGTACAAAGACTTATTGGATACACATGGAAACTTAAAAACAATACAGGAGCTCCAAGAACAAGGGCTACGAGTAGATTGGTGGGCTTATCTTCAAATGCAAAGCCGATATAAAAAGGATGTAAAGGAGTACGGAATATACTTGAAACCCCAACAATTAGACAAAATCTTATGAGGCCCAAATTAAAAAAATATTACCAAAATTTACAAGTATCTCCTAGAAGTAGATTTAGAAGAAGAAGTAGTAAAAGGATGTATGATCGCATGGGGCCAAAATATTGGTCATAACATAAGTTATCAGACTGGGAGACTGTATGAAATAGAAATCACAAATTAACAAAATCAGCAGCATACAAAGAAAATGCATATAAAATGTTCTATAGATGGCACTTACCCCCTTCAAGATTAGCAAAAATGTACCCTAAAATGAGTCCAATATGTTGGAAATGTAAAAAAAAAGAGGGAACATATTATCACATGTGGTGGTCTTGCCCAGAGGCTCGAAAATATTGGCTCAAAATTTAAAATTGGCTGCAAGAAATCACCAATGAACAATTAGACCTAGAACCAGAACTCTTCTTATTGGGGATCTCCAAAAAAAATATGTAAAAAGCACAAAATACTTATTATTGCACATATTGACTGCTGCCAGGATTGCCTTTGCCCAATGTTGGAAACAGCCATATATACCTCTAGTGGAACTGGTTATTCAAAAAATTATGAATTGTGCTGAAATGGATAAACTAATGCTGAGTTTAAAAGATAAGGAAGCTTCAATATTTTATAAGGTATGCGAACAATAGTATAGCTGGATAGATCGGAGACAGATTAAAGATAGGTAATTATTAAATATAGAATATAGATAGAATAAGAATATAATTATGCACAAATTAATACCTGTAAATATTGCACAAATGATTGTTATATGATAAGCACCAAAAATAACTGTTATTGAGTTATATATTTTTTATGTTTTTAATGTAATAAAAATTCAATAAAGTTTAAATTCATAAACTGCATTTTTTTTCTTTTCCTAGTAGAAAAGTTTCAAAGATAGTCATCTCAGAAAGTGTTAGGGACTGAGATATCATTAAGAGAGAGCATTGGGTCTAAACTTCTTCAAGCATCGAGCCATACACCCAAACTCAGTTGGTTTCCGTTGTTCACAGTGATACTTTGGGAGTGAAAAGGAACAATAGCAACAATAATAATAAAAGTACATTTTGATAAGTTTTGAAAGGCAACAAAATATTGTTTATTACTCCTTCCAAAATGTTTTAGTGCAATTTTTGTATTTTTGCTATGATTTGGTAGCACTTTAGAACTCTACTAAATTCAAGGGCAAGCATCCAAGGGTCTTCACGTTGTGGCAAGTTCAACAATTTATCTTGTGAAATTGACAATATACAGTATATAATAAATATCATACATAGTAATACCTTTCCCATCAAAGCTAAATTTTATCCCTCCCTCCAAATTTTTTTATTGATTCAGAGAAACAGAGATACATAACAATGTGGTTAAAATGATAGTTCACAGAAATATACAGAAGGTTCACATTCAAGATTCAATGCAGTGCTTAAATTGAAATAATATATTCTAAAATGTGTACTGCAAGAATTTAGATGATAAGAGAGTGTTTAAAAATGAAAACCAAGTGAAGCCAAGCAACCATCCATTGCAGGTAGTCCTCAACTTACAACAGCTCATTTAGTGACTGTTCAAAGTTACATCACTGTTTGTAGTGACTTATGACCATTTTCCATACTTATGCAGCATCCCCATGGTCATGTGACCAAGATTTGGATGCTTGGCACCTGGTTGCAGTGTCCCCGGATCATGTGAACAGCTTTTGCAACCTGCTGACAAGCAGTCAAAGAGTAAGCCATATTCAGTTAACAACTAGGTTATTAACTTAACAACTTCACTGATTCACTTAACAACTTGTGGCAAGAAAAGTTGTAAAATGGGGCAAAACTCACTTTTGGGCTCAGTTATGGTCATAAGTTAAGGACTACTTATATAGCTTTAACTTATAATTTACATTTAAATATATTCTGTTGACTTCATAACAATACTTGATGCTAATCTCTTCCATTACAAAGAGATGCTGTCTACAAGGATTACATTACATTGATGTGCTAACACACGACTACATAAATTTTGAACTGAAAGGAGGCTATTATGATAGAAGAAACATTATTATAAATACACAATACCTCCTGAGCAATTCTCTTTATAGTATTTCATTTTATTATAAACTAAGCACCTAGGTCCAGACATTGCAAAATTATATGGTCCACTAATTCCTAACTCTACTTACTAACATGCTCAGCATAATATCTTTGTATTTAAATAAGCATTCATTGGCAGAATTCCAAGGTCGCATCTAAAACCAGAGTGTAGTTGGAATTAAAACATCAATGGCATTTTGCTTATTATAAATTTCTTTGGATACATATATTTATAAAAATAACAGTGCTGCCATGTAATATTCCTGGTTTGGACATAAGGAATGCAAATGTTTATTGTTAGAACAGATGCTAAGCATACATTTAGTTTAAATTTTTTGATGCAAAATAGATTTTATTGTGAGGTATACATGCATTCAGACTGCCTACAGTACAATACATGTTTCTTTGAGTTGGAGGCAGCACATTCATAGTCTCTAGATTAAAGTTTGCAGCCTGCATAGAATAGAAAGAACATGCTTTGGGTAAAACTGTTTTATGGCACTTGTGGTATACTGGTCAAAATGTGCCAAAGTTGACTGTAACTCTGTTACTATTACTTTATATTTATGTTAGGAAGCAGGAACAAACAATATCAATGAACTTTGAACTTTGGTGTTGGAGAAGAGTCCTGAAAATATCATGGATGATATTCAAACCAACTTTTAAATGAATCAGTTCAGAGTTCTCACAATTGCAATTTATGTATTTATTTATTTATTTTTATTTATTTATTTTGTCAAGTGATTATAAGATAACAGGTATAAGTATAAACATAGTTATGAATACATGAAATGGATACATATAAGAAAAACAAAACAACAAAAAAAGAAACAATAGGACAGGGATGGTAGTCACATTGGTGCACTTATGCACGCCCCCTACAGACCTCTTAGGAAAGGGGTGAGGTCAATAGTAGACAGTCCAAGGTTAAAGTTTTTGGAGTTTGGGGAAGAAACCACAGAGTCAGGTAGAGTATTCCAGACATTGACCACTCTGTTGCTGAAGTCGTGTTTCCTGCAATCAAGTTTGCGGTTTACCTTGAGTTTGTATGTATTATGTACTCTTGTATTGTTATGGTTGAAGCTGAAGTATTCACTGACAGGTAGTACATTGCAATGTATAATTTTATATACTTAGATTGGACCAAAGGCATCATAGTTCTAGGTTGTCTAGGTCTAGAATTTCAAGTCTGGTGGCATAAGGTATTCTGCAATGAGTAGAGGAGTGGAGAACTCTTCTTCTGCAATATTTCTGGACTTTCTCAACTGTATTAATATCAGATACGTAATGCGGGTTCCAGACTGATGAGCTGTATTCGAGTATTGGTCTAGTAAATGTTTTGTATGCTCTAGTTAATAGTGTGATATTACCAGAGAAAAAGCTACATAGGATTAGGTTAACAACTTTTAATGCCTTTTTGGCTATGTAGTTACAGTAGGCTCTGGCACTTAGATCATTAGAGATGAGTACTCCAAGGTCCTTGACAGAGTTTGGATCATCAACAAGGTCTTGACTATTCAGCTTTTATTTTATTTTCTGATATTTTTTTTGCCAATATGTAAGACAGAGCATTTATTTGTTGAGATTTGAAGTTACCATTTGTTTGACCATTCTGATACGTAGTTGAGGTCTTTTTGAAGGGTAGCGGTATTGTCGGTGGTGTTGAATAGCTTTACATCATCGGCAAAGAGAATGCAGTTGCTCTTAATATGATTACAGAGGTCATTTATGTAGAGTATGAAGAGAGTTGGTCCTAAAACACTGCCTTGGGGGACACCACTGTTGACAGGTACAGAATTTGATAGGACGCTCCCGATTTTGACCATTTGTTGTCTGTTTGACAGGAATGCTTCTATCCAGTTATGCAGTTGACCAGAGATACCATAAGATTTTAGTTTTAGAAGTAGTTTGTCGTGTATCACTGAATCAAAGGCTTTACAGAAGTCTATGTAGATTGCGTCTATTGCTTTGCCCTGATCGAGTTGTGTAGTCCATATGTTTTTGCAGTGTAAGAGTTGCAGATTACATGATAGTTTTTTTCTGAAACCAAATTATTTGTTAGAGTAGGTTGTTTGTCTCTAAGTGGAGGATAATGGATTGATTAATAATTGATTCCATGACTTTAGAGGTGACGCAGCATAAAGAGATTGGTCTATAATTTTCAACTAGGCTGGGGTCTCCTTTTTTGAAAATGGGGATGACCGTGGCTTGTGACCATAAGTTTGGCAAGGAGCTGGTCCTGAAAGATTTTTCAAAGATTATGCTTAGAGGTTCAGCTATGGCAGTAGATAGCTTTTTAAAGAAGTAAGCACATATTTATATTTATATATTACATATATATTACATATGTATTATATATATATATACACATATATATTTGACTAGACTCAGATTATTGTATTTTGGACACCTTATGTGCAGGCCAGGATATCTCAATAAATCTACTGGGAATGTAGAAGGAAAAAAAAGAGAACAACTGGCAGCAAAGTAGATGAATTTGATGAGTATTTCATTGGAAAATCTGAAGGGCCAGCTTGGGACAGATTGTGCAGGAAGAAGCATCTATGTTTTTGTTTTATGTGTATGATTTTGTAAGAGTCAAGACTGACTTGTTGGCACATAACCAAGAGATCTGATCTTGCAGAATGAAATGTACAGCTATATAAGGGTAGAACTGTTTTGTAGATTAATATTTACTAGATTTGAAGGCAGCTAAACTCCAAAATGATACCAGTCAGATTACAATTAAAGCAGAAAACAGCAAAAACAAAAACTGAAGTATCTTATAGCAATCTCTCAGTATGAAAATATTAATTTTTTGAGGGTAAAATGTAAATGTAGTTTTAGTTCAATATCTGCCTTTCTAGATTGAAAATGTTTCTAACTATGTACGGATTACAACTACTATTCTAGTCAAGTACATTAGTCCACATTTTGAAAGTATATTTTAATCACAATCAAAATATATACTGAAATGTGTACTATAAATTATGTATATGTGAAAATGGTCTTTTCGGCTATGCAGTAATTATAAGCATGATGTGAAGAAAAATATGCGAACATGAAACTTCCTTTCAGGTATTTCTAGAAGCTGGATGGTACAGTACATGTTATACTGTGATTATATGCAAAATAAACATTTACTAACACATGCCGGACTTTAACATAAATAATTCATTTACAAGTTTCTTTTTATATTGTTTACTGAATTTATATAGATGCCCATATAACATGCATGTTGCCATGAAAATCCAGGAACTCATGCATGAATAAAAAGTGATAGCTGTGATGGAAGAAAATGATCCAACCACCAGAGGAGCTACAGTTGAATGAAAATTAAGTAAGATTTCAACACTTTAGCTTTAAAGGAAAAATGATATAAATGTAATTTAAAAAAATGATATGACTTCAGTTTAGAGCAGCAGCTCTTTATTCCTCCCTAGACATTGTCAGTTTGATGAATCATGACTTTTGTGTCATGCCTGGTTATGTTAGCAGAATAGCAAGCTGTCCATCTTTCCCTCCCCCTGTGTGTAGGCAGGATGGAGTATCTGTTACACGACTGCTCACTGGAGTTAAGCAATAAGACCTCAAACCCACAAAACATGTGTCATAAACTGAGGAGCCTGCTGGAATAAACAAATTTAGCTACTAAAGCTTTTGAAGGAACTGAACAAAAGGTCACTGTAATGTTGTGGGAATGACAAGTGCTTTATTTTTATTTATAAACTTAACTAACAGGAGGTGTAAGGAACACTTTGTACACTTTTTTTTCTTTCTCACTTTGAATCATAATTTAAATTTTAAAAAATTCTGGAGAACATTCAGCATTCAAATATTGAAAAACATTTTGAATAGACATTTTCATGAAAGGATTATAATACTGTTCTTGTAAAGTAAGGAATTGTTGAAAGAAAAATCTATCTGGTTCAGTTCCAAGCTGGGAGAAAGACACTGGAAACATGGAGGCTAACTGGAAAGAAAGGTTTATTGATGAAGCAGAACCACATGTGATTCTGGGCAGCTGACAAAATGGAGTTGAGAGTGGGTGGATTTTTATATCTTCTTTGGGCTTTGTGTTTGAGCTTCCAATTCCTGTGCAAGAAAATGTGGTGGAAAGAAAGGAGATCAGAGGCCAACCGCAGCTCCAGGGGCAACTGATTCCTCAGGGTGGGTGCTCCCATAGAGAAGGGTCTCCCCTGGGGGCCGCCAGCTGACACTGTCTGGCTGACGGCACCCCAAGGAGGCCCTGTCTGTGGGAGCGCACAGGGCGATGGGCAGTCGATGCTGGCAAGAGACGTTCCCACAAGCACCCTGGCCCCAAGCCATGTAGGGCTTTATAGGTAAGTACCAGCACCTTGAATCTCACCCAGAGGGCAACCGGCAACCAATGCAGTTCACGCAGGAGGGGTGTAATATGGGAGTATCAGGATACTCCCATCACAACCCGCGTGGCTGCATTCTGCACCAGTTGAAGCCTCCATGTGGTCCACAAGGGCAGCCCCATATAGAGAGCATTGCAGTAGTCGACTCGGGAAGTAACGAGCACATGAGTAACCGTGAGCAAGGCATCTCGGTCCAGTTAAGGGTGCAACTGGTGCACCAGGTGAACCTGGGCAAATGCCCCCCTGGTCATGGCTCCCACCTGCTCCTCCAAACTGAGTTGTGTGTCCAGGAGGACACCCAAGTTGCGCACCCTATCTATGGGGGGCAACACCTCTTCCCCCATGCCTAACGATGGAACATCCTGGATCATCTGAGATGCCGGTACGCACAGCCACTCGGTCTTGGCCAGGTTGAGCTGGAGCCTGTTCCTCCCCATCCAGATCTGCACCGCTTCCAGGCAAGGAGACATCACGGTGAGGGCATCACTCAGTTGGCTTGGGGTGGAGATAAAAACCACCCCAAAACCACTGGCTTCATATAGCTGTTGAACAGGAGGGGAGAGAAGACAGACCCCTGAGGAACCGCACAAGTGAGGGGCCTCAGGATCGACCTCTGCCCTTCTGCCACCACCAATTGTGAATGACCCAAGAGGTAGGAGGAGAACCACTGCAAAAAGGTGCCTCCCACCCCCAACCCCCCGAGGCATCACAATAAGATACTATGATTGATGGTATCAAAAGCCGCTGAGAAGTCTACTAGGACTAGGACAGAGGAATATCCCCTGTCACGAGCCCTCCAGAGATCATCCATCAGCATGACCAATGCCGTCTCCCTGCTGTACCCAGGCCTGAAACCCAATTGGTACAGATCCAGGTAATCAGCTTCCTCCAGGAACCCTGGGAGCTGACGCACCACCATGCTCTCAACAACCTTTGCCACAAAATGAAGGTTGGAGACAGGACAAAAGTTATTAAAAATGGCTGGGTCCAAGGCAGGTTTCTTAAGGAGGGGTCTCACCACTGCCTCCTTCAAGGTGGCAGGGAAGGATCCCTCACTCAACGAAGCATTGACCACTGCCTGGAGCCAGCCTTGTGTAACCTCCCAGGCGGCGTAGACTAGCCAGGAGGGACACAGGTCCAATAAACATGTGGTGGAACTCAGCCTCCGCATGATCCTGTCCACTTCATCTGGAGTCACAGGCTCAAACTCATCCCAGATAGTATCCACAAGACCCAGCATTATCCCCTCATCAGACTCTAGCCAGTTGGAGTCCAGACCGGCCTGGATCTGAGCGATCTTGTCCAGCAGATGCTGACTAAATTCCTCGACCCACTCTTGCAAAGGGTCCTCCCTCAGCCCCTGGTTAAGGAGGGAGTGGGTGACCTTAAAAAGGGCGGCTGTGCAATTCTCTACGGACGCAATGAGAACGAAGAAGTAAGCATGCTTCACTGCTGCCATCGCCTCCAGATAAGTCCTTGTAAAGGACCTTAACTGGGATCGTTCAGATTTGGACCGACTGGACCTCCAACTGCTCTCTAGGCCCCTCCTCTGGTGCTTCATCTCCTGGAGCTCCGTGGAAAACCACAGAGCTAACTGAGATCTGCATCGGGTCAGGGGCCACAAAGGGACAACACAGTCAAGGGCCGCTGAGGCAGCCTGTTGCCAGGCGTCCACCAGGGCCTTGACCGGGCTGTGGGTAAGGGAGACAGGCAATTCCCCAAGTGCCGACTGAAACCCTTCTGGGTCCATCAGGCGCCTGGGATAGAACCACCTGGTCGGTTCCGTATCCCAGCGATGAGGGGTGACATGTTGGAAGACCAGCCGAAGCAGGTAATGATCGGTCCATGACAGGGGTTGGCTAGTTGGTAATCCCCCACCCAGATCATTACACCACTGTCCGGAGATAAAAACCAGGTCAAGTGTGTGCTCCCCTCTGTGGGTCGGGCCCTGATTTATTTGGGTCAGGTCCATACCTGTCATGGAAGCCATGAACTCCTGCTCCATACTCGACATCCCACCCAGAGAGGGGAGGTTGAAATCCCCCAAGACCATAAGCTTGGGGAACTCAACAGCCACTCCCAAGAGAACATCGAGGAGCTTGGGCAGGGCCGTTGTTATGCAGCTGGGAGAAAGGTACGTGAGCAGCAGACCCAATTGACACCAGGGCCCAACTTCAGGAGGAGAGACTCACACCTGCCAATCTGTGGGACAGTGACCTCCCTCAGACAAAGGGTCTTCCTAATAACAACCACCACCCCACCACCCCTACCCTGGGCTCGAGGTTGGTGTAGTACCTGGAAACCTGGAGGGCATAACTTACACAGAGGGAGTCCTCCCTCTGCCCCCAACCTGGTCTCTGATGCAAGCCAGGTCTGCGTCCTCCTCCTCAATCAAATCACTGATGAGGGAAGCTTTATTGACCACGGACCTGGCGTTCACATAAACCAACCTGAGCCCAGACACCTAAACTCCCATACCCCCAGGGGAGTGGGCAGAAACAGGAGGGTCAGAGTGCACCACCGCTCTCAGATAGCGGGGGCACGCTCCCAAGCTCCGATATGGCCCTTTGTCTCTCCATCTCCTGCCATACCCAATTGCCGTGGGAATTTTAATCCCCACCCTTTCCCCTAGAGCCCCTAGGCTCCCATGCCCTCCCCCGCTGCGACCCTCACCCGACCTGGACAGAGATAGAATATGATTTGGCAGAACCCCCCCAGTTCCCGCTCAAACCTACACCCCTCCCCCTCCCTAACCCATCTAAAAATTTGGTTAAAATTGTATAAATGCCCCTTACCACCCCTTATCCTCTTAAAACCCCGTCTTGCACCATGCCATCTTGGGATCCCAAGATCCATTATTAAGGTATGCTCTTGAAAGTCCAACGGGCCACCTCAGGGACAGGGGGACATTCCCCGGGGCCCGTAACTCAGCCAATGAATAAGAATGCACAATCATGAATCTTATAAGGCCAACCATAAATGGGAGTGGGTAATAAAAAATAATAATAGCCAGATGATAAAACCCTCATGTCCAGGCATAGACCCCAGAGTCATATTGTCCTAACATGACAGCCCTCTCATGGTTAATCATGGAGGGGGGGACTAGAGTAGACAAAGGTTCATCCACTGCCCTCACACAGTGGTGGAAACCCCAGGACCGGAGTTGGTGAGGTAGGCTGAACAGTCACCACTGCCCTCTCACCACAGCAGGCTGAGAATAAAACCCCCATCGTCCTCTCACCATGACGGGGCAGCCAACCCCACTACTGTGCAGAGGGAACAGGAGGGAAAAAGAATAGTCCTGGTACTCAGTCCTCCAGCAGGTTCTGGGCAGAATGATCAGCAAGTTCTTAATAAATGGTGTAGCTAGGCAAATCCCCACATAGCTATCGCAGCAGGCTAAGGCAGCAAGCGGCATAGCCATCCTAACAAGCAGGCTGAAAGTCCAACTTCGGGATGGGTATCATAAACACCCGTTACCTGAGGTTGGTCTGCGTATGCCCGAGATGGCGGTCCACGCAGAGTAGGCTCTTTGGGGGGATTGGAGAACATCCGGTGGTTACGGAGGGGAATTCCCCCCCTGCTGCTAGACCCCCCAGGTTCTTCTCCGGAGGGTCAGAAGCATAGCGCTGAGCCGTTTCGGCTCGATTTAGCCAGCGGCGTGATGCGGCCAGAGAGGTTTTTCTCTGGCAGCTTGGAGGTGACTGCGGGCAGCAGGGAGATGGCGGCAGCATCGGATGCGGTGCAGATGATGTCGAGGCCGGCTGTTGTGGTGGCGGCCAGCCTCGGGAAGGGCGGCTGAAGTGCCAACAATCTGTGGGAGCCATGGGGGCTTGCATGGGGATCTCCGAGTGGCTGGTCGACCTCCCGGATGGTCGTGGTGGCAGTCCTTTCCAGTGGCCCGGCCTGGGGGCAGGGTTCGAAGGCCTCGGCGGCCCCAGCGGCCTTGGCAGCTCCGGCGGGAGCCCGGATTGCATCAGTGGGGCCTGCGGCATCGTTGGGATATTTTCCCCCAGGATCATCTTCGAAGTTGCTGCCCCCCCCCTCCTGAAGGTGAGAGCTTCGGAGATGAGAGCTTCAGAGGTGAGAGTTCCGGGGAAGAAGGGCTCTGTGGAGTTAGCTGCTATGTTGGTCATCAACTGGGATGAACGAGCCGGCGCCGGCCTAGCGGGGGGGGGTGTTGGAATTTGCTGTGTCATCGGAGGAGTGACACACACCCCCCCCGTGGAAAGCTGGCACTTTTTGGGACTTTTGGATCCTGGACTCTGGACTTTTATCACGAGGGTCCTGGCATTAACAATCATGCCATATTTGGATCCTTCTTTTGGGCTCTTGCTTGCCTCTATGCCATCACTGTCCCTATGTCATCTCCGGATCTGTGTTATTCTTGACTCTCTTCTGCCCTAACCCCTCCCCCCCATTATGTCTGTGACTTGCTCTATTTGCCTGGACAATTTCATCGTGTCCTGGATACTTAACAGTGGTCCTGGAATTGTTCAGGACTTTTCCCCCATCAGGTCTGGCCCCGGCCCCATTGTCATGATGTCAATGGACCCAACTCCACTTCTGTGAGAGGGCAGTAGGGTTGATTTTCTGTTTAGTGACAAGACCCCGACCCACTGCGGTGGGAGTGCAGTGGACTGGCCAATTCGGTTCTGGTCCCCCAACAGCTGTGAGGGAGCTGGGGGGTGCGGGATTTTGTGGACATTTTGCCTGGACCTCTCCCTTTATGCACTTTACATCTATGCACTTTACATCTTTTTTACCATCTTTCACCGAATGTTTCTCCTTTTTTTCCCATCGATTTCCACCTTTGTAACATGCTCACTTACTCGCTGCTGGAACTATGGGCCTTCCAGACTGTTCCCTTGTCTTTGGGATGGCCCAAGGGGTTACCAAAAGCCTACATTGTGGAGGGATCCTAGGATCCCGAGAGGTGGCATGGCACGACCAAAGGGCCAAATTTTAAATCTGATTTTAAGGGATGTCTTTTAAATTTTTTAATTCGATGTTTTAATGGGATAGGTAGGGGTTTCAAGGGGTTAGGGAGGGAGGAGGAGGGGTCTTCTTGCAGCCCGGTGTATGGTGGGGGGTGGGGTTAGGGGGTCGGCAGGGCCCCGGGGTGCGAGGTGGGGACCGCGATTCCCAGGGTGGTTGGGATTGGCAACCATCTTTGTGCGGTGGCATGCTCCGACCCTATGGCCTCCTCCCTAGGGGGCACAGGAACTGGGACCCCTGGGCTTAGGTTGGTGTATTTTAATGCCAGATCATGGCTAATAAGTACTCCCTCCTCTGTGAGATCATTGAGGAGGAGGCTGCGGACCTGGCCTGTATCACCAAAACCTGGTTGGGCCCGGAGGGAGGTGTCCCTCTGGTTGATCTGTGCCCTCCAGGTTTCCAGGTTCTGCACCGGCCACGGGCCCAGGAAAGGGGTGGTGGGGTGGCCGTGGTTATTTGGGAGACCCTGTTTCCAAGGGAGGTCGCAGTTCCAGAGATAGGTGGGAATGAGACCCTCCTCTTGAGGTGTGGGCCTAATGGTCGGGTGGGCTTGCTGCTTGCATACCTTTCCCCCAGCTGTGTGACAGTGGCCCTGCCTGGGCTTCTCGATCTCCTCTCGGGGGTGGCGGTGGAGTTCCCGGGCCTTATAGTCCTGGGGACTTCAATCTGCCCTCCCTGGCCGGGTTTGGCCCAGGAATTCATGGCTTCTATGGAAGCCATGGGCCTGACCCAATTGATTCAAGGCCCGACTCACGAGGGGAAACACCCTTGACCTAGTTTTGTCTCTGAACAGTGGCGAGTGACAGAGGGCAAGCCACTTTTACGGTGTTGCCCGTTCCATGGTCTGATCACTATCTCCTACGGCTGGTCTTCCAACAGGCCGCCCCCCACTGCTGGGATGAGTTGCCAGTTAGATGGTTCCGCCCCAGATGCCTGTTGGACCCTGAGAGGTTCCAGGCAGAACTGGGGTCCTTTCCCTCTTCCCTTGCCCACAGCTCTGCCGAGGATCTGACAGCCGCTTGGCAACAGGCTGCGTCAGATGCCCCGACAGGGTTGTCCCCATACATCCCCCATGCGATCCCGGATCCCGGGATACCAAGGGCCGGGAGATGAAGCTTCGCCGGAGGGGCATCGCCGGAGCAGGTGGCAGGTCCACCCGCCCCAACCGACGAGCCCAGCTAAAGCCCATATTAGATTCTTAAAAGCGCCCATGAGAGCGGTAGGTCTTATCTCTCCACCTCATAGTCCGCAGATAACCACCCAGCCACTTGCAGCCCGGTGTATGGTGGGGGTGGGGGTTGGGGCCGGCAGGGCAGTCTGAGGGGCCGATTCCCAGGGTGGTTGGGATTGGCAACCATCTTTGTCGCATGGCATGCTCCGACCCTATGGCCTCTCCCTAGGGGCACAGGAACTGGGACCCCTGGGCTTAGGGTTGGTGTATTTTAATGCCAGATCATGGCTAAGAAGTACTCCCTCCTCTGTGAGATCATTGAGGAGGAGGAGGCTGGACCTGGCCTGTATCACCAAAACCTTGTTGGGCGGAGGGAGTCCCTCCTGGTTGATCTGTGCCCTCCAGGTTTCCAGGTTCTGCACCCGACCGGGCCCAGGAAAGGGGTGGTGGGGTGGCGTGGTTATTTGGAGACCCTGTTTCCAAGGGGAGGTCGAGTTCCAGAGATAGGTGGGAATGAGACCCTCCTCTTGAGTGTGAGCCTAATGGTGGGTGGGCTTGCTGCTTGCATACCTTTCCCCAGCTGTGTGACAGTGGCCCTGCCTGGGCTTCTCGATCTCCTCGGGGGTGGCAGTGGAGTTCCCGGCCTTATAGTCCTGGGGACTTCAATCTGCCCTCCCTGAAGGCGTCGGGTTTGGCCCAGGAATTCATGGCTTCTATGGAAGCCATGGGCCTGACAATTGATTCAAGGCCCGACTCACGAGGGGAAACACCTTGACCTAGTTTTTGTCTCTGAACAGTGGCGTAGTGACAGAGGGCAAGCCACTTTTACCGGTGTTGCCGTTCCATGGTCTGATCACTATCTCTCCTCGGCTGTGGTCTTCCAACAGGCGCCCCCACTGCTGGGATGAGTTGCAGTTAGATGGTTCCGCCCCAGATGCCTGTTGGACCTGAGGTTCCAGGCAGAACTGGGTCCTTTCCCCTCTTCCCTTGCCCACAGCTCTGCCGAGGATCTGGCGGCGCTTGGCAACAGGCTGCGTCAGATGCCCTGACAGGGTTGTCCCCATGCATCCCCTCTTACACGTGGATCCGGGATGGCTCCTTGGTATACCAAGGAGCTTGAGAAGGAAGCTTGTCGTCGGAGGTTTAGAAAGCAGTGGAAGTCCACCGCTCCCAATCCGATGAGCCAGCTAAAGCCCATATTGGACTTACCTGAAGTAGCTGAGGCGGCGAGAAGGTCTTATCTCTCCGCCCTCATAGTCCATGAAACCTCTTCACCAACCGCCCTGTTTGGGCTACCCGCTCTCTCCTTCATTATGGGGGAGGGGCGGACCCATGAGGAAAGGGCTGAGGAGTTTGGTCAATATCTGTCAGATAAGATCTCTTGGATTTGGAGCGGGTTGTCCTCTGATTTGCGGTGGTCTGGGGAACGGGATACAAGCAGTCCGGCCGGTGTGATCTGGGATGAGTTCGATCCTGTTTCCGAGGATGAAGTGGACAGGACTATGCGGTGGCTGACTTCCACCACATGTTTGTTGGACCCGTGTCCCTCCTGGTTGGCTTATGCCACCAGGGAGGCCACCTGCAGTTGGCTCCGGGCAGTTGTCAATGCTTCATTAAGAGAGGTGTTTTTCCTCCACCCCTGAAGGGAGGCGGCGGTGAGACCCCTCCTGAAGAAGCCTGCTCTGGACCCGACCGTGTTAGACAACTTTCGTCCAGTCTCCAACCTTCGCTTTTTGGCAAAGGTTGTTGATAGTGTGGTGGCTCAGCAGTTTCCACTTTTCCTGGATGAAGCCAGTTACCTGGATCCATATCAATGGGCTTCGACCTGGTTACAGCATGGAGAGCGGCATTGGTCCATGATGGATGATCTCTGGAGGGCTTGGGACAGGGGTTTTCCTCTGTCCTGGTCCTATTAGACCTCTCAGCAGCTTTGATACCATCGACCATGGTATCCTTTTGCGACACCTGGGGGTTGGGAGTGGGGGTCACTGTTCTTGGGTGGTTCACCTCCTCCCTCTTGGGGAGTCATGTCGGTCTTGGAAGGGGGTGAGGTGATACCGAGGTGCTCTCTTGTGGGGTCCCTCAGGGGTCGGTCCTCTCCCTCTTCTATTTAACATCTACATGAAGCAGCTGGGTGAGATCATCCATGGTTTTGGTGAGATTCCATCAGTGCATAGATGACACCCAGCTGTACATCTCCACCCCAAACCAGATCAGTGATGCCCTCTCCTGATGACCCAGTGTTTGGATGCAGTACAGATTTGGATGGCGGGAACATGCTTGACTCAACCTGGCCAAGACTGAGTGGCTGTGCATGGCATCTCATCTCGTCAGGAAGAATATCCATCTTTGGCCATAGGGGAGAGGTGTTGCCCCCTGTGGATAGGGCACTGAATCTGGGAGTCCTCCTGGATGTAAACTCTGGTTGGAGGAGCAGGTGGGGCCGTTGCCAGGGGGCCTTTGCCCAGCTCTGCCTTGTTCATCAGCTTAGCCTATTTCTGGACCAGATGCCCTGCACACATCACTCATGCCCTTGTTACCTCTAGACTTCGACTACTGCTGCGCCTCTATTTAGGACTGCCTTGCATACCATCCGGAGATTGCAACTGGTGCAAAATGTGGCGGTGCGGGTGATCAGGGAGTTTTCTGATTCTCCCATGTTACCCCCTCCTCCTGCTGCCTGCATTGGTTGCCGGTTGCACTCGGGTGAGATTCAAGGTTCTGGTTTTAACATACAAAGTCCTTCCGACATGGGTTCTCAATATTTAAGGGAGCATCTTCTGCCAATATCGAGTGCCATCCGCCCTGTCTGAGCACATAGCCAGAACTCCTCGGGGTCCGTTGGCAAATCAGTGTCGGCTGGCGGTCCCCGGCGATGAGCCTATTCTGTCGTGACCCCTGACCTCTGGAACCAACTGCCCTGGGGCTCCGCCTGGCCCTGACCTCCGCACCTTCTGCCATGATTTGAAGATCTGGTTGTTCGACCAATCCGGCTGTGACCCCTCCTTGGGGATGGGTTTCTTAATTATTTTAACCACTGTAAATTTTAGTTTCTGTATTTTTGGGCTTGTGAAATTAGTTTAATTTCTTTTTAAGTATTTATTGTTGCTGTTTTTAGTTGTCGCCCCGAGTCTTGAGGATGGGGTGGCATACAAGTCAAAAATAAATAAATAAATAAATAAATAAATAAATAAATAAATAAATAAATTCCCTGCACCAACACAGGCTCCAGGCTTGGAAAAGAAGCTCCAAACAAGAAATAAAGCTCCAAACAAGGCCAGCAGGCTGTAGCAGGCAGCAGGCAGCAGGTGGCAGGACTACAACTCCCCAGATGTGGCAAGGGTTGGCTGCCAGGTCACAGAGCCTCAGTGGCAGCTAGATCACATTACTTCACCCGGCGGTGGCCTCCCAGCCCCTCCCAGCCCCGTGCAACCACAGTGCGCCCGCTCAGCTGACTGTTGGGCCCTCCACCGGGCTCTCTCCACCAGGCTCTCTGCTGAAACCCCTGCCAAGGACACTAACGACACCAATGACTTCCTGTTCTCAGCTGGGCCCTTCGCCAGGCTCCGTCCTCGCCGGCCACCGCTGCTCTCCGCCAATGCCACCATTCAATGCCACTGCCACTGCTGCCGCCACCTCTGCCAAACGCCGCCTGGACTTGCCACCAGGACTTGCCGCCGCCGCTGCTGTTTCCTCTGCCCTTGGACATCCAGTGTCAGCTGCTGGGCACCCCAGACCCCTAGGCAGGGGGCTGGGTGGAGAAAACAGGGCCCCTTACCCCCCAAAATGGCCTAAAAAACCCCATGGCGCTTAGCGATGGCGAGCCACCATTACTCAGACATGCGCAACTGCCCAGCTGAACATCCAAACATGCAGTGATGAAATTACCTAGTTTGGGTAATGAAACATTTGCAACAAAACAACCAAGCTCAGAGAGCACCAAAGACCCATCATTTGCTGCAAATATTCTCCTTTATTGGTAATCATGAATCAGTTCAGCTACTGTAGTTGTAAAAAGCTGGTCAGTTTAAATTAATCATTTAAATCAAACATTTGAGTGGTGGACCCATATTATGGATCGATCTGTCTCCTGAGTTGCAGATAGATTCCACTTTGCTGGCTTTTCACAAAGCATTCAAACCTTAGAGTAAACCTAGACCATTAGTGCAATGTTATTGTAACTCAACTGTACTCAGCCATTTTTTGCTGTTTTTGTATGTGAGTTGGAATATATGGAGATGATAACATTATGGCTGGAAAAATCCTGGCTCAGATAAGATAGTGGCTTGGACTAAATATAATTCTGTGTAGGAAGGTTACAAAGTCTATATAGTAACTCTAAAAATTAAGAGGATAAAAAGCAAAGAAATCTGTTTTTTACTTAATCTTAACATTAACTTAACTTGTCAATTGAATTTATATTTCGTCCAGACAAAGGTAGTCATTGTAATAATTCTTTAGAACACATTATCATGATTAACACACACAAAGATAATAAGAATTATACATTATTTTATTTTACCAGGTTTTTTTAATTTGTATTACTTAAAGTAGTTATCAGATTTCAGTAATATATAATGAAACAGTTGCTTTCTTCCAAGTGCCCAATTTAAGTGCATTTTGTAGTTTAATTAAAATAAAAAGTCATAAGTGGGGAAGCATGTGCTAATTAAAAATATTTGCAAGCTGAATAAAATATATTGAACATGAGAGTGTGCACATATGTACATGTATTTTAGATGTAATTGCCCAGTATGTGTCTTGTTCATATTGATGTTTTGCAGTTGCTGATTTCCTTATCTTTGATTCCCTGCTCACTTTTGATAACAGCCAACTCCATTGCAAGAAAAGGGTGCCATATGAACAATGATCTAAGTGTAAATTTTATGCAAATGCAATGCTTCACCTTAATTACAGTGCTAACACTTGTCAGCAGTCTTTTCCTTGGTTTCACTGATTAGCAAGCTATCACAAATAATTATTATTTCATCTGCAATTAAAATTATGCTGCAAGCTGGCTTGTTGCCCAGTCCCTGTATTGCAAACTTATTCTTCTCTTGGCTTCTCTAGAGTTATGTCACATTGCATATCATAAATTTGCACTTTGATTTTATTTCATCATTTTCCATAAATCCCTGAACATTATTATCCTGCAAGGCAGATGGCCTGATTTGTCACACGATACCAATCACAGATCAGCAGAAAGCTTATGCAAGATCCTCAAGTGTTCTTTCCTCATTGCTCTTGAAAAAAACCTACTTTTCTTCTTTCCTTCTTTGATTCAATGATGAAACCCAAATTTTGGTAAACTGACCATAGGAGCAGGTGTGCATTTATCTTTTCTTTGCATGCTTCTTTCTTCATTTTCTCCCAGCTTGAATGAAAACTGTTGAATGCTGGTGTATAACACTATTTAGCATTTCCTAGGAAAGTACTTCATCTATGCAGCTGTTTTGTTCTTGGAGAAATGAAAGCTTTCAATGCACAGCTTCTCTGTGCATTTTCTAATATTTTCAACTGTCCTTCTAACTGCACCCCAGAATCTAATCAGATCAGAGGTGGTATTCAGCAGATTCTGACCAGTTCTGGAGAATTGGTAGCGGAAATTTTGAGTAGTTCAGAGAACCGGCAAATACCACCTCTGACTGGAGATTTTACAGTATCCTTCCCCTGCCACACCCACCAAGCCACCTCAGAACTGGTAGTAAAAAATTTTTTTGAATCCCACTATGGAATCAGACAGATATTTTCAAAACCAACACACAAATGTATGCAAATATATATTGCCAAATTTATGGGCCCTTTTGGGGGGAAGGGAAGGGAAGGAAGGGATTTTTTCCTTTTTTTTAATAAAGAAAGAAGACTGCCCTTTGTGTTAACTTACAGAACACTGGAAAATCCAAGGACAATATAATTGTAGAAGCATGAAAAAAACCCCATTAGTTCTATTCTTGATACTCCACTATTTCACAGTAGAACCAGACGTGCTTTCTGCAGGTTCCAAACCCATAAGCATGCAGGTAGCAAAAGAAATAAAAACAGTACAGGTAGTTCTCAATCAGCAACCTCATTTGGGACTGGCTGCTCGGTCTTTAAGCAAAGCTGTTACCAAATGAAACCACAGCTGGGCTTATGATTGTACTTCAGCTTTCTTTTGTTTTGTAGACCTGCAAAGGCTATAAATGTGAGGATTGGTCATAAAGTTACTTTTTTAAAATTACTGTCGTAACTATGAATGGTCACTAAATCAAGCAGTTGTTAAATGTTTGCCTGTGTTTGCAGACGGTGAGAACAAAACAAAGGATAACAGTTTTGTTTTATTCACAGGTTTGGAAATTATTTGCAAATGAGAGGCTTATAAGGGGCATCTCCAACTGTGAGAATTTGGTTGCACATACCATGAGGATATGTTTAATCTGTCAGAATTCTTCATCTATACCTTCCTCTCTTCTTCCTCCTCTTTTTTTCTTTTTTTATATGAATTGAAGCAGGCAACCTTCCTAACTACCATTACTGGTTCTGTCTCCATGGTGTGTGTGTGTGTGTGTGTGTGTGTGTGTGTAATTTTCTCTATATATCTATATCTACATTTATATCTACACCTATATCTATTTCAATATAATTATATCTTCCTTGGTCATAATTTAAGATGTTCCTTAGCAGAACTTTCAACCTAATCTTATCTCCCAAATTAAGACTATCTAGCCTATACAACTTCTCCATCTTTGTCCAATGAATAACTTGCCTATGAAACAAAGTAAACACAAAATTAAAGTATGAACGTTTTAGTTACAGAAGACATAATTAGGACTCAGATATCCAGAAATAGCCATCTGTCACTTTGTTAGCAACATAAATTATGCTAATTCTGAAGATTCTCCAGTAGAATTAAAGATATTTCAGGCTTATCCATTGGGATATCAAGGTTTTCCACCTAGCATACAAATAAAAGTAGCTGTATTTAAGCTTTTAATACATGCAATCAGAAAATTAGCATATGTTTATTAAATACATGAATGGCTATACATATTTACTTTGTACACTTTTTACTAAATGCATGTGTAGCTACAGTAGTTTATTGTTATCCAGATGTTTCTTCTGTTCAAATCTAATATGGTCACTGTGACTATGATAAGATTGTGGTTCAGAAATGTTGAAAAACTTAGAATGATATCATTCCTTTTGTTGCAGAAGTATTTTTGAACAGAGAATTTTGGTTTCCATGGGTCTTTCCTGTGTTCAAGTATATTTATTTGATTTCAATCCCAGCTCAAAGAAGTTCTTCATAAATACTATTCTCATCATTTTTCCTCACAACAATAGCCCTGTGGTTGTCTCAAAATAAACCCCAAAGTTTTGAGGACTAAAATGCACCTTCTAATTCAACCCCATTACACTTTAATATGTCTATGGAGATTCTTAGTTATCGAGGTCATTGTTATCCCAAAGTGCTTTTCAGATGTCTATGGAGATTCTTAGTTATCGAGGTCATTGTTATCCCAAAAGTGCTTTTTCAAGAGGCAACTGGACTTTTTTGTTTTTCTTTGAAGATGTTTCATTTCTCATCCAAGAAGTTTCTTCAGCTCTGAAGAAGAAAAACATCTTCAAAGAAAAACAAGAAAGACCAGTCTTGAAAAGCACTTTGATTTACTGTAGTAACCTGGCATTCTTAAGTTGGGCTGTCCTTGTTCTTTGCTGTAGAAAAAGGACCAATGGATTACTTGCTCCAATCTTTTCCTTTCTCACATTGTCAAAGTTAACAACTTTATGTCACATGCAGCTTGGGAAATTCAATAGGATGCAATTGATTTCATTATAATGGTTAAAAATTTGATAATAAAATGTCAGATCTTTCATTAGAAATCTTGTAGCTAAATATATTAGTATGTCAATTAGCTACCTCAGCAAAGGCAAGTTGATTGTGCATAAATTAGGGCTTGCCAGCAGAACAGCAATCATTAAAATATAAGGCTGGTTGTGTGTGTGTGTGTGTGTGTGTGTGTGTGTGTGTGTAATTTTCTCTATATATCTATATCTACATTTATATCTACACCTATATCTATTTCAATATAATTATATCTTCCTTGGTCATAATTTAAGATGTTCCTTAGCAGAACTTTCAACCTAATCTTATCTCCCAAATTAAGACTTCTCATATCTAGCCTATACAACTTCTCCATCTTTGTCCAATGAATAACTTGCCTATGAAACAAAGTAAACACAAAATTAAAGTATGAACGTTTTAGTTACAGAAGACATAATTAGGACTCAGATATCCAGAAATAGCCATCTGTCACTTTGTTAGCAACATTTATGTCTAACAGTCAAGATCTTCTCCCGCACTTGGGATAGGCAAATGTTGTTGTTTGATGGTGTTAATGGTATCATTGAAGGATGTAAGTTGTTTCAAGTAAAACTGCCTTTTGCAATTGACTGATGGGGATTTTTTCAATGCCAATGGTGTTCAAGTGGTGCCTAGTTGTTTTGGGAGTACATCCAAGATCCCTATCATTTTTATTACTATTTATATTGCCACACATACCACTTGCACATGACTCTGGGTATGTGCATAGTTAAAAACAAATAAAAAATAAATTACATTTATTATTGGGCATAGAAGCACAAAAAAGGAATTCATTTTGTAAATCGAGAGGCCTATGATAAAATGAAAATGGAAATTACTTCATGAACATGGACAATTTTTACTTATTTATTTGTATAAGATAACAAGTATAAGTATGAACATAAACAAGAACAAAGGAAGTAAATGCAGATATGGGGGACAGTATTATTTATTTATTTATTATTTATTTATTAATGAGACTTGTATGCTGCCCCATCTCCACTAAAACAAGAAAACAATAAATAATTAAAAAAGAATTAAACTAACAAGCCCCATTAAGATACAATTACATAAATACACGATAAAACCATGATAAAAACCACCACCACCCAAAGGGTCACAGCCCGGCTTGGTTAAATAACCAGGTCTTCAATTCACGGCAGAAGCGCTGGAGGTCAGGGGCCAGACGGAGCCCGGGGAAGCTGATTCCAGAGGTCAGGGGCAATAGAATAGGCTCGTCCATCGGGGACCGCCAACCGCATTGGCCAGCCGGGACCCCAAGGAGTCCTTGCCTATGTGATCGCACAGGGCGGTTAGTACTTGATGTCGGCAGGAGTCGCTCCCTTAAATATTGCGGACCCATGTCATGGAGGACTTTGTATGTTAATGTTAACACCTTGAATCTCACCCGAGCACAACCGGCAGCCATGCAGACAGCGCAGGAGGGGTAACATGGGAGAACTGGGAAACTCCCATCACCACCGCCGCGCTGCATTTTGCACCAGCTGCAATCTCCGGATAGTATGCAAGGGTAATCCTAAATAGAGAGCGTTGCAGTAGTCGAGTCTGGAGATAACAAGGGCATGAGTAACTGCGCAGGGCATCGCGGTCCAGAAAAGGGCGAAGTTGGCGAACCAAACGGAGCTGGGCAAAGCCCCTGGCGGACGGCCCCACCTGCTCCTCCAATCGAAGCCGTGCATCCAGGAGGACCCCAGATTCAGGCCCTATCCACAGGGGCAACACCACTCCCCTATGGTTAAAGATGGATAATCCTGACTGGGCGCGATGCCGTATGCACAGCCACTCAGTCTTGGCGGGTTGAGACGAAGCATGTTTCCGTTCATCCAGATCCATACCGCATCCAAGCACTGGGTCATCAGGGAGAGGGCATCACTGATCTGGTTCGGGTGGAGATATACAGCTGAGTATCATCTGCATATTGATGGAAACTCACCCCAAAACCACGGATGATCTCACCCAGCGGCTTCATATAGATGTTAAATAGCAGGGGGAGAGGACCAACCCCTGAGGGACCCCACAAGAGAGCACCCTCGAGGTGGACCTCTGTCCCCACCAGTACCGACCGACCGCCCAGAGGTAGGAGGTGAACCACTGGAGTACAGTGCCCCTATACCCAACCCCGGCGCCGCAGAAGGATACCATGGTCGATGGTATCAAAAGCCGCTGAGAGGTCTAATAGGACCAGGACGGAGGAAAACCCCTGTCCCGGCCCTCCAGAGATCATCCATCAGTGCGACCAATGCCGTCTCCATGCTGAAACCAGGACGGAAGCCCGATTGATACGGATCCAGGTAGTCCGCTTCATCCAGGAAAAGTGGAAACTGCTGAGCCACCACACTCTCAACAACCTTCGCTAAAAAGCAAAGGTTGGAGACTGGACGAAAGTTGTCTAACACGGCCGGTCCAGGACAGGCTTTTCAGGAGGGGTCTCACCACCTCCTTCAAGGCGGCGGGAAAGACACCCTCCCTTAGCGGCTTGACAACTGCCCGAGCCAGTCGCAGGTGACCTCTCTGGCGGCATAAGCTAACCAGGAAGGGCACGGGTCCAACAAACATGTGGTAGAACTCAGGGCCGATAATCCCGTCCACTTCATCCTCAGAAACAGGATCGAACTCATCCCAAATCACACTGGCCAGACTACTTGCATCCCAATCCTCAGACCACTGCAAATCAGAGGACAACCTGCTCCGAATTCGAACGATCTTATCCGACAGATATTGACCAAACTCCTCAGCTCTTCCTGCAGGGTCCGCTCCCTCCCCTGGACGAAGAGAGAGCAGGTAACCCAAACAGGGCGGCTGGGCGGTTATCTGCGGACGCTATGAGAGTGGAGAGATAAGCCCTTCTCGCCACTCTCATAGCAACCAGGTAAGTCCTAACATGGGCTCTTAGCTGGGCTCGATCGGCCTGGGAGCGGGTGGACCTCCACCTGCTCTCTAAGCCCCTCCGACGACGTTTCATCTCCCGGAGCTCCTCCGTATACCAAGGAGCCAATCGGGATGGACAGGGATGGTAGGCACGCTGGTGCACTTATGCACGCCCCCTTTAAGGACCTCTTAAGAATGGGGTGAGGTCCACGGTAGACAGTTTGAGGTTGAAGCTGTGAGTGGTTGAGTCTGGTAGGGTGTTCCAGGTGTTGACCACTCTGTTGATGAAGTCATATTTTCTGCAATCGAGTTTGGGATGCTTTACCTTGAGTTTGTATCGGTTATTTTACTGTGTGTTGTTGTAATTGAGGCTGAAGATAAGATGTTGTAACAGACAATTTTGTGAACTGGCTTAGATTGGACACAGATGGCACAGTTACAGATTGTCCAGGCCCAGAATTTCGAGCTGGATGCATAAGGAATTCTATTGTGAGTGGAGGAGTGGAGAACTTTTCTCAAGAAATACCTCTGAACTCACCCAACTGTGTTAATGTCCGATATACAGTGTGGGTTCCAGGCGGACGAGCTGTATTCGAAAATTGGTCTGGTAAAGGTTTTGTATGCCCTAGTTAATAATTCAATTTTGCCAGAGAAAAAGCTTCAAAATAAAGTTAACAATTCTTGGGCCTTTTTGGCAATGCTGTTACAGTGAGCTCTGGGGCTTAGATCATTTGAGATAAATACTCCTAGGTCCTTGATAGAGTGAGGGTCATCTATGAGATTGCTTTCGCCTAACTTGAATTTGGTGTTCTGGGTTTTTTTGCCAATGTGTAGGACAGAGATTTGTTAGTTGAAATTTGGAGTTGCCAATAGCGTGACCATTCTCATTCCCATTCTAGTAACCTTCCTTATAGACTTTTGGGCATAAAATAAAATGCAGAACCCAATTGGCTGTTTCATGTTTTAACCCGCCTGAGAAATCCATGACAAGTTGTTTCCACAATTTTAATTCCTATTGCCACTGAAGCCATGAAATGTCTTTTTTTGTTCAATAAATTACTAGATGGCAAGGAACAAATAGTTTCAATGTGTAGCTGAGTGAACTGCATTTCTGAAGAAAAATATTGACAAAAAAAACCTAGTACATAAAATAGTGATTGTACTTTAACGTTTAGGTTAAAATTGCTCAAGGAAATCATTTTTGCAAATAGTTGCAAAATGGTGCTTAACTTTTGAGAATGACAGTGTTAAAAATTAAAGCATAAAAATGCTGATTATAAATAGGCAACAATATATGTAAAAACTGTTTTTCATATGGAGCTTGTTCCTTATACAAATCTAACGCACAAGTATGCATAAAACTGAAGGTGAAGGTTGATGTGTTGGGGGCTATAATTAAGTTATTCTGTCTTCTGCAAAACTTCAGGAGGCTGCTAAATAATCTGCTGAAATTTCAGGAGTACAGTTAAAGTTTTTCAGACTTGTTTTTCTCTTCTGATTTTACAAGAGCGATAGATTTTATGAGGAAATATATTCCCTTCCAACCTTGAAAACCTTTTGCTACCCTGAAAATGGCTGAATTTTCCTTTTTTTCTCCCTGGTTGATTCAGCTGTTTGAGGCAGGATGAGAAAATAAAAGTTATTTTCCTAC
Organism: Naja naja; assembly: GCA_009733165.1. Taxonomy (NCBI): domain Eukaryota; kingdom Metazoa; phylum Chordata; class Lepidosauria; order Squamata; family Elapidae; genus Naja; species Naja naja. The sequence goes on from CM019153.1 coordinate 10,181,122, forward strand.
TTCTATTTATCTTATTAATCCTATCACAAATTTATAAGCCTAAAATAATAATTTCGGCATTTGGTGGAGAGATTCAGAATAGGAAATGCAATAAGTTTCCTGTTTCTATTCTGATCCTTAATTTTTTAAAATATTGGATTGATTGACTGATTCATTCATTCATTTTGTTTATGTGGCCCATCTCAAACTAATGACTCTGAGCAGCAAACAATCATAATGTCAATTAAAGCCAAATTACAATCACAATGCTAAAAAATTAAATATATACTGTAAAATATTGTAATCCACAGATATTAACACAACCATGAACTAGGGCTCTTCATATATTGGGACCCAGGTCTGAACACATAATCAGGTCTTCGAGGCCTTACAAAAGCAATATTGGCGTCATTCTTATATCCAGAGGTAGGTGCTATGGATGGAAAAGCATGCCTCTTGGATCACGAGGACATGAGTGACAGTTTCTCAAATAGTGCTATCTCAGGATGCTGGAAATCTCCATGTAGGCTTTAGGCCACAGGCTTCCTACTCTTGCACCAAACTGGACTCTGTGTGTGTGTGGGGGGGGATTGGTCCTTCTATCATTTGGAACCTATTTCAAGAAAGAAACCATCATTATTTTATTTTTGAAACAAATCACAATTTGAGACAACAATTTGTTTTTATTAACTTTATTCATAGTTCCTCATAACCTCTAACACTAGAATCTTCGCTTATTCATACTTAGTTTTATATTCAACCCATTCTAGCTGGGTAAGTAGAAAGAAATGAAAATAGCAACTGGCTAAGCACGCTATGATTGCTTTATTTGTCTGAAAGAATATTTCTGGCATGTTCTTAAGTTGATCAATAAACAGTGATTACAGCAAATCCTGGTTTACTGTTTTTTTTAAATAAACTTTATTGAATTTTTATTGCATTAAAAATATAGAAAAATATATCACTCAATAACAGCTATTTGTGGTACTTATCATATAACAATCATTTGTGCAATATTTACAGATATTAATTTGTGCATAATTATATTCTTATTCTATCTATATTCTATATTTAATAATTATCTATCCTTAATCTGTCTCTGATCTATCCAGCTCTACCATTGTTCCCATACCTTATAAAATATTGAAGCTTCCTTATCTTTTAAACTCAGCATTAGTTTATCCATTTCAGCACAATTCATAACTTTTTTTATATAGCTGTTTCTAACATTGGGCAAAGGCAATCCTGGCAGCAGTCAATATGTGCAATAATAAGTATTTTGTGCTTTTTACGTATTTTTTTTTGAAGATTCCCGATAAGAAGAGTTCTGGTTCTAGGTCTAATTGTTCATTGGTGATTTCCTGTAGCCAATTTTGAATTTTGAGCCGGTATTTTCGAGCCTCTGAGCAGGACCACCACATATGATAATATGTTCCCTCTTTTTTTACATTTCCAACATATAAGGGCCTTGGTGGCTCAGGCTGTTAAATGCCTGCATTTAAGTTCCAGCTGTCTACAATTACTGTAGGCTCGAATCCCACCAGGCTCAAAGTTGACTCAGCCTTCCATCCTCTCGGGGTAGGTAAAGTGAGGACCCAAGATTGTTGGGGGCAATAAGCTGACTTTGTAAAAATGCCACTTAGTAATAAGTAGGCATATACAATGGAATGAAGGTTATTGCTGAGCACACTGGGTTGTATCCAAAATTGTAAGCGCCTGAGTCTTCGAGAAGGGGCATATAATGTAATTATAAATAAATAAATAAATAAATAAATAAATAAATAAATAAATAAATATAGGACTCATTTTAGGTACATGCTAATCTTGTAACATTATATGCATTTTCTTTGTATGTTGCTGATTTTGTTAGATTTCTATTTCATACAGTCTCCCAGTCTGATAACTTTATGTTATAACCAATATTTTGGCCCCATATCATGCATCCTTTCACTACTTCTTCTAAATCTACTTCATATACTTGTATGTTGCTGATTTTGTTAGTTTGTGATTTCTATTTCATACAGTCTCCCAGTCTGATAACTTTATGTTATAACCAATATTTTGGCCCCATGCGATCATGCATCCTTTCACTACTTCTTCTAAATCTACTTCTAGGAGATACTTGTAAATTTTGGTAATATATTTTTTTATCTGGACCTAATAAAATTTTGTCTAATTTTAAGGTTTCAAGTATATTCTGTACTCCTTTACATCCTTTTTATATCGACGTTGTATTTGGAGATAAGCCCACCAATCTACTCGTAGCCCTTGTTCTTGGAGCTCCTATGTTGTTTTTAAGTTTCCGTGTATATCCTATAAGTCTTTATATTTTAACATTTTATTCAGGTCTAAATTATTTGGGTGGATCGTCGCTTCCATTGTAGATTGCCAGATTGGAATTTTTATATAGTGTTTCTTTTTAACCTTGATCCAATTGTATATCAGCAATCCCTAATCAGATGTCTGTAGAAATATTTTTGTTTGGTGGGTCCTGTGTCCCAAAAAAAGGCATGCCATCCTCTTTGAAAATCATGATCTTCTATAGCTAATATTCTTTTATTCTTTAAATTAATCCAATCTTTTAGCCAAACTAATGTTGCTGCACTATAATATAATTCCCAATTTGGCAATCCAAAGCCTCCTCTGCTCTTCATATCTTGTAGTAGTTTTATTTTTATTCTGGGTTTTTACCCTGCCAGATAAATTTTGCTGTCATTTTATTAAGATTATTGAAAAAGGTCTTTTCTAATTTAACTGGAATAAATAAAGAATAAATAATTAGTTTGGAATAAATAAAGAAATTTTGGTAATATAGACATTTTTATGGCTGCTATCCTTCCTAGTAATGACAGTTGCATTTTCGTCCATAATTCTAAGTCTTTTTTTGTTTGTTGTAATAGCTTATTATAATTGCTCTCCTTTATTGCCTTACAATGTGCTGTCAGCCATATTCCCAAATATTTGATTTTTCTTGTTATTTGGAGTCCAAGCACCCTTTCTAATTCTGTTATTTGTAGATCTGTTAATTTTTTTTAGTAAAAGTTTGGTTTTCTGTCTATTAGTTTTCAATCCTGCCACCGCTCCATATCTTTCTAATTCTTTGATTAATATTTGTCCTTTTTCTATTGGGTCTTCAATAATAAAAGCCATATCGTCTGCAAATGCTTGCAGTTTATATTCTTCATTTCTAGTTTTTAATCTTTTTATTTCAGGATTTTGCCTCTTTCTTTCTAATGGTACTTCTAATGATAATATGAAGAGCAGAGGGGACAGCGGACAGCCTTGTTGGACTCCTTTTTCTATATTTAAAGTTTGGGTATTCTCTCCATTTATTATGATATTTGCTTTTTGTACTGAATAAATTACTGTTATAATATTCTCAAATTTGGTGCCAAAATTCATGTCATAAATTTGCTGAATCATAAATTGCCAATTAAGATTGTCAAAAGCATTTTGAGCATCCAAAAAAACCAAGAGCTACCTGTTTCCCCGGGTGGGCTTCATAATATTCCAGACTATCCATTATTATTCTTAAATTGTTCCTAATTTGTCTATTTGGGAGAAATCCATTTTGGTCTGGATGTATGTAATCATTCAGAATTTTCTTTAATCTAGTAGCAATAATGGTAGTAAATATTTTATAATCTATATTCAGCAAAGAAATTGGTCTATAGTTTTGTATCATTCTGGCATCTGAGTCCCCCTTTGAGATTAGCGAAATTAATGATTCTCTCCATGTGTCTGGCATTTTAGCAGATAATAATATCTCATTATATAAATCTACCATTATTGGTCCCACTTGTTCTTCTATCGCTCTATAAATTTCTGCTGAGAGGCCATCAGGGCCTGGAGCTTTATTACTTTTCTGGGTTCTAATTGCTTGTTTTAATTCTGTCATAGATATGTCCTTCATCAAAAATTCTTTCATCTCAACGTTAATTTCTCGAGTTCTTTTTTCTCTTAGATATTCCCTTATCTGATCTTCATCTACTCTCTCTTTCTCATACAGTTTCTCAAAATATTTATGTGCAATCTCTTTTTTCTTCTCTATTGTGTGTTGATAATTTCGACTTTCATCCTGTAGTTGGTAGATGGTTCTTTTCTCTTTCTCTTTTTTGAGCTTATAAGAGAGCCATCTACCAGGCTTGTTTGCTTGTTCAGAGTATATTTGCTTAGTTGCTTTCAAGTTTCTAATCAATTCTTCCTGTTCCACTAAATTGAGTTTATGTTTATAGAGAATCAATTGTTCTTGTAATTTAACATTTTGTGGGGCATCCTGTAGTTTGGATTCTAGTTTCTTGATTGTTTGATATAAATAGTTTTGTTGAGCATGTTTTTCTTTATTTTTTTGTGCAGTGTAAGATATTGTAATTCCCCATATAATGGCTTTCATAGCGTCCCATAAATTTTGGATAGTTGTATCTAGGTTGTTATTTTCTTTAAAATAAAAAGTTAGTTCTTCTTTAAGTTTCTTTATAAATTCCTCATCCTTTAATAATTGATATCTAAGTCCACTTTCTCCTTGATTTTTTCTTACCTTTCCAATTGATTCTAAGAGGGTTGTAGTCTGCCCAAGAATTCGGTATAATTTCTACTTCTGTCACTTCTTTTACTAAATCTCCACTCCATGCCATATCAACACGCGACCATGACTGGTGGGGATTTGAGTAGAAAGTAAATTGTCTCTTATCTGGGTTTAATTTTCTCCATACGTCTATTAAATTTAATTCTTTAATCATTTCTACACAAATTTTAGGTAATTCTCTTTTCTTTTTTTCCCTTCCCTTCTTGTCCCCCCATTACAATCTTTTGGATAATCTACTGCAGCATTAAAATCCCCTATAATACAAATATTTTTCCTTTCCAATTTGATAATTTTGGCATATAGAGCTTTATAGAATTCTTTTTGATTGGCATTTGGGGCATAAATTACCACCAATAGAATTTTTTTTAAAGTGTATCTGTATTTCTATTGCCAGAACTCTTCCTTTGGGACCTGTAAATATTAAATTTGCCTTTATCTCTTCTTTAATGTAAACTGCTATTCCATTCTTTTTTTTTCATTATCTGCAGAAGCCATAAACACTGTCCCTAATTTGGGGCAGTCTAAATATTTTTCCTCTGTTTTTAAAATGTGTGTTTCTTGTAAACAAATAATGTCTTCATTTTGTTTGATCAACTTTGCCAAAATCCTTTGCCTTTTTATTTTTTGAGTTTAAGCCATTTATTTTGATGGATAAGAGTTTCACCACTTTTTCCATGGTTCTCGTTATATCTGTTTCTTTATCTCCTACTTGCTCTTGTTTCTTTTTGTATTACATTTGTTAGTTTAAAATCTTCTATTTCTTGTTGTTGCTGGATGATTTTTCTTACTCCTTGTTTTTCTTCTTTATTTTTGATTGGTCTTATTCTTCTTGAAAGTTTAAATCTAATTAATTCTCGCTCTTTGCATTGTAATTACTCCAAGTTCTGCTTGTGGTTGGTAATGTGCCTTACTTTCTTCTTTTTCTTCTAGTTGTTGCTGGTTGTTTTTCAAGTTTTCTGGGGTCTTCTGTCCTTTCTTTTGATGCTCTTGGTCTTCTTCGAAATCCAGTTCTGATTCATCTTTGCTAGTCTGCTCTTCAGAGCCTACCAATCTTTCATAGAAGTCTTGAGCTTTTTCCATAGAGTCTACTTTGATTTTCCTCCCCCCCTCCATGAAATTAACATCCCTTCTGGGACAAGCCATTTGAACATAATACCTTTTCGATTTAATTGGGCCACCAGAGATTTATAATCTCATCTTGCTTCTCTAACTCTTCTTGGGATTTGTTTAAGAACTGAGATTTCTTTATCTTTGTACTTGATTGTTTCATCTCTCGATATTTTATATATAATGTCCCGAACCTTCCTTCTTGCAAAATGTACATGCACTTCTCTTGGGCATTTATGTCATCTTGCATAATTAGTTATTACGCTGTAGACTTCGTCCAACTCTTTCAAAATCTCATCTTTGTCTCTTTCCAGTACCTCCACCAAAATTTCCTCCATCACCTGTTCTAAGTGTTCTTCTTTTGATTCCACTATATTTTGGAATCTTAGATATGCTACAGCCTTGTCCATTTCTAAATGCACCAGCAAATTTTCCATTTCCTTACTTACAATCTTTAAATGTTCCACTACTCTTTCCAGTTTCTTTTTAGTTTGTTCTGTCCTTCTTTCTACTTCTTTTATTGTCAATTCATTTTTCTTCAATGCTTGCTGTATTGTTTCAATTTTTAATCTAATTTAGAAATATATACTTTCATTTCTGCTTTTAATTTCCCCATCTCTTCTTTTAGTTCATTTATATCTGCTCTTGTCTCTGTATGATTTTTGAGCATTATTTCTTGTAACTTTGACATGGAATCTTGTAGAGTAAGCAGTGTTGAATGGATATTGGCATTTGTGATAGAAGGTTGTTTCTCCAATGTTAATGATTCCTCAATTGTCTTCTGTGACGTCGGTGAGGGTATTGTCATTGGAGTTGTTAATGTTGTCTTCTTTCTGGCTTTGAGCATTATAGTAGTGATAGAAGTCATTTCTCCTAGGATTTGTTTCTGTTTTTGTATTATATTAATTACGCTGTCCCAAATTAGCATTACTGTTAAGTAATATATTGTAAAGTTGACCAATAAACTATGTTGACCAATAAACTAATTAACTAATCTGTCTATCTCTTAATTTCTTAAATTCTTTAATATATTCAACGAACTTATAAGTGCAAATACTATCCAATTTAATCTCAAATTGAAATTCTAAATTGAATATATGAATATGTAAAATCTATGGTTATTTTTCAATATTATAAAATCCAAGTGATAGTAATAATAGATACCTTCTCCTATCTCTCTAATTTAGATACAAATCTTATCTATTGTATATTCTATACCGTTCCAAATATGTATAAAGATATATATTTATATATATTATAAGACAATATTATTTTATAGTATTATAAAAAAATTCATCAATGCACATAGAAAAATTGTGAATAGAAATAGATTAACCTGAAAAAGTCAATTAATTATTTAAAGTAATAAACAAGATATATTCAAATATTAATATGTAGTTAATCAATTATAACTGTAAATATAGTAATATTGTAAGTATTAAATGATTATTGTTATCAATATCAATGTTACTTGACAAGTTACTGATATATCAGCTAGGTCCGGCAAAATGCTTCACAATTACACTCATCAAATGTCTTTCCTTCTTCAATCAATATGTAGGTAAAAGATAATAAAATGTAGAATAATTGATCCAAATATCCAAATTTAAAGAAAGGGGAGAGTCTTAATTTAATTGTACAGCTCTCCATCTCTGAAGCTAGATTTATTTATTTATTTATTTGACTCGTATGCTGCCCCCTCTCCAAAAAGGACTCGGGCGGCTCACAATTAAAACCAACACAATAAATTAATTATGTAAAATAGAATTAAATTAACCAAGCCAAATTAAGCTAAAAACCCATTTATAATTTACATTATAAAATCAAGCCCCTCCCCGAGGAGTCAGCACAGCCCAGCCTGTTCAAACAACCAGGTTTTTAAATCATGGCGGAAGGTGCAGAGGTCAGGGGCCAGGCGGAGCCCCAGAGGTAGTTGGTTCCACAGAGCAGGAGCCACCACAGTGTAGGCTCTCCCCGTGTTACTGCCAAACGACACTGGGTCACAGACGGCATGCCGAGGAGTCCCTGCCTGTGTGCTCATACAGGGTGGTTGGTATTTGACACCAGCAGTAGACGCTCCCATAAATAGCCCGGACCCATGTCTCGTAGGACTCTGAATGTCAATACCAAAACCTTGAATCTCATTCGGAGGGCAACCGGTAGCCAATGCAGGCCATGCAGGAGGGGTGTAATATGGGAGTACTGGGAGGCTCCCATCACAACCCGCGTGGCTGCATTCTGCACCAGCTGAAGCCTGCCCCGAGCCCTCAGGAGATCATCAACCAGTGCGACCAATGCCGTCTCCGTGCTATACCCGGGTTGGAAGCCTGATTGGTAGTCTGCTTCCTCCAGAAAAAGCAGAAACTGCTGAGCCACCACACTCTCAACAACCTTCGCTAAAAAGCAAAGGTTGGAGACCGGACGAAAGTTGTTCAATTCGGCTGGGTCCAGGGCAGGCTTCTTCAGTAGCGGCCTCACCACTGCCTCCTTCAAGGTGGCAGGAAAGGTACCCTCCCCTAAAGAAGCGTTGACCACTGCCCGGAACCAGCTGCATGTCACCTCCCTGGAGGCATAAACCAACCAGGAAGGGCATGGGTCCAACAAACATGTGGTAGAACTCAGCCGTCGCATAATCCTGTCCACTTCATCCTCAGAAACAGGATTGAACTCCATCCAGATTGGCCACACCACTTGCACCCTCAGCATCAGACCACTGCAAATTGGAATTCAACCCCTCCTAGATCCGAGCGATCTTATCCTGCAGTAATTGACCAAATTCCTCAGCTCGACACTGCAAGGGGTCCACCGCAGCCCCCAGCTGAAGGAGGGAGTGGGTGACCCCGAACAGGGCGGCTGGGCGGTTTCCTGCGAATGCTATGAGAGTGGAGAAATAAACCCTTCTCGCCGCTCTCACAGCTACCAGATAAGTCCTAATATAGGCTCTCAACTGGGCTCGGTCAGACCCAGAATGGGTCGATCTCCACCTGCTCTCTAAACCCCTTCTACGTCGCTTCATCTCCTGGAGCTCCTCGGTATACCAGGGAGCCACATGGGATCTTCGATGAGTAAGGGGACGCATGGGGACAACTCTGTTGAGGGCTCCCACGGCCTCCCGTTGCCAGGCGGCCGCCAGGGCCTCGGCAGAGCTGCAGACCAGGGATGTAGGAAAAAAAACCAGTTCTGCCTGGAACCTCTCCAGGTCCATCAGGTGCCTGGGGTGGAACCATCTAAGTGGCTCCTCATCCCAGCAGTGTGGGCAGCTTGTCAGAAAAAAATAGGAGATAATGATCTGACCATGGAATGGGGTGGATAGTAAAATCTCCACCCCCCCAGATCATTATGCCACTGCTCTGAGACAAAAACCAGGTCGAGCATGTTGCCCCCCTCGTGAGTTGGGCCATTAATCACCTGAGTCAGACCCATGGCCACCATGGAGGCCATGAATTCCTGGGCCAAACCCGATGCCGCCCCAAGGGAAGGCAGGTTGAAGTCACCCAGAACAATTAGCCCTGGGAACTCCACTGCCACCCCGAGATGGTGTTGAGCAGCCCAGGCAGGGCAGCTGCTACACAGCTGGGGGAAATGTATGTAAGCAGCAAGCCCATCCGACTCTCAGACCTGCATCTCAAGAGGACAGCCTCACACCCGCCTATCTCTGGAACAGAGACCTCTCTTGGAATCAGGGTTTCCTGAATAACAACAGCCACCACCCCCACCCCTCCCCTGGGCTTGTGACCAGTGCAACACCCGAAAACCTGGGTGGCACAAATCCACTAGAGGGACTCCACCCTCTGGGCCCACCCAGGTCTCAGTGATGCAGGCCAGGTACGCGGCCTCCTCCTCAATTTCCTCACAGAGGAGGGTTGCCTTATTAGCCATGGATCTGGCATTAAAGTACACCAGCCGGAGTCCAGGGGCCCTAGATCCCGGGTCCCCAGGGCATTGGGAGGAGGCATCAGGGTTGGAGCACGCCACTGCACAAAGACATTGGGGGTGCGCTCCCCTAACTTGATGTGGCCCCACGCCTCGTTGTCCCCTGCTGAACCCAACTACCCTGGAGATCATCGCTCCCACTCTGCCCTCCGGGGCCCTGGAGATAATTTCACTTCCTTGTGTTAGGGCAAAAAAGAATTGCTGAGTAACGTCTATGGCTTCCTAATGTCTCAACACACTCAGCAGTATGCACTCCTCCTTCCATCTTGGGTTTCAAGCAGTTAGTTTTTCCAAAATTCTCCACTAAAATGCTCCCCCAGCTAGCAACTCCTGTTCCATGTCCAGAGAGACTTAAATCAGTTATTAATATAGTCTATAACCACGGGTCTTTAATCTACTTCAGAGTTTCAAGTCTTCTCCCGGTCTCAAAAGTAGCCAGCCCAAACCTTTTAAGCAAAAATAATCCAAAAACACCCCAAACCTCCATGTGACAAACATTTTTCTCCAACTGGCAACAATATAGCAAACCTCTCCGATCCGAGCCTCCTTCTCCTCTAAGTCGCTACTGTTAGTCTTCACTTCCTCCTCTCCAGCCCTTTCACTTTCAAACACATTTGCGTTCTCTCTTTTTCGCCGCTTCTTTCCAGGCTCTGATCAGCTTGTTGCTTCTCAACAAGTTTCTTCACCATTCAGCAATCAAACACTCTTACAAATTCTCCACACAAACCTCTTCGTTAGCCACCACAGGCTGTCACTCACTTGCTTCCTTTCACAGATGACAGTTTGGACTATGGGATCACCATTACAAGCCGGCGATCTCTTGCTGGTTGGCCTCTGCAGGGTTTCTCTTCGTTGCGATGGGGGGTTGCCCTCCCCTCTCACCGCAGCCTGAGTCTCTATGGGAGCCATGCACCCCAATTTTTTTACTACTGGTTCTGTGGGTGTGGCTTGATGGGCATGGCAAGGGAAGGATACTGTAAAATATCCAGTCAGAGGTGGTATTTGCAAAAAAAATTAATGGCAAGCCTGAAGTAGCTCGGAATATAAATATTTTAGTACACATAATGCTGTATGAAAAAGTGCATGGTTTTCTGTCTAAATTGGCAGTTGTTGTTGTTATTATTATTATTAATTAGACTTGTATGCCACCCTCTCTCCCTAACGACTCAGGGCGGCTCACAATAATAACAGGAACATGTATTATAGCAGTTGAGAACATTTTAACAGGAACATGTATTATAGCAGTTTTATGTATGTTCAAATTCTGCTGCCTTAACACAGAAATAACAATGTTCTGTCCCCACTACATGTTACTCTGTGTGCAACTTGATAAAGCTAAATCCACCTATCCTCCAAAAAAAAAAGACTATGTGCATAGATCTGGATGCTTTATTTAAGGAACAGGATGGTGAAACTGAAAAAACGTACAATAAGAACCCAAATGCAAAATAAGCAGTGCTGAGTTGCTGGTGAGTATAACAATTAACAAATATGGATAAATCTAAACCTCACCAACAATGTTGTGTGTACATGTGGATTTTTGTCCTCAGAAGAACAAATTAGGCTGGATTTTTCCTGGTGCTTCTGTTTCCTTCCAAACCACTAGATGGGGCTAGAGAGCAACAATATATACACAAATTATATGCTGGGGCATGACATTCCCTACCTGGTATCAACTGATACTGCTATTTGACTTCAGAAATGGTAGCATTAGATGAGCTGCCATTACATTTTGCTGAGACTGTGTTTCTCCCCCCCCCAAAAGACTTATCTTGAAAAAAGTCCTAGCCAATTTACACGCCTGTGCCTACCCCAAAATAAGCCCTACCCCAAAAATAAGCCCTAGTGAAGGGGATGGGCATAGCCAGCATAGAAGGTGGTGTGCATGCACAGGCTGATGGTGTCTAGCAGCAGCTGCACCCCACACAGCACAGGTAAGTTGAGCACCTGTGCAGATCATTTTAAGGTTTGTTTCAGGTTAATTTATGTTTATTGTTCTGATTTGTTTTGCATGCTTAGCAGATTTGATTTTGAGCCATTTAACTATTAAGTCTATCTCTTCACTACAAGACAAAACTAAGCCTCTGATGGCATTTTGGAAAGAAGATCACCAGGCTCTATAAGTTTCTGGATAATCATTAAAGTTTTCAAGTCTTTGTGTGACTAATTAATGCTCTGCAAGGAACTTGGCAAAATCTATGGTGGCTTGATTAGCTGATTGTGTATTGCTTTGATGAAAAGGTGTTGTGTACCTTTAATACCTTTTAAGATTCTCTGGTTTCAGAGAATGGTCCTTTCTATGCTGCTCTGGCATCAAGGCTGATCCTGTAGGATAATTTGGAGGCTCAGATACTTTGGGTGTGGGGGATCTGCTATCAGAGACGGAGCTTTGCTTTGAGCTTTCTCATTTGTAGGCTTGAGGTTTGTTGCTGGCTTGTAGTGGTGCTTTGTAGCATCTCTGGCTTGCTTCTTCAAGGTTGTCTTTTCTATCTAGGTGAGCAGCTAGGTCTGCTGGTAGATGGTAGATGTATTCTGAAGTGTGTGGCAGCTGATCTTGGAGTTCAACTTCTGGCCCAAGCATGTTGCTGTGTTTACTGCATTTGTTGTCAGAATATACAGCTCTTTCTACGTCTTTGGCTTCTATGGCAACTGCTACTTCCTTCTCTATGGCAAGCCTCTTTAAATTCGCTTTTAACATGGCTTTCTGCATTTGCAGAGATGCCTCTAACCATGCTCTCTCTCTTTTTTCATTTCCATTTTTTGTTCAGCAAAGGCTGCTCATATTTTTTTCTGCTTCAGCCTTTGCATTGGCAATGGCAAGTGCATTATTTGCTGATAACTGTTTGGAAGAATTAGAGACGTGTGACTTTGCCTTGTATGAAGATGCCCAGCTCTGTGACATGATGTCTTCTGGAAGTGCTTGACTGGGTAGAGACTGCTGTATGGCCATATGGAAAGGAAATATTCTCTTCATATAAAAATAGTAAAGAGATTACACTAGGGGTGCAATTCAACTGGTGTAACAACCGGTTTGGTGAGCGAGTGCTTCACACGCGTGTGTGCCAAAAGTGTGCTTTGCATGCGCGCAGAGCATTTGATACTGATCTTCTCCAGCAATCTCTCTGTGTTAAACAGCTGATGTGCAGCAATCTGCCATGTCACACGAATCAGCTAAGCTTGAAAACCAGGATACAAATCACAGACTAGAGCCGGGGCAGGCAGGTGGTCCCAACAGCTGATATTGGACAGAAGGGTTTGCTCACAGCTGATCCTTGGAGATACTGGTTCTCCTGAATGGGCCCGAACCGGTAGAATCCCATCCCTTGGACTACACTCAGTTTCAGTATAGGAAGCAGCTGAAAAATAAAACAGGATGAGCAAGCATTAAGGTATAATGGCTAATTTATTGGACTGACACCAGAGAGATTTACTCCATCTGCAGCCACAGCAGCTTACTTGGTGACTTTCAGTGCAACCTACCTCACAGAGTTGTGAAGAAATATAGGAGGATGAAAAGTTATGTATGTGCCTTGAGTTCCTGAACAAAAAGGGGATATAAATACATGGGGATATTTGTATTCCAGGGCAGGGACACATAAAGCAATAAAAACAAGTAGGCATTTTTCATGCATCTTAAAGTTGTTGCTTCTTTAAAAGTCACTTGTTCAGTCAGAGTCTAACATGAGTTAGATTTTTTTTTGCTTATGCACTGCTTCCATCCAAGCAAATTGACCCAAGCGTTTAGGCCAAGCATGTTTTGGGCCAAGCATACTTCAATACATAAGAGCTCAACAGAATTGAATAAAACCTGTAAGGAGATGCTTCACAATTTGAAGAAGTATATATGTACTCTCTTTTTCAAATTGACTTTGACTGGAAGCCACTACTAGTTAACACCATATGTGTATATACTGAAAAATGTAGAGGGATAATGTATGCAACTGCAGATGATGACAACCAAAAGTAGCTTCTGAAGCAGCCCCATGTGTTTAGTAAAATAAGGAGAGAGGGGAAGAGATTACATTTACACAACTTACATAAAAGGCCAAGAATTTCCTTCTGATTGTCATAGCAGATGGGAGCACCTAGCCAACCTTGACTAATCTACAAAAAAGGTGGGTGTGGTTGGAACTTTTAGTATCTGAACAGGAGATTGCCAAGACATTCTAAAACTGTAGATCAGGTTGAGAAGTAAAACAACAGTCAGGCTAAACTACACACAGACAGACAGACAGACGGACGAACAGACGGACGGACAGACAGACAGACAGATAGATAGATATAGATATATAAACTACATATGCCAAAAAAATATGGATATGACTATGAAATTATAGGCTTTCATCATTTTCTGCTTTGTGCTTGTTTTTTGCTGTTCTTGATTAGGGTATTTATTCAAATAGAAAACTATACCCTAATTAAGAAACTACCAAGAGAAAAAGCACGCTCCCACCAACAGTGGCAGGACAAGCTACTCCATATAAGCAGGGAGTAAACTTCACACTGACTCATATTTATATTATTTAGTGGGGTAGTGAAACATCTGCAAACAAACCACAAAGATCAGGCAGCACCTAGGACTTCACAATAACTAGTAACTATGTATGATCTGTTCTTTCATTATATTATTAGTATTTTAAAAGCTTACTAGTTTTGCAGTGTGTTTTGAAGAATCTCATTGGGATTATAAAAATACAGGTTGCCTAACATCTCTTCAGCTATATAACATGGGCATGAAGGCAACTTTATTGAGTCACATCAGTTATGCTTTCTGTGTGAACCTACAAATGAGTAGGAAAAACACAAATGAAAAGGATCTGTTTATATTTTACATTACATTTTTTTGCCTTTGATTAAATATCTTTTTCCTTAGACTGTTTTTCTAATTAACAATGATGGTTTCATTGTTACATGGCTCCACTGTAATATATTTTATCACTGCATTTTTAAAAATAATCTCATAAACTTTTGTATGAAAAAATATGAGAGAACCACAAAAGAGAGGAGATAGCTGTGAACAATTTAAATCTGCATCAAAAGTGCTTTGTGATGAACCATCTATGAACATCACCAAGGACAATGGTTATTTTAATTTATCTGTGCCAGAAAATGGAGTTATTTATGGCCTTCAGCTCCTGGTTTACACTCCTGTTGCTGCTTTTGAGATTGCTTGAATGAGATGATTAAACAACTTCATACTGCTGATAACAAGATGATTTACACTGCTGCATCACAGCCATCATGAAAAAAAATGTTACTGTCATTTTGCTCTGGAAGACACAATAAGAAGTGGGGAATGCTGACATTTGTACTAAAACTGGCTTCCTTAATTAAGATGATGATGTTGATTGTTAAGTTTGCATGAAGAGACAGACGCGGAGTGCTTCAAGCTCTTTAGTTTATTAGTAACTACAGCTCAGAACGGACCCGACTGGCTTTGCTGCGGCTGCTACTTATAGCCAGCAGCCGCAGCTGACAGCCAATCAGAGTGCAGGGTTTTCCCGCACTTTTTAAAACAATCATTTCCAACACTTTACAAGAACAATTCAAACTAACCAATGATTTCAAACCTGCATACATAACACCCCTCCCCACTAGGTTCAGTCCATACTCAAACCCCATCTATCTAATGTATTCTTTTAAATAGGTAAAGTGTACGTTAAGACCTACGTGGTTCAGATGTTTTAAGGTTCTCACCTTGTGAGAGAGAAATGTCTGCTGACATTTCCTTACTTGGACTTCTAGTAATGGTAGAACCTGTTTGGTTACTACAACCTGGTCTCTCCTCCCAATCCATCTCCAACCCAATGTCAGCACCCAAATCAGGTAGTGGTGTGCAATCTTCCATTTGTAAAATGGTTGTTGGCACTGTGACAGGTTTTGAGGTGATTCCTGTCGTGTTAGCTCGTTACACATGGGGTTGATTCTTGCCTGCTGATTATCCTCATAATCCTCTCCTTCCCCCCTAGAAGAGGCAGTAGGTATGGGAACCAGGGAGGAGCAATGGCGATGCTCCTGAGGTAGTCTGGAACTTAGCTGATCAATATGCCTGCTCCAGAGGACACCATCCTCCGTTTGTACCCTGTAAGACCTGGGGTCCGTGATTTGGGTTATCTCAGCAGGAATCCATAATGGTTCACCCATAAGGTTCTTAGCATAAACAGAATCACCCACAGTGAAAGTGCGAATTTTGCTAGTGGAATCTAGTGGTGCATTGGGTGCATAAGTGGGATGGAGGCAGTCAAGGGGAGACCTGAGTTTCCTACCTATCAACAATTCAGCTGGGGTTAAGTTAGTTGAAGGCTTGGGAGTGATATGCTGGACACTGAGTAGTTTTTCAACTTTCTCAGTGATGTTCCTTGGACCCAATTGCTGAAGTTTTTCCTTAGTAAATCATACCATACGTTCAACCCGGCCGTTAGCCGAAGGATGCCCAGGGGCTGTCAGGGCATGTCTGATACCCTGTTGTGCTAGATATGATTCAAAAAGGTTGGATGATTGAGGGCCATATGTACTTAAGCAGCATCTGCCATACACAGGCAGACTAACAGATCAACCATTTTGTTACCTGGACATGACAATTCCCATTTGACCCTCATGCAGATAATTCAGTTTGCCTGGCAGCAAGTTGAGGTAGATCTTGAAGTGGCCAACCTTTCTTAATCCAGCCTATGGCCAATAAAGTGTCTTTGGCAGTCTCTCTGGCAAGTTTCTACTGGAAGCTTGGCAAGAGTTTCTAGAAAAAAGGTGTGAGTCTCAGGAACAGGGTCCTCAATGTGTGAAGGAAGTGGGCAGCGACTCAAAGCATCTGCGTGCCCAATGTCTTTACCAGGTCTGTGGATCAGTTTGTATGAATAAGCAGCAAGAAATTCGGTCCATCTCAGCATTCTTGGTGACAGGATTGTGGGTGTTGGTTTGTCCCCTGCCATAATGCCTAAAAGAGGTTTATGATCTGTGACAACAGTAAATGTTCTCCCATATAGATACTCATGGAATTTTTTGACAGCTGCTACAATTGCCAAGGCTTCCTTGTCCAGTTGGCTGTAGTTCCTCTCTGCTTTAGTCAAGGTGCGAGAGTAAAATGCAATAGGGGCTTCCTTCCTGCTGGGAAGCATGTGGCTCAACAGCCCTCCTACTCCAAAAGGGGAGGCATCACAAGTCAGTACAACAGGCAAGTTCTCAGAGAACTGTATCAGTACAGAATCAGACGTGATTTGTCTCTTGATATTGTTAAATGCAGCTTGTTCCTTCCTGCCCCAGACCCATGCAGATTTTTTGTCCAGCAACCTATGTAGGGGTTCTGCAATGGTTGCCTTCTGAGGTAGAAACATATGATAAAAGTTAATGAGTCCCAAAAATGCTTGCAAATCTGTTTTGCATTTTGGCCTGGGGGCTTCTTTGATTGCCTGAATTTTGGCCTCTGTGGGGTGGATGCCATGTTTATCAATCATGTAACCCAAGAATTCCACTTTATCTGTTCTAAGTGTGCATTTTTCTTCTCTGACTTTTAACCCCGCTTTTTTGAATCTGATTAAGACTTCTCTGAGTCTCTCGTGTAACTGAGTGTCATTTTCAGCAGAAATTAAAACGTCATCAAAATAGGGCACCACCCCTGGCAACCCTTGTAACATTCTTTCCATAAGGCTTTGGAAGATACCAGGTGCTACGCTTACTCCAAATTGCAACCTTTTGCATTTGAAAACACCTCTATGGGTCACAATGGTTTGGGCTTCTGCAGTGGCATCATCAACTGTTAACTGTTGATATGCCTGTGCCAGGTCCAATTTGGCAAAAACTGTTCCCCCTCCAAGAGAATGTAATAAATGATGCACTACTGGAACTGGATATGCGCTCTGTTGTAGTGCATGGTTCAATGTCCCCTTGTAGTCTCCGCAGATTCTTACAGACCCATCAGCCTTGACTGGTGTGACTATGGGTGTCTCCACCTGGAGTGGTCAGTGGGCTCTATTAGTTTATCTAATAGTGCATCAATTTTTTCCTTTAATGCAAATAAAACCCTTCTGGGTTTTAAATGGATTGGTTGTACCTTGGGATCTAGGTTAAAGGAGATAGGAGTCCCCAAGTACTTGCCTAATCCATCGCTGAAGACCTCTGGAAACTCAGACTTCAAGGCCTCTTCCCACTCAGTGTTGCTCACGTGATTGATGCCAGTCACCTCGATGCCCAGCGGGTTGAACCATTCAAGGCCCAGCAGACTTGAGCGGTCCTTGTCCACGATGGTCAGTGGTAGGCGCTTGGTGTGGCCCTTGAATTTCACGTTGAATTCTCTTGTTCCAACTACTGGAATCTTGTTCCCTTGGTAGTCTTTAAGAGTCAATGCTTGCTTCTTGAAGTGATTCTTTTGGATGTTAGGAAGTAGTCTGTGAATAGTGTCCCATGACATCATAGAAAGGTATGAGCCTTAGTCCACTTCCATTAGGCAATGCCTTCCTTCAATAAGTACCTTGACATGCACTTTTCTGCTTTTTAAAGGGGAAGAATGACCAATAGTTACTGTTTGACGAGTTTCATTCTTCCCATTTGCTTCTGTACTGCGCCCCATTTTCTCACTGAGTTTGTTAGGCTTGAATTCTTTGTCTTTGCTTGCAGCAAACTTCCTTCTGTTGGGTGGAGTTCTGGATGATTTGCAGACTCTTGCTAGGTGTCCTCTTTTATCACAACGGAGGCAAATGGTGTCTAAAACTTGCATTCAGTGCGGGATGGCTTCCCCACAACCTCTGCAGTAGAAATCTTGCCTCTTTCTTCCCAGGTCTTTCTTTTTCCACTCCATTCTGAGTCTGTAAATTCCTTCCTCCACCTCACTACAGTCTGACTCAGAATCTAGTTCCTCACAATGATTTGTGGTGGACTTTTCCACATCAGGATGGCTTGTGGCCTTGTTAATCTTCTTCATGGCTGCTGCTGAGGACTTGGTAGCTTCTGCTGAAGAGGCTTCTTCTATTGCTTCTTTCAGCGTGATCTTAGGTTACATTAATAACTTGCTCTGCAGCACCTTGTCTTTAAGGCCTAAAATGAAATGATCACACATGGCCTCCTCTAAACTGTTGAATTCACATGCACCCCCAATGTCTCTTAAACTTGCCATGAAGTTGTTTATGCTTTTGTTTTCTCCCTGATCGCGACGGTAAAACTTGTGTCTCTTAATGAGGCACGATACTTGTGGCGTGTAATGGGCTCTTAACAGCCTTTTCAGGTCAGGTCAGGCCAAGCCATTACCTTCACGTCTGCTGCTCGCGCGAGTGCCTTCGCCATCTTGAAAACTGCTGGACCGCAGTATGTAAGGAAGACCGCCCTCTTCTGCTGCTCGGAAATGGCGGCAAGATCGTTTCCCTCCAAATACATTTGGAAACGATCTGCACACGACTCCCAGTCTTCTGCCGTCGGATCGAACGGGGCTGGGGGGGGTGTTCAGCGCAGCCATATCGCTCTTCTTCTGTTCTGCATTGCCTTCTTCTTCAGGGGAATCCCACCTTCATCGCCAGTGTTAAGTTTGCATGAAGAGACAGACGCGGAGTGCTTCAAGCTCTTTAGTTTATTAGTGACTACAGCTCAGAACGGACCCGACTGGCTTTGCTGCGGCTGCTACTTATAGCCGGCAGCCGCTGACAGCCAATCAGAGTGCAGGGTTTTTCCTGCACTTTTTAAACCAATCATTTTTAACATTTTACAAGAACAATTCAAACTAACCAATGATTTCAAACCTGCATACATAACATTGATGGTGATGATGATTATGATGATGATAATAATAATAATAATCAATAATAATACCTAGGATACGTACACAAACAAAGACTTCTGAAATACATAGATAAAGTAAATTGAAATTTAATATCAAGTCAGATTAGAATAATTACATAATCCAGAGAGAGAACTAGAATCCCAAAGCAGTCTCTCTCCAGTTTCTTGGGGAATTCCAGCCATTTATCCAATTCATCTTTAGTAGCTTAGGCACAAAAATATTGCTATATGCCTTTTGATTTTAAAAATCTCTTTTGATTTTTAAAGAAAATAAAATGTTTTCTTGTCCAAAAGAAAAAATGGCTGGAACTTCTGCCTTTGCTTTACATGACAGAAATTTTGCTTCTTACTCTGTTGACTCTGGCTGACATGAAATAGTATATATACCCAATCTGATGCTGTCTGATATAAAACCTGCCTTTTACAACAGTTTTTACTTTAGTTTTAAATATTAAAATAAATGTAATATGATGGTAAAATGTAGAATCCATGTTTTTGGGGTACAAAAAGCAGTGTAACCATATATAGCAGCAAGGAACTAGATTTTCTTTTTACTGCTGTTTATTATTATCCAGTAGCCATCCAGGTTTCTACAGTCCAGAGATAAAGCTCAGGAAGACATATAAAAAGGATTGCTATAATTATAATTACAAAATAATATTCTATAAACAAATGAAAATGTAAATAAATCAGATTCCAGTAGAGAAAAAGGAGATGTCTTCTTTTCATTGAGATGAAATTATAAAACATTTCCATATTAGGAATAAAGAGAGATGACACACACACACACACACATATATATATATATATATATATATATATATATATATATATATATATACATGTTAGATCAGGATAAGATTGGGATAGATATTACTTTCAATTCCTCAATATTTCCCCTATTTTTTTTAATCACAGTGGCAAGCTTTGCAATGAGAGCTAGTAGCGAGCAGAATTATTCATCTGTTCTTTGTTCCCCATCCAGAAGTCAGTTAGAAATTATGCTCTTAGAAAAGAAAAATCAGATCTGACAATCGGTAGCACAGTAAAAGCTCTTAAGCTTTTCTCTATCATCGTGTTATTGTCCCTCTAGAAAAAAAAAGGAAAAAATTGCTCTGATCACTCAATTTAATTTTGCTGTTATGAGTAAAATAGAAAAACTGGAAGGTTCACCTGTTCTGACATTCATTGTTCTTCCTGGTGCTTTCTCCTCGGTTTTTAGAGCAATCTGAGAAAGGCTAGGAATGGGCCTCAGAATAAGCATAACAACATTCAATCCCACTTTCTCCACCTCATTACCTAACAGACAGAAGAAACCTCCCCAAAGAGATAAGGTCAGGGCATGACTTATTTATGATCCCACTTAAAGAGCTAACAATTAATTTAGAGACTGATAATGGTTTGTATCCCCAAAGCACTGGAATACATTTAATAAATTTTCAAGAAATGAGCAGAATGTAAAAATATTCTATGTCAACATTTACTAATTTACAGCTTTGAAGACGCATTATTAAACCTGAAAACATGCAAAATTATCAGGGAATTCTAGTAGCTGTGAACCCAGACCATATGCAGGACATCAGTTTTATGGAAAACTACTTTCCATGAAGACCAGAAATTAGAAGCAAATGCAATAATACTAAGTTAATTTTTATACAGTTCTTTTTAAATGTAGTTATATATTAAATGCTGTCAGAAAACAGCTAACATGTAATGATTATTTTAATAACTAGATATATTTTAATAACCAGGTATAAAGAATGAATCGCTATTCAGAATTACAGCACAAGCTTTGGAAATTTTCTTTGTTAAATCAGTTCATTGGTCTTTCCAGCATTTAACTAGCCCTATCAAAGCCTAGGGCAAAAAGCTCATCCTTGAACAATGCAATTTATCATGATGTAATTTGTTAGTCAGAATTAATGATTCAGACTCAACATTGGATGTATTCTTTACTTACAACTAAAAAAATACTTGAGAATAAATTGGATGTATATATGAATGAACCATCAAAACAAACTATTATAGAATGACATTTTATATTATTGGCATAATCATAGAGGTTATAAAACTATAAAAGCTATAAAACTGATGTGGGTCTCTCACAGTTTTCAGATTAAAAAGTGATGAATTGTCACCTATTGGTTAGACCAGATGAGGAAATCAATTGCACACAAAAGCTAAACCTATGTTATTGAGACTGGGTATAATAATGGAATCTTGCAGTCTAATTATATTGTACCTCCTCTGCTACTTACAGTATACTTCCATGAATTAAGGAGCTCTCTGTCTTATCCCAGCACATTAAAAAGCAGAGACATCACCCTGCCAAAAAATGTGTATAATCAACACTATGGTTTTCCCAGTTGCAATGTATGGCTGTGAAAGTTGGACCATAAGGAAGGCTGAATGCCAAAGAATTGAGGCCTTTGAAATATGGTGCTGGAGAAGACTCCTGCAAGTCTCTTGGACTGCAAGGTGATCAAACCAGTCAGTCCTGGAGGAGATCAACCCGGACTGCTCTTTAGAAGGCCAGATCTTGAAGATGAAACTCAAATACTTTGGCCACCTAATGAGAAGAGCCTAATGCTGTGAACAATTGAGGGCAAAAGAAGAAGAAGGGGATGGCAGAGAATGAGGTGACTGGATGGAGTCACTGAAGCAGTCAGCATGAGCTTAAATGGACTCCAGGGGATAGTAGAGGACAGGAAGGCCTGGAGGAATGTTGTCCATGGGATCGCGGTGGGTGGACACAACTTTGGGACTAACAACTATCTTATCCATATTATCTATTTGTTGTAAACTCAAAATATTTTTCACCCCTCATCACCTTAGCAACAGATCCTGCATACTGTACCTCTCCTCACTGTAATCTTCCTTACTGTCTACATAAATTCAGCAAGACTCTTGTCAGTTTGGCAGTCTACCTGGAAGTTTACTTCATGTTTTGTTGATGCTTGGATTGCAAAACCTTAAGCATTATTTTTCAAGCATATGAGTAAATGCAATTGCTCTATAGTTTGCACATTCTTTACACTGTCCCTTTTAGCACTGGAATATAAATTTATCTTTTCCAGCCTGTTGGCCACTGCTATATTTTTCACAGCAACTTATGAAGTGCACAAAGCTTCAACTGTACCAACTTGTACAGTTTTAAATGGTCCTTCTGGTACATCACTAACTGCTGAACCTTTGTATAATTCTGGCTTTAGTTCAATGATCAAACTTTCATACATATCACTTTTGGTACTGATGCATGGAAACAACACTCTGAGATATATTTGGTTATGATTAATCTCTAGGCTCATTCCCAGTGCACTAAAGGAAGTTCCTGTGCCCCATGTCCTTCATCAGTGGGCTCTAGAATGGTCCCAATAATCAAGTAACTCAGAGCTATACCAGGCAAATATTTAGGATAACTGAAACAACTGGCCCTGATTCTCCTTACCTACGTACCATTGTTTGCAAGATAGTTCTCAGAAACTCCTAAAACCATGGCCATGAGATTAAATCTCTCATTTTATCATCTGTTCCACTAGGTCAAAGAGAGACAAGCTTTTATTAGGCTTCAGGGTAAAGAGAAATGGGGAACAGTCATTTTTATATGGCTTGCTGGTTCTTCTCTCCCCAGAAGGTAGACAGTTTCTCATTATTTAATAGGTCTGTGTGAGGCAGCTAGCTGCAATTCAGCTACTGTAGGTGAGGCCTTTCAAGTAACAAGCTCCACTGCCATTTCTTTTTTTATTTATTGATGTTAAAATAATAACAAAAAGGAGAAAGAATAAAAAACAAAGATAACTATAACATGCATTGCCAAAAAAATAAAAAGTGGAAATTGCTATACCATTTTAACAGTTAATAGTTGCAATTCTATATATATTGATCTAATGCAAATATACTCACCTCCATATATATTTCTACTAAATTCTCATAACTATCATTTTTTTACCTACTGTTTTTGTATAAACAAGTCCTACATTTCCTTATACTTGTCCATATAAAGTTTCTATCTATAGGCATTCTGCTCATGGGTGCAGTATTAGCAGTATTTAGTATTTTAGTCTTTGGCCATAGTGAGGGCACAAAAAATCCATTTATGTTATCCAGTGGTCAAATTCCATTTATTAGTTATGTAGTTCAAGGAAATATTATTTTAGAAGATAATATCCTTTTGAACTACATACAATCATATTTATATAAGCCATTACTTTCTCCTAAATCATAATAAGTATATGACATTGTAAAAAATATGTGTTTAAAGAAACATTAAAGAAGCAACCATCTCAGAGTTGTTGTGGGGAAAATAGTTGGAGGAAAGAATATTAGTATCTTTGTTGCCTTCAGTTAGTTATAAAATAATAAACATGGGATAAAAATCTAGTAATAATTATCCTTATTACCTCTTCCACAGAATTATTTTAGACAGTTCATATGAATTTCAAAAATGTTATTTATTGCATATATTTTAAGCTGAAGTCAAGTGACACTCTGGCTATAAAAGTTAAGATAGTCTTCCATTATATAGGTAGTTTAGGAACCTCTCATTTTTTATTCCACTCATCTTTAGCATCTGCATATCAATTGATTTATTGTTGATAAATCATCACCAGCTTCATCATCATTTTAGCCATTGTCAGTCCACTGCAGGAGGAAGACCTCTTGCACATGTTTCCAACCAATATGGTCCTGAGCTTTCTTTGCCATTGGGCCCATATCACTTGCTGATGTCACCCCATCTTGCTTTAGGTCTCTTTTGTGGATGCTTTTTATCAAGTGGGATCCATTCTATGACTGCCTTGGACTATCTGCCACCAGTTCTTCTTGCTATGTGGCCAGCACATTTATATTTCAAGTCTTTTACTCTCTTGATGATATGTATACTTACGTTTGTTCTCTAATCCATATGCAGGTCTTTCCCTGACACTTGTCTTGTAATGTCAAGCATGTATCTTTCCATGGCTCTTTGCACCAGTCTTAGCTTTTGTACTGATTTGCACACAGGCAAGGACTCCTTGGGGTCCCCTCAGCGGGCCAATGCCAGCTGGCGGTCCCCCGACAACGAGCCTATTCTGTCACGGCCCCTGACCTCTGGAACCAACTCCCCCTGGGGCTCCGCCTGGCCCCTGACTTCCGCACCTTCCACAATGATTTAAAGACCAATCCGGGCTGTGACCCTTTTTGGGGGGATGGTTCTATATTTTTAAGTATTGTAAATTCGTCTTTTGGGCTTGTAAAATTGGTTTAATCTTTTTTTAATTATTTATTGTTGTTGTTTTTAGCTGTGAGCCACCCCGAGTCTTCGGAGATGGGGCGGCATACAAGTCCCAAAAATAAATAAATAAATAAATAAATAAATAAATAAATAAATAAATAAATAAATAAATGTAAAATAAGAGAAAACATGCCATTAACCTTTACTATTGTGAGAACTCATATAATATCTTGATCCATTTTATGAATTCCAAAGAGAATCTGAGCCTGATCAGGATAGCAAACACATACTGTTTACATATATTGTCAAAAGCTTTTTCAGAATCTAATGATAAAATTACAAATTGATCTTTATCTTTATTTAAATCTGTTAGATCTACAACTAACCTAATTTCTACTGCTTACCTAGTTTTTATAAACCCCACTTGATCATTCCTAATAATGAATTATATCACTTGCTGCAATCTGTTTGCTAACATCGCTGTTAATAAATTTGAATCAAAATGAATCAATGAGATTGGTTAATGATTAGTACACCGACTGTGATATTTAATGCTTTGGGCAAAATTGTATTATAAGTTTGGTTAAATGCTGTTGATAAAATCCCTTATCAAATATCTCATGATCATACAATTGACAAAGTTTTGGCATCTCTGTTGTAAACATGTTAGCATGAACTCTGTATGCTCTGATATTATAGTAGTTAATTTGTCTTTCTTTCTTTCTTTCTTTCTTTCTTTCTTTCTTCTTTCTTTTCTTTCTCTGTATTTCTTAAACAAAATTATAGATGGTATCTATCTACCCATGTCTATAAATGTTTCAGTTCATATTTCAAATGATTGTCCCTGTTATTTTAAATTTCTAACAACAAGAAGAGGCTTCTGTAGAAAAACACAGAGTAGAAGTCTATCATGAACTAGAGGCATTCAAAGGACATGAATAAGACAAGATGAGGCATTTTTGAAGGGATGCTCTGCCTGGACAATTTTGAAAGAAGGCCGCTTAGTTGCCAGCCATACTATTTAAGAATTGTAATTTATTTAAGAATTAATATATGAGCTTCAGGATTTGTGGTGGGAGGAAGGAAGTTCCTTCCTTCATAACCTTTTCTGGCTGAAAATACCAATGCTTATATAAATACCTTACTGAACATTTATGTGATTTTTTTTTAATTACATTTATATGCCGCCCTTCTCCGAAGACTCAGGGCGGCTTACAATTTTTGGGATACAACCCAGTGTGCTCAGCAATAGCCTTCATTCCATTGTATATGCCTGCTTATTACTAAGCAGCATTTTTACAAGGTCAGCTAATTGCCCCCAACAATCTTGGGTCCTCAATTTACCTACCCCGAGAGGATGGAAGGCTGAGTCAACCTTGAGCCTGGTGGGATTCGAGCCTACAGCAGTTGTAGGCAGCTGGAACTTAAGTGCAGGCAATTAACAGCCTGAGCCACCAAGGCCCTGTTTAAATATAGAAATATGTAATCAAGTATTCCAGGTACACATACTTCCATCAGATTAAGCCTATAGCTGTAGGAACATGCCATTCATATAGGCTTTTATATGATTTGAATGGATATTCAAATTCTAAAGCTAAACTTGTGTGACTGGAAGACAGAAAGAAAGAATGTATGCATGTTTTATTCTTCTTTCAGCAATTACATAACAGCAGAGGTGATATTCAGCAGGTTCTGACCAGTTCTGGAGAACCGGTAGCAGAAATTTTGAGTAGTTCAGAGAACCGGCAAATACCACCTCTAACTGGCCCCACCCCCATCTATTCTCTGCCTCCCAAATCCCAGCTGATCGGCTGGGTCTTCTTTTGTTGTCCTGCACAGGAGAACGGAGCTGGAAAGGAGGTTAGTGGGATGGGGAGGGAATGGGATTTTGCAGTATCCTTCCCCTGCCATGCCCACCAAGCCATGCCCACCAAGCCACATCATGCCCACCAAGCCACACCCATATAATTGGTAGTAAAAAAAATTGAATCACAGCTTTTAGATATAGTCTTCAATGCTTAATCATACAAGTGCTGCTCAATATTATGAACAGTCCACTATTTTATCCACAGGACTCTGATTTTTTTCATTTAAATCTGAGGAACCTTGATGTAAATATGGTATATACAAGAAATACATGGCATGTAGAAGACTGTCTTGTGCAGTTTTAATTTTTAGTTTTCCACCAGTACAACTTGCAAATATACCTTACAACTGATCATAAAACTCAACTATCCTTTCTCAACATTAATATTAATGAAAAATCAATGGAAGCCCCTACCTCTATGATGCATGTTTAGGTAATTATCCTCAGGGAAAATATCAACTGGTTTTCAGTTCCAAATAAAGTAAACCAGCAGAAAATCCAGTGCTTAGATAAAAGTAATTCAAGGGATGGGTTTTTTTTGTCTTACTATAAACTAGCCAAGCCATATAGACTGGATAACTGCTATAGTGGTACAGTATATCTTGCATGACTTTATAGATAAACAAAGAATCAGTTCTTCCACAAATGCCTTTCACCACAATTGCTGTGCATCAGTGAAAGGAAAACAAAAACACCTTAATCCTATCTTAAGGTCATTACAATAATTTGGAGCCATTGTTTTTTTCTTTCTTCCTTTCTTTCAAGATAAGTTTTATCTATCTCATTCTCTGTGGAATGATCACAGGTAATCTAGATTCATGTTTAAAACATGGTGATGTCACAATGATACATCAGTTCTTAGTTTTCAAAGCTTTTTTTAACTAAATGGAAAAAGAATCTTATTTATAACCAGAATTGGAAGTGTGTTACTTGCTCAATATAATACATTTCTGGCTAGGCCAGCAGAAGTTGCTGGAAAATTCAATTCTGTCATATCAATGCTGGCTTTAGGGAGGACAAACAGGAAATAACAACATATTCAGTATTTATGGATATCTGTTTAAAAACTTCTTTAATACCCTGATTTAGAATAAAAGAAAATTGTCTTTGTCAGTTGTAACATTCCACCTATTTTAAGCATCATCTGAAAATGAAATAATTTCATAGTCATCTCCCAAAGCCTTTCATAGAAGGGACATCAATTCTTCAATTTTGACTTAGTGTGAAGGAAAACTTTGCTCAAAATTACAATTGAGAAATGCAAACTGTTTTCTGAAGTAATATTCAGGGAATATTAAATTTAAACTGTTTTAAATTTGAATTATCCTCTGCAATAGATAATCTGAGGTGGTTATGCAAATCTTCTCATTTTTCTTACTAATTGAAAAATTCCATTGTCTCTCAGTAAAATTTATTATCATTTTATTAAGAAAACCTAACAGAATATTAGTATTTTGGCTTATGAACTTTTACATTATTAGTTCCAAAACAGATAAGTTTGTAGTTTTGACCAGTTTGGTGTCATGGGTGCTATGGTTAAATTGCTAGATTGGATACTGGGAAATTCTTGAGTCTACTAATCCCTTAGGCATCAAACTGGCTGAGTGATGTTGAGGCAGCTCAACCACCTCACTGGTTATTTATTATAGTGGAGACAAAAAGAGGAGGGAACATTATGGATACACTATTTTGAGTTGTAAAAAATAAAGGCAAGATATAAATCAAATCAATTGATTTCTCTCCAGGGTTTTTTCATTGCTAATTAAAGTTCCCAATCTTTAAAATCTTTAAAGTTCCCAATCTTTAGCCCATATTTGGCTATAGCTCCAGGAAAGGAATTTTCTATTTATTTAGGGATACCATAGTTAGTAAATGAATGAGTATTAAATGTATCATGGAAAAAAATGCAGTTGTCAAAGAGATGGATCTTTTTTCAGGTTCTTCTGTCTGGCAATATAGGATGATAAGATGGTGGAGAAGAAGAGAGTTAACATTCACATTCTAATTTGTGAAATGCTTTAATTAGGATAGGGCATTAGTAAATAAACTAGTATAGCTATCATATTTTAAATGCATTGAAGAGGGTGTAAAATGCAGTGAATGTGTGAGAATTCTGCTCATTTCAGATAATCCTCTTTTTTAAAAAAGACACTGGCATTTGGGGAATTCACAGACATAATCAATCTTCATCCATCCCACTCAGCTGCAGGATTTTGAATACAGAATTATAACCTTTTTAATATATAATACTACATTCAGGGAACAAATGGAGAACATTTGGTTTTATGAAGTGATAAAACTTTTAAATTCAGACCCATTTTTTCTTCAGGCATTTTTCCCTCTGCACTGAAATAGTCCAGTGTTTCTCAGCTCAACCAGGTTTGACTTCTGCAACATAAATTTCAATTTAAAGAATACATTTTTTCTAACGTATAGTTTACATAAAAAAATGTTTAAAATGATTTTATTCCCTGTCTATTCTTATGTGATTGAAAGGAAAACAGAAAAAAGAACCCTGCCTGATCCCCAAATATCCTTACTGCTAGAAGTTAACCATTAAACCTAGCTTGTGCAGTGTGATTGTATGATTCCATGAATCACTCCTGAACCCCATCACCATCTCAAGAGAATCTGATGCTGTTTTGAAAATGCCATAGTAGACTGCGGTTTATCATCTGACTCCATTTAGACAACACTCTTGTTGAAAGGGATAGACATTTTGTTACCTATGCCTTCCTTAGCGTCCCGTTCAGTGAAAAACCAGATATAGAGAGTAAGAACGCATAACAAGACACCCAGGTAATGACAACTATTAGAACTGAATAGTGAATCTAGAACAGTGGTGGGATTCAAATTTTTTTACTATCAGTTCTGTGGGCATGGCTTGGTGGGCATGGCGTGGCTTGGTAGGCATGGCAGGGGAAGGGTACTTCAAAATCTCCATTCCCACCCAACCCCACTAACCTCCTTTCCAGCTCTGTTCTCCTGTGCAGGGCAACAAAAGAAGACCTAGCCAATCAGCTGGGCCGCAATGGGAGGCAGAGAAGAGATGGGGTGGGGCCAGTCAGAGGTAGTATTTGCTGGTTCTCTGAACTACTCAAAATTTCTGCTACTGGTTCTCCAGAACTGGTCAGAATCTGCTGAATACCACCTCTGATCTAGAGCAGTGGGGTCAAATTGGTAACCCATGGGCTGGATGCCATGCCTACCCTAGCTCCATGAGGGGAAAAAAAAATCTCAAAACATCACATGATGGCAATGTGACACTGCGAGTTTGACACCCATGATCTAGAGTAAATCTATGTTCCTTCTTTTTGTTAAAGAACTCAAAAAAGTAAAGCTGTGGAATAAAGCAGCATCAGATTCTCTTGCGATGGTGATGGAATTCAGGAGTGATGTTGGCTGTATTTTGCCAACATCATTAGAATGTAGTGTTAGTGTTATTCAATAGTCAGCAGTTAAGTCAAATGGTAGTGAGAATCAGTGACTAGTGGCTTATAGATAATTTCATGCATGATTCATAAAGCTGGTTAACTGTCAAGAGGCAGCTATGGCAGTTTCTTTAGCTGTTTATATAGTATGGTTATATACGTTAGAAGTAGTAGAGTTCTAAACTGACAATTACTTGCAATACCATTAGAATTTTCCTCAACCTGTATAAAGAAGACAGATTGAGAATGAAAGTCCATTTATACTGGTTATGTTTGCTGGAAAATCTGGAAAGATAGGGCTCAGAGAAGGTTGTGTTATCGCATTATGATGTCATACTTTGTGACTGGGGACCATATATTCAATGAACATCTATTGGATAGTTTGGATGGCTGGGGATGTTATCAATCTATGTGTGACCTATATTTGTGCTACGTAATGGATGAAATTTACCCTCTAGATAGGCTAGACATGTATGTTGACATTCCTTACATGGTGGGAAGGCTAACTATTTTGTTATCATATCAGTCCATGTTCATTCTCTAAATATATAGAGGTCTAGTGCCAGTAGTCCAGCACCTATTACATTCCTTGGGCCAGGGCAAGATTTTCGCTAAATTGGACCTAGCACAGGCATACCAACAATTGCCTGTGGACGCAGCCACCACCAAAGCCCAAATGATCATGACCCACAGGGGCGCATTCAAGTGCAACCGGCTGCAATTTGGGGTTAGCATAGCCCCTGGCCTATTCCAAAGCATAATGGAAAGGCTGTTACAAAATCTGCCGGGAGTAGTCCCCTATTTTGACGATGTAATAATCTCAGCCAGAGACAAACTCCAGCTAATGAAGAGGGTCCAAACAGTACTAGAACGATTCCAAGAAGAGGGACTTAAGTTAAAAAGGGACAAATGCTACATTGCTGTACCAAGCGTAGAGTTTTTGGGTTTCCTAATCGATGGGTCAGGCATCCGACCCATGGACAGCAAGATGAAAGCAATTAAGGAAGCCTCCACCCCACAGAGCAAAACTGAACTTTAAGCTTTCTTGGGATTACTAAACTTTTATAACATATTTTTGCCACAGAAGGTGACAATAGCGGAGCCACTCCATAGACTGCTAGACAAAAATACAACCTGGAAGTGGGGCTCCCATGAAGACACTGCGTTCACCAAAATAAAGAACATTTTAACATCAGACACTGTACTAATGCAATATAGTGAGACCCTATTGATACGGATGACCTGTGACGCGTCACCATATGGCATTGGGAAGTATTGAGCCACAGGCTACCGAATGGAAGGGAGGCTCTCATAGCCTACTATTCTAAGACCTTGTCCAAAACCAAAAGAAACTACAGCCAAATAGACAAAGAAGCCCTCGCCACCGTAGCCGGAGTGAAATGTTTTCACGAATACTTATATGGCAGACACTTCGAGCTGGTCACAGACCACAAGCCGCTGCTTGGCAGTCTCTCAGGAAACAAACCTACACCCAACATCTTATCACCGAGAATGCTAAGATGGACAGCTTTATAGTTATAGGATGGCAGCCTATAACTACAGCCTTCTACACAGACCAGGAAAGAACATTCCACACACCAACTCATTCAGCAGATGCCCCCTGCCAGACTTAGTGGAAGACCCAGCCCCTGCAACTTCTGTGTTCCTTGCAGAACATCTTGAGCGGGTTTATTGATGGCAGCGGATATCACAAGACTCACCGCAAAGGACAAAACATTGGCACGAGTTTTGAACTGGGTATGGTGGGGCTGGCCGGACAAGACAGAAGGGGAGGAATTCAAGCCATTTAAAAACAGACAGCTAGAGCTGTCAGTATTAAGGGGGTGTTTGTTATGGGGGAGACAGGGTGGTTGTATCGCAGCTGTTAAGGGAAAGAGTTTTGGGATTGCTATATGAAGAGCACCCCGGGATAGTAAAAATGAAGGCCCTAGCAAGGAATTACATCTGGTGGCTGGGGATAGACAGAGACATTGAGACCTGGGTTGCCACATGCTCACCATGTCAGGAATCCCGATCTGCCCCTCTGTCAGCACCCCCCTCAAGTGGGAGAGGCCCTCAGCACTATGGAGTTGCATACACGTAGACTTGCAGGATCCTGCCAGGGGCAAACATTTCTAATCGTGGTCGACACCTACTCTAAGTGGTTGGAGGTGGTAATCATGAAATCCACAACATCCGAGACAATGACCAGAGCATTGCGGAAATTATTCGCCACCCACGGCCTACCCGATGTGCTGGTTTTGGACAATGGCCCATAATTCACAGCACAACAATTTGAAAGCTTCCTCGCCCAACTAGCCCGGCAAGCCCTATCAGAGCCAGTACACTAGGCCGTGAATGCGCAAGTGAAGAGAATGGTCTGAACAACCAAAGAATCACTAAAAAAATTAGGCCCTGATGATTGGCAAGAAAAAAATTGACAAATTGTTGCTAACCCAACACATAACACCCAGTGCAGCAACAAACAGAAGCCCAGCAGAAATGCTCATGAACAGAAAATTAAGGTCTGCCCTGGACAGGGTCCATCCAAACTACACAAATGACACTCCTCTAGACTCCACAGGGAAGTGCAGGACATTCGCACCTGGAATGTGTATGCACGCAACTACATGGGAGGGGGAACCTGGGTCCCGGTGAAAATAATTGAAAGTACTGGACCCAGATCATACAGACTGGAGGTAGAAAGGGGAAAGACATGGAACAGGCACATAGACCAATTGCGGGGCCACATAGTTCAACCCCCACATGAAGCCAAACAACATAACACACCTCCGGGAACAACGAGACCCTGGGAATTAGAAACCCCACAAAGGCACATAATAGTAAGGTCAACCCTGAACAGGATAGTGGAGGACTTATCTGGAGGAGTCCAGCGTAGTACTTCTGAGGCCTCTAGCTCAACAGAAACTGCCACACCTCTCGAAACTTTCAAGACGCTTCCAAGGGCAGAGTCTGGAGCAGCAGCGGACCTGTCCACTCAGGCTGCCACCTTGGAAACAACTGAACTGTGTACACCAAGTCGCACCCACAGAAGCCCTGCCTACCTGAAGAACTACGTCTGCTGCATATGCGGTGATTGGTCAGTCTGAACTAAGAAGGGAGGGGTGGTAAATATGCATAATGCTGTATTTACATGTGTTTACGTGATATGCAAAGTCGAGTCTGATGTCAGACTCCACTCATTGGTTCAGCCACTGGCAGGAAGATTTGAATCCCGTCAGTGCCTGAAGTGTTGGACAGCACTGGCTATAAAAGCCGGCGCCTACCACGTTTGTTCGCTTTTGGATTCCAGTTTTAAAATAAAGAGTTCCTTTGCACTCCTGCTCCTTCCTTATCCATGCCCATTTAACAACTTTAGCCACTAAAATCTGGCCTTTGAATTGTTCGCCATATTTGTATATTTCAGCCTTTTATGAGAATATATTACTGTATACATGAACAACTTCCCACTGAAGAGGTCAGAGGAGATATTGTTATTTGCTATTAAGGTGCGGCTGAAAGACAGATATAATTTGGAAACTTAATTATAATTTGAATATTCTTCTAAGAGTTTTTATGGTCACCTACAGTATAATATAACACAGTTCTTTTATCAGACAGCTGACAATCAAACAGGCTCTGCAAGTTTCCAAAAATGTACTTAAAAGGAGGCAGGGATGGGATATATACCTCTCTGCAGCTGCTCTTTGCAGTTGCATTCTGAAAAGACATAGTTGTTTTAAAGAGTTGAAGAGAGGTGCTATGTTTGTGTGACTATGTGATCTGAAGCATTTTAATCAATTTGGAATTCAAGGCACTGCTGTAGTTGTGGCTATCCCAAGAAATTTCAAAGAAAATCTTGCATGTCAACTTTCTTAGGGAAAGGAAGGAATATGTGAGAAAAAGCAAAATATGGGGTGGAAGGCTTCTCAGAAATTTCAGGCAAAGTAATGTAGTTTTCATCTGAACTGATTGCACTCACAACATCACGGTGTATGTTGTTTGGTTTTGCCTTCATATGATATGTGAACCCAGTCATTATTGTTTGCAAACCATGTTTTATTGATTATATGAACATGATCTACAACATACACTGCATTTAATGCAGAAACCATAGCTGAGCAAAAGATAGCTTAGTGCATTGTGCAAATCCAGTTTCATGAGCTAGGGGAGATAAACAGATACCCAAGAAGAAATGCTAAATTGTTCCTTTAATGATGGTGTAGATGCATTTTCTTTTTATACCCAGCTATTAAAGAGGTAGGTGTCTTGTCCTTTGGAACTGGCTACCTGACACAGTGAATCCTGAATGTTTTATGAATTCATGGTTTCACCTTATTGCAATTCTTTTTGGTTGGATAATAGCTGTAGAGGAAAGACATGGCATTACCAAGGCAACAAAGCCTAGTAATAGTTAGAAATGATAGAGGTAGCCTCCTTTGTTTTGTTTCATTTGAAAGAGGCATCGTTACCAGCTGTGATGGATGACCTCCTAAAAGAGGTGTGAAAGATTTAGCTTGTGTGTGCACAAAGAGAAATAACAATATAATAAGGCCATGGAGGAAAACAAAGTGGAACCCTACTGGCCTGTTAAAAGAGCTCCTATTCTTATTCTGAGCAGGTTGATTCAGTAGTAAAAATCATGTATCTCAGTGAAACTTATTAACCAAGTCTTTGGGTTAAATACTAGGAAATAATAAAAAAGAAGTCAACCGTTCCAAACAAAGGGAATTTTAAGAAATTACTGATCTTCTAAACATAAATCCAAGACTTGAAAAACAGAATAGGCCAATAGTTTAATAAGAAGCTATTAGGTAGTATTAAAAACAATTGCATTTTTAAAAACAGAAGAATCAAAAAGATTTGTAGACTCCTTTTAATGGCACTGTAGAAACTGACATGAAATTTAAGGAATAGCAGACATATTTGGTGCAGCATTTACAATGTTTATAGGGTAATTGAGGCTAAAATGGGAGTTTCCCGGTTCTCCCATGTTAGCCCCCTCCTGCGCTGCCTGCATTGGTTGCCGGTTGCCCTCCGGGTGAGATTCAAGGTTTTAACTTTAACATACAAAGTCCTACATGACATGGGTCCTTATTACTTAAGGGAGCAAGTGCTGCCGACATCAAATACTAACCGCCCTGTACGAAGTCACAGACAGGGACTCCTTGGGGTCCCATCAGCCGGGCAATGCGGCTGGCGGTCCCCGACGACGTGCCTACTCTGTCGCGGTCCCTGAACTCTGGAACCAACTTTCCCTGGGGCTCCGCTTGGCCCACGACCTCTGCACCTTCCGCCATGACCTGAAGACCTGGTTATTTGACCAATCCGGGCTGTGACCCATGGGTGGGGTGGTTTTTAGATTTTGGTGGTTTTTAAGTTTTGTATTAATTGGGACCATTTGTTTAATTCTTTTTTAAATATTTATTGTGTTTGTTTTTATTGTAAGCCGCCCCAAGTCTTCGGAGATGGGGCGGCATATAAGTCCCATTAATAAAATATAATACGGGAATAACAATGCAGGGAAGAGTGGAACAGGAATCACCAATATCTTCACATCAGCTTTAAGTCCAGTACATGTTAAAAGTCAAGCACTTTCCTACTTCTCCTTTCTTATTCTGACAATGACTAGAAAAAGGATGGATTTCTTATCCTTTGTTTCCATTACATTTTAAAAATTAAATATGAAGGAATTATGGGAGGAGATTTGGCCCAAGTTCTCATTCAATTGTTTTATATTTGAGCAAAGTGAAACTTTTGAACAAAGTTATGACCGATGCAGAGAATGGTGACAAAGAAGGTATGGGAACATGAGATCATGCCATCTGACAAAAGCTCAAGGAATTCAGATATTAAATCTGTAGAAAATACTTTGGGAGATATGCTATCACTGTTCAGATAATGTACATAAGGGGGAAAGGAAAGAGAAAATAATTCCTATTTTCCATTACCACAGGAGAAACTAGATTGAGATGTAGTAGATATAGTTTAAGATTACCTGGGTTTTAACTCTGTGAGAAAAATTCCTAACAGTAACATCTGTTTAAGAGTGAAATATATGCCTATGGAGGTTGTGCATTCTCCATCTCTGGAGGTTTTTAAGAAGAAAAGGGACTGACCCTTCTCGATGATTCCTTAATTATTTTTCCCTTTACAGAAGATTGAACTAGATGATTCATGTGGTCATTTCCCACTCCATAATTCCATGATTTTATGATTTCCTGAGAATTAAATACAACTTTTCACATTCTGACTAGTAATCTTGCTAATAACATAAAAGGGTATGAAGAATTCCATGAATACAGTGATTCTTCTTTGCAGTCAGGAAGAGGAGAGACTCTAGCATTTCTGTCATTAAGAAAAAAAGGATGCATTAAATAGAATATAGGAACCAGTTGAACAGCTTTGGAGCTGGTAAAATAAAACAGATGTATTTTCTTTGAATTTTGAACCTTAGAAAAAATATTGTTGGAATGCCAACTTTCCATTTTGGTCTATTTTATTTAAATTCCTGTATAATATGATTCCAAATCTAAGAATCTGGCAACATCCTGTGCTGTCCTGCTCACACACATATCACAGGTGTAAGGAGTCTTTATTAAGACTTCCTAGCCTGAATTCGTATTCCCCAGAAAGTCCCGGTGATGTCACCCAATGATCTCCAAAGGCTACTCAAATGAAACCAACACTAGTCATCAGCACAAAGGCAAATCTAGTCCATTACACACAAGCAAATTCCCAAGGCAAAGGCAAGTTCTAAGACAAAGGCAAATCCAAAGGCAAGGCAAAGGCAAAAGCTGAAGAGACACAATCCAAAGTTCAAGGCAAGAACACACAGCAGCAAAATGAACACGTTCCCAGCATCATCTCCATCTGTCTGCCATGTTAAACAGCCAGTCTCTGGGTACAGCCCATCAAGAAGGAGAAAGCTGCCTCTTCATGAGTAATCTGGCTGATTTTAGCTGCTGCTGCCTTTTCTCTGCCCTATGTGTGCTTGG
Organism: Naja naja; assembly: GCA_009733165.1. NCBI lineage: Eukaryota > Metazoa > Chordata > Lepidosauria > Squamata > Elapidae > Naja > Naja naja. Next base: position 10,217,996 of record CM019153.1, read on the forward strand.
ATCAGCTGCAGAAGGCGGTTCCTCTGTCTCATTGCTGACCAGCTTCAGCAGTAGTTGCAGCTGCATGCTTACCCATCTGAAGCCTCAGGGTTGTTCTGCTGCAGCTGTGCTTCAGCCAAATCACTTTCAGATGAGCAAACTCCCCTCCTGATATGCCCAGAATTGGTTCATTCTCCTCTGAGCTGACATCTGGAGAGGTATTCTGGGAAAGCATCTGAGAGAGTCATTTTACATCCATTATGCCTGGCTGTGCCATGAGTGAAGTAGAACTAAGGGCAAATTCCCAAATATTCACTATTAAGACTCATCAAGCCAATATTCTTCAAAAGACTATTTAAAAGTGGTATAATTTTATTTTAGTAAAACTAATCCTGATGATGTAAAGAGGAGAATTAGTTTGATTAAATATATTGATGAATGGATCTTCACATCTTATACAAAAAACAGACCAACACAATAATAAGCAGGCATGACGACAAACCTCTTGTGTTTATAAAAAGTGTTTTAAACTTATTACCATTCATCTCTTATTCATGTGCTGTGCCCACTGACTAGCTAGGAAGGTGCTAATTACCTCCCCATGTAAGCAGGAGCTGATTTATACATCTATCCAAGGGGAAACAAGATGGCTGTTAAGGCATAAGAAAACCACTCCTCTTTTCTAAGCATTTTTAAAGTGGCAAAACAAAAGCAAAAGCTGGTTCCTAAGTAATTACTTTATATTTGCTCATTCTTACCCCATGGCTATAAATATGTTCTACATGGAGCTGATATATGAAGCTCTCTGAATTATATTACATTTCTAAATGGCTTGCTTGTTTTTTGGAACAATAGACATGAAATTTCTCATGTTGAGATAGTTTGGTTCACATATTCTGTATTACATACATTTGGGTGGTATGGTAGGGAGAATAACCTAAAAACCAGAAGGAAAGCGATTAAGCAACAGTTTCTTTATTCCCCTTGAGCTTCTCATTATTACAACCATTAGAATCAATCCTGAAAATTGTAAAGTTGAATCCTTTGAATTTGCTATGCGCAATTTTTATCATTAAAATCAGACTGTCTTTACTTATCTGAAGCAAGCAATAAGACTTTATCCTCAATACACATGCTTAATCAGAAACTGAAAAAAGTAGATTGTTCAGTACATGTAATTCTGGGATTTATATATTAAATTGCATGTTTGTTGTACATATTGTGATGACCCGGGGCATGGCACAAAGGCAACACAGTCAATTACCAACCGCCCTGTATGGGCGCACAAACGGGGCCTCCTCGGGGTGCCATCTGCGACTCAATGTCACTTGGTGGAGACCCGGGGGAGGGCCTACTCTGTAGCGGCTCCCACTTTGTGGAATCTTCTTCCGCTGGAGCTCCGGTTGGCTCCCTTCCACCATGATTTGAAGACTTGGCTCTTTTTACAATCCGGGCTGTGCTGATTCTCTGGGGGTTGATTTTATTTAATTATGGGGTTTTAACTTTAATTCGGCTTTATTTGTTTAATATGTTTTTAATTAATTTATTCATTGTTGTATCTTCTTTTAGCTGTGAGCCGCCCCGAGTCCTTTTTGGATAGTGGGCGGCATATAAGTTGAATGAATGAATAAATAAATAAATAAATAAATAAATAAATAAAAAACAATATGAGTCCCTTTATTATCTCCAACTTTGCCCTCAATGTCCAGGTTACCTTCGGCAGGAAAAAACTCTCCCAGGAACAGCCTTTAACTATAGAAAATTCAGTCCAAAACAAGATACATACAAACTGTAACTAAAAATCCAAACAAACCAAGCTGAAGTAATTAACTTGACAGGGCAGGAGAAGGAATTTCAGACTTGAGAACATGGCAAAACTCACACGGTTGGGAAGATGCCAGGAACATAGATAAACCATGAGGATACAAGATAACTTCATGTTTGCTCCCAACAGCTTGCTGCAAGCAGCTTCCTTTTTTATACACTGTGTTCCCAGCTGCAGCTAATGAAGGGAATCAAGGCCCTTTCCTCCCCGTAAGCCACGCAACTCACATTGCTCCCTTCTCCATTCCTCCCTGCATGCCCTTGGATGAAGAGGGGGCGGACTGGGTCTTCCTTTGAATCCCCTCTCCCTTGCTCTACCTCTCCCCTGCTCTGCCCAGCCTGACTTTGCCCTTCCCCAGTTTCTTCCACAGCCAATGGAGCCACACTCCCACTCCCTGTCAGCTGTTTGGCTTCCCCCTCTGAGTCAGATTCTGACAGGGGCATGACACTTATAATTCTTCTTAGATCTTGGAATGTCAGTACAATCATTTAATTTTTATAGCTTTACAATTATACTGATCCACAACATTTTTCAAAGCAAAAATATCTGGATAGAGTACATCATTTTAAATGGTTATAGGATTCCATGTTATATGCATCAGGCTTCTTTTTTCACCTTGCAATGATATTTCTTCAGCAGGATATGTAATGAAAAGAGAGAATTGAACATGCATGCAAATATAAAATTGTTAATAATGTAATAATAATGAGAAGTGTTGTGCACTGGTATGCATGCAAATTGATAAATGCTTTTGCACTGAAATGGTAATGGGCTGTTATTAATTTCTGAAAGTGCTCAGGAAAAGGTTTGCTGCTATTAGATAAAAGGAATAAAATATAACAGTGTGATCATCCTTCTTCTGATCATAGAAAATATAATTTAGAAACATTTAATATGCTCCACATGTTTCTCAACGAAATAATAGGGAAGGAGATTTGTTATGCTCTATAAATACTGGGACTGAAGTTTAGTGATGTCAGAACTGCAAACTAATGCCTGAACATACATATTGAGGTTGGTTAACTAATTTAAGCTAACTTCCTATAATACTGCATTCCCAATATTTGAAATATATTCTGTTACATACATTACAAAGATAAATCTCTTTTTTTCTAATTGGTTATTTATGCACAGATCAATCTGCTTTACAACACCTAAAGTTATCATGGTATATAACTGTACTATATATAAGAGCCACAGTGGTGCATTGGTTTCAATGAAGTACTGCAGGCTACTTCTGCTGACTGACAGCTGACTGCAGTTTGGGAGTTCGAATCTCACCAGGCTCAAGGTTGACTCAGCCTTCCATCCTTCCAAGGTTGGTAAAATGGGGGTCCAGATTGTTGGGGCAATATGCTGACTTTATAAACGACTTAGAGAGGGCTGTAATCACTGTGAAGTGGTATGTAAGTCTGCTATTGCTATATTTCTATATTTTCTAGCCCAACAAATGAACAGTTTGAGATAATTCTACACTGGAAAAAGAGATATATATACAGTAGTGATTGCTTTGCTTGTCACAGAAGATAGGGTACTTTAATCAAGCTGTTTGTGTACCAAAACACTTTATTATTCAAATCATGGAATAAAGTCTTTCAAAGTTCTTTCCCAACAAGGAAATTAGGAGTCTAACACAATACTAAATGATTGAATGGTAAACTTGATGAATGAATCTTATTTTTTATATCTTAACTGGTTTATTTTCATTTCATTTCCAAGAGTCTGATCTTAGATATTCTTAAAGAACTTAATTCTTTCCATTCAATCCATTCAATTCAAAAGGCGAGCCGGGTTTACATGCAAAAGAATCTTCATTATGTAAAACAAAGCAGGCACAACCTGTCACTCCCAGAGCACCTTCAAAAGGATCAGGCAGCCAGTAATATTTAATGCAACAAAACTATGAAATTAATAAATACATAGAGAATACCCATATTAATCCCTGGTTCTCTGCTGCGATAATCTGTATGCATAGATATTCTGCCCTGTGCATGTAGAGCTTACAGCTTTGATCATACAGATCAAGCTACTATGTACTTCAAACAAAAGCCAAGGACTGACTATATAGTAGTATATTTGGTGCTTCTCATGTTTCCATTAATATAGTTGGTGTTTCCGATATATGCTCATAGCTCAGGAGATTTGTGGGGATGGACACTGAATGATGAAATATGCTCTCTGAAAGTGAAATTGCTAACTAGCCAAGGACTCTCCTTTCTTCCTTATAGTATTTTTATTCCGCCGCGATTCGAAGACCTGGCTATTTGACCAAGTCGGGCTGTGATTACCTTACCGGGGGCATGGGACAGTTTTAATTTTTAATTCAGTTTTATTGGACCTTATAGTGATTTAATTTCTTTTTAATTATTTATTGTATTTGTATGTTTTAACTGTGAGCAGCCCGAGTCTTGAGACGGGCGCATATAAGTCCAATAAAATAATAAAATAAATAATAGTATTTTGGGGGTGGAATATGCTTTTGCTTCTCTTTCTGCATTAGGTTACCTCTTTCATTCCCAGCTACAACTTGTGAAAGAGAAATTATTCATTATCTTGCTTTGTTACAAAGCTGTGTATTATTGATCTTTCTGTTAGTTAAATCATGTATCTGAATAGATGACCTCTACAGCCTTTCATTCCTTTTTACTTCTTCCATCTTTCTTCAAAATTTCAGAAAAGTTGAAAGGAAGATGAGAGTCTTCTGTGAACAGGTTTGAAAGAATAAGTTTCAGACTAGATTGTTTCCTCAGCTTGACAACTTCCACATGTGTGGACTTAACTCCCAGAATTTTCGCTGACAATTTTGGAAGTTTAAGTCAAAACAACTGAAGTTTCCAAGATACATATCAGGCAGGATATACTTTCACCCCCCAAAGGTGTGCATTCAGAAGAAAATTTGTGCTTTATTATTTGCAACTATTGCAAACATGGGATCCAATTATAGTAAGCATAAGAAGCTTCTGGCAGCATCTTCAGAGTTTTTAATATGGAAGATGCCAGCAACAGATGACTAACTCTTCAGTCTGATTGCAGATGGCTCCAGAGTATACCATCTGGAGAATAATAGATTTGCTATATCTATGATTATCTGCAATAAAGTTACTGGGTACAAAGTCCTCTCATAAAAGCAATCCTTCCAATAATTAGTATAGAAATTACCAACAAGCAGCAATTCTGGGAGGTTACATTAAACTGAGACAATTTATATTCCTTGCAGACAGCTGGTCATTTACATCCTTTTAGAGCAAAGGTGTTAAAGTTGCAGCATCACATTGCCATCATGTGACATTTCATGATGTTTTTCCTCTTTGTGGAGCTGGGGAGGCTGTGACCTGTTCATGACACATCTGGCCTGCGGGCCACCAGTTTGATACCCCTGTTTTAGAGGGTTGTTGAAGCACTTGGAGGTTTATCTATGTCCTCAGAGTCACCTGAGTAGTGCTCCTAATTCCTGTAGACTGCAATTTCTTTCTCTGGAAATCCATTCCTATTCCCACACCTTTCAAAGGGTGTTGATCGCAAATTGTATGGCTAAAAGTCTGTAGAGATTGTCAGTCATGAATGGTGTGGGATTAGGAATGGATTTCCAGAAGAGAAAGGATTGCAGACTACAGGAACCAGGAGCACTACCCTGGTGACCCTGAGGACATAGATAAACCTCCAAGTGCTTCAACAATCTTCTAAAAGGATGCAAAAGACCACCTGTCTGCAAGGAATATAAATCATTCCATTCCCACTATCCTGTCAGAACTGAAGAAGCTTCTTGGATGAGAAGTGAAATGTCTTTAAAAAAACAAGAAAGTCCAGTTGCCTCCTGAAAAAGCACCTTTGGGATAACCATGACCTGGATGACTGAGAATCTATACGGATAATGAGAAGGGCCTTTTTAGAAGTATGCCATCAGCTATTCCAACCTGTGGTCTATGTACATTTGTTTAATAAATAAATAAAACATCCCTGGCACTCCACAAAACCCACTGATTAGAGAATGGTGAAGAATACCACCACATATGGGTAAATCAGTAGTCATGCTTCCATGTCACGTCAAGCCTGCAAGCCAAGACAAGTTATTGAAAAATACTATTCATGTATTAGCTGAATCTCATATGTCTTATTTGAATAAGATCCAGGCTGATTCATGTAAGCTTCTTCTTGAGGACTAAGCACACCAAGTGAATATTTAAGAAAGCTGCCAAGTCTGTATCCAAGCATCTGAAATGTAATCTTGTAAGGAATCTTCTATAAAGCCAGTAAGCCTCACTGGTAATGATGTATCTTAGTAGGGGACTTGCTTTAAATGAAAAACTAAGACTTAATATTCTGTGATTTCCTGTAGAAGTGAAATCCTTATTTTCATTCAAAGTCTGATTCCCTGATTGACATATTTCAGTGTCTATTCCAGTCTTAGCTATCGAATTATTGAGATGCTTATCAGCTGATTTTTTTTCCTATCTAATATCTATGGAATCAGAAACTTTTTGGTAAAAATGATCTAATCAGTTAGAGCAAAACTTCTGAAATTCTTTTGAATTCCTTTTTCAGAAGGAAATATGGGAGGCACTTGTCTTATGTGTAAGGAAATAACATATTTCATCTATCTTTGTTCTAGTTTGTTGTGTTTGTGTCTATGTGAGAAATGGAAAACACTGGGTAAGTCACATAGATTCCTGCTCAGTGTCTAATGATTGGGATGTCCAAGGCTTAGAGTAAAATAACCAGTAAAATTTGGAGCCACTTCCAATAACTTCTTGTAAAGGGATACATTGGGGGGAGGGGAATGTCTTCAGATTTTTTCCATACAAAATTCTATAAAATGATGTATAGATGGCATCTGCACCCTCTAGATTAGTTAAAATACTTCTGACAGCAAACCCAAACTGTTGGAAATGCAAAGAGAAAATAGGTACTTACTTTAATCTCTGGTGGACATGTCCTGAGACGATGAAGTACTGGACAGAAATAAAAAAGTGGATAGAAGAAATTATAAAATGCAGACTGGAGTGGAAACCAGAACTGTTTCTCCTGGGAATGATTAAAGGGGATTACCCCCTTAAAGACAGATATTTGATCATCCATTTATTAACAGCAGCATGGATTTCACTAGCGCAATATTGGAAAAACCATAATGTACCACCTCTACACATTATTATTCAAAAAACATATGAGTGTGCTGAAATGGAGAGGCTCACGCTTAAAATAAATGGGAAGGAAGACTCAAACTATTACCAGATATGGGATAAATGGTACAACTGGGTGGAACATAAGAAAAAGATTACGAAGAAGAAATGAACCTAGGAAACATATTATACTCAGCTGTACATATGGAATGTATTCATAATAATGGTCTTAATGGTCTTGTTTTCTTTTATTATATAAATAATATGAAGGTTATATAGATTAATTAACAGTTATAATCCAACGATAATAATAGTAGAATATTGTGTTAATGAATATACGCCATTTATTAGTAATTATTTATTATTATGCTTTATCAAATTTGATATCCAATGTAAAAAGTAAGAAAAGTGCTCTATGCGCTGTTCATATATATATTTTTGTACATTCTTATGTTTGTATGTTTTTAATTTTTTGTAAATAAAGTATTTTTTAAAAAAAATTTAAAAAATTGGTCCTGTTCTGTCTCATTTTTTGACAGTTAGCTTGATGACTGGATAGAGTGAGGCCCTAGGCCATTTACATCATCTCTTTCTAGAATTCCAACAATTAGAAAGAATAAAGAAGAGACTCCAATTCATGAAGTGAAAATATATAAAATTTGATGATTGTAAGACTGAAATGAAGATTCCTTCAAATAAATGTATTATTCATAAAGCAATTACTTTTGTTACTAGGAAATAAAGGAAAATAATCTATGATCAGCCATTTCATTGAATAATTTTATTATCTTTATAGATACACTATTTACAGAAAGTGCACTTATAAAAGCATTGTTGAAAAGGCATTGTTACAAAACAAAGATTTCCAATGATTTCATCATGGCAGCTTTACTTCCAAAAATAATTTTTATTTTGTGATTAGTTGATACAATTTTTTAAAGCTGTGTTACAATAGCAGAAAAGATGTTACTGAAAATAGTTTAAGTGCAAAATCACTATTTGCATAATTCAGATGTTACTCTGTACATCTTAAACACAATCATTATTAGTTCAAATGTGCACAGATTCCCATAAATGTGTGGTTTGATTTACCCATATAGAAAATGGTGCCCTGCATTGATACTAATGCTGTTGTACTGCATGGTTACAATCTGGTATAGCAAGCCAAAAAAGTACAGGTAGTCCTCAACTTACAACCATTTGTTTAGTGACTGTTCAAAGTTACAACAGCATTAAAAAAAGTGATGAAAGAAAGAAAAAAATATTTATAAGATATTCTACCGATGGCATCTACCTCCAATGAGATTAGCTGAAATGTATCCCAACATGAACCCGGCATGCTGAAAGTGTAAAAAGACGCAAGGCACTTTCTACCACATGTGGTGATCCTGCCCCAAAGCCCAAAGATAGTGGACTAAAATTAGGCTCTGGTTACAAGAAATAGTAAAAGAACAAATAGAATTTGAACCTGAGTTATTTATGTTGGGAATAGTTAAAAAGAAATACAAGAAAAAGATTAAATATATTTTATTACATTTATTGACTGTGGCAAGAATAACATATGCAATGTTGGAAGCATAACAACATTCCTTCTGATGAATTGGTAATTCAAAAAATCTTGGACTGTGCGGAAATGGATAGATTTACTCTAAAATTAAAAGATAAAGAAGAGTTGGAATATCACGAAATTTGGGATATGTGGTATAATTGTCTGGAAAATAGGAAATAAAGATAGCTAAGATAAGAAAACTATAGATAAATGTATATAACCGTATAGGTATTGTATATTAAAGTAAATATTCACAAGAGATGGATATGTATAATAATGATGCTACAGTGCTGTTAATGTTATGATCAATATTTTTAAAGTGTAAAGGAACAATAAAATATATTTAAAAAGAAAAAAAAGAAAAAAGTGGCAACCATTTTTCCCACTTAGAATTGTTGCAGCATCCCCACAGATACATGATTGCTTGGCAACAGGTTCATATTTATGATAGCTGCAGTATCCCAGAGTCATATGATCACTTTGTGGGAACTTCTGACAAGCAAAGTCAATGGAGAAGCCAGGTTCAATCGTAGTGATTCACTTAACAACTTTGGCAAGAAAGGTGGTAACATGGGGCAACATTCACTTAACAACTACCTCACTTAGTAACAGAAATTTTGGGCTCAATTGTGGTCATAAGTCGAGGCCTATCTGTATGGCTATTTTCATTTGGAGCTATCCAGAAAACACATTCTATTTATACATTAAGAGGATGTCTTTGGATTTAAATGATCCCTTCAATAAAGAATGATTGCTTGAACATAGTTTATAAACATATTAAAAATTGTCTAGCTATGTAGCTTCTGCAGCAATTAAGGACACCAATGCTCACTAAAACCAATCTTGCACATTTTCTCTCCCTCCACACACACAAGCCAAGTAAATGTGTCAGTATGTTGTGATATGTGTGTTTATGCGTCCATTCAAATTATAAAATTTGAACTAAATTAATGCTACATTAAGAATTAAAATTATTTGGATATAAAATAAGATACACAAGGGCAAAATTAATTTCTACATGCCCACCCAAATAATTCTTTTATACACAAACTGTTCTCTCACACCCATGTAGGCAAAAAAGTGCACACATGAACACTCATGCAGAAAAATCAAGGTTGAGAAAATACAAACATTAGCATGGATACTTTGTAGTAAATCCTAAAAAAACAGTCTGATGGTTTTTAATCCTAGATGAACCTGCAGAAGCTGTTGCCAAGATGGGGGTAGTTTGGTTTCATTTAGTTCATATAAACTGGAATGAGAAATTGAGAGGGCACCCAGAGCTGGTATTTCTTTATATTTTACCAAGAAAATAAGTTGATATTGCTTTTGTAGAAAGTTATGAAGAAGAAAGGGATAGATCTATCAAATTTAATGTCCTTACTGTCAGTTATGGTATTTTTAAAGGATTTTTAGTCTGGTTCATTCATTATAATAAGCCCAGCCTATCTATATGATAAGACCTTCTGTCTTCTCTCTCCCTCCCTCCCTCCCTCCCTCTCCCTCTCCCCCCTCCTTCAAACAGGAGGTTTTGACCATTTTGGCCAGCAGGAGGCTGCAGGAGGCTGCCCAGGCTGTCCAGGGGACACACATAGGCTGCCCACAGTGCCCTGTGGCCCATTTCAGCTATCCAGGCTGAAAATGGAGCACACTGGGGGCACCCGTGGCACCCCCACAGACCATTTTGGCTGGCAGAGTGCTTCAGGAGGCTGGCCGGCCCATTTCCCTCACAACCAGCCCAGGGAAGTCAGCTACATGGCCCTTCAAGAAATCCAGTTTGACACCCCTGCTCTACAGTTTCTCCACATTTTTTCCTTTAAAACCATATCAGTAGTAGGTTTGTTCCATGTCACCTGCCCATCTACCTACAATAGGTGAACTCCTTTATACCTAATCTCTTATTTTTCCATCAAACTGCTAGATCAATTACACTGTGATAGGCTGAACTGGAACACAGTCACAGTGGAAAAATTGAACACATACGTAATTGAATTAGAAACAACAAGCTTAGTCTCATGTTTGGGAAAGGCTGTATTTTCCCTCAATCTGCAAATATTTGTAGATTTTATCCAGTGTATGTGTACTTAACTCATGACTAATCCTGATAGTTTCTCTTTTTTAATAAAAATATTAATAATGTGCTTATATTGCATGGTCAAGAAGTTCAAAACATCTAACAGATCAGCCTGTCAGCATGATGGAAATAAGGCCTTTGGTCAGGGAATATTTTTTTTTTTGCAAAATCAACATGGAAATTGATTGGCCAAGGTACAGAATTTGGTCATCTTTCAGATGACAATAAAAAAATCTAATAAGATTTTAACTGCTTATTAAATTTAATTACTCTCAACCACCTTGAACAATATTTTCAGATGGCTTATTCCTTACATCAGACAATTAAATCATATTAGGGCACTGGAACATTAGATAAATGTTTGAAACTGTGATTAATTAAGTCTCAAAATTGTAAAAGTGTTAAAAGAGATTTAAACATTAAAAATCCTGCTATTTTTTTAAAGAAAACTTGAGAGATAAATATTCATTGATATTGGGTAGGAGGTAGGATGGAGTATAATAGTCTATATTCCCTGGATGGAGGGGGCGCATTCCAGAGGAATAAGAAACAGTTCAGTCAAGGTATTTTGTGTGAGAGAAAGAGGTGAAGACAGCCACTCCTAATACTAATAGTTTTCAGAGTATAATAGTTTTCAGAGTATATGCTTGATGTCAATCCTAGTGTCCCAGGGAACAACCACTTCAGTGTGAGCCAGTAATCTGCTGCAGCTGCCAAGAAAAACAAGAAAGATGGTTAGGGGCCTGGAGCATAAAGCTTATGATGAAAGATTTCAGGAACTGGATGTCTATTCTAATGATGAGAAGGACTAAGGGAACATGATAGCAATTTCCCAATATTTCAGGGGCTATCACAGAGAAGAGGGGGTTGATCTATTCACCAAAGACCTGAGGCCAGCACAAGAGGTAATAATAGATGGAAGCTAAGATCCAACTTAGAATTAAGGAGAAATTTCCTGTCAGTGAGAACAATTAATCAGTGGAACAGATTGCTTCCAGAATGTCCATCACTGGTAGTTTTTAAGAAGAGATTGAACAGCCATGTGCCTGGAATCATGTAGGGTCTCCTGTCTGAGAGGGAGTTAGACTCCAAGGTCCCTTATAACTCTGTTATTTTGTGACTTCTGTAGATAATAGAGTGCTCTAGTTTAGAAAGATTCTGTCTATAGGTTCCTGAATAAAGAAATCTGCTTGGAAAAATTATCAGATGTCTTTCTTGATTTTGGGGTCTGGTGGTGTGAAATATATATTTAGATTTATTTATTTATTTATTTATTTATTTATTTATTTATTTATTTATTTATTTGTTGGGATTTGTATGATGCCCTATCTCCCGAAGGACTCAGGATGGCTCACAATAATAAAAACATACAATACAAAATTTTAAATGGTATTAAATAGACATCCCAATAACCTAATTAAAACTAACAACAAACCGATAAAAAAACCCCATCAGTCCAGGTCGGCCAGTTGAAAAAGCCATGTTTTCAGGTCACAACAGAAGGATCAAAGATCAGGAGCCATCCAAAGCTCCAAGGGCATTTGATTCCAGAGGGCGGATGCACCCACAGAGAAGGGTCTCCCCCTGGGGGTCTCCAGTCAACACTGTCTGGCTGACAGCACCCTGAGGAGGCCCTGTCTGTGGGAGCACATGGGGCGATGGGAAGTTGTTGCTGGCAGTAGGTGCTCCTGCAAATACCCCAGCCTTAAGCCATGTAAGGCTTTATAGGTGATTACCAGCACCTTGAATCTCACCCAGAGGGCAACCGGCAACCAATGCAGCTCACGCAGGAGTGGTGTAATATGGGAATATTGGCATACTCCCCTCACAACCCGCGTGGCTGCATTCTGTACCAGTTGAAGCCTCTGAGTGGTCCTCAAGGGCAGCCCCATGTAGAGAGCATTGCAGTTGTCTATACGGGAGGTAACGAGAGCATGAGTAACTGTACACAAGGCATCTCAGTCCAGATAGGGGCAGAACTGGTGCACCAGGCGAACTTGAGCAAATGCCCCCCTGGCCATGGCTCCTACATGATCTTCCAAACTGAGCCGTGCATCCAGGAGGATGCCTAAGTTGTGCGCCCTTTCGATGGGGGGGTAACACCTCTCCCCACATAACCAAAGAAGGAACATCCTGGACAATCCGAGATCCTGGTATGTACAGCCACTTGGTCTTGGCCGGGTTGAGTTGAAGCCTGTTCCTTCCCATCCAGATCCATACCACTTCCAGGCATCGAGACATCACATCGAGGGCATCACTGGGTTGGTTTGGGGTGGAGATAAAAAGCTGGGTATCATCAGCGTACTGATGATACCTCACCCCAAAACCATGGATAATCTCACCCAGCAGTTTCATATAGATGTTGAACAGGAGGGGAGAGAGAACCAACCCCTGGGGCACCCCACAAGGGAGGGGCCTCAAGGTCGATCTCCATCCTCCTGCCAACACCGACTGCGTGCGACCCGAGAGGTAGGAGGAGAACCACCATAAAACAGTGCCTCCCACTCCCAACCCCTCAAGGTGTCTCAGTAAGATACTGTGGTCGATGGTATCAAAAGCCGCTGAAAGATCTAATAGGACCAGGATAGAGGAATAACCTCTATCCCGAGCCCTTCAGAGATCATCCACCAGTGGGACCAATGCCATCTCCATGCTGTAGCTGGGCCTGAAACCCGATTGATATGGGTCCAGATAATCAGTTTCCTCCAGGAACACTGGGAGCTGTCGGGCCACCACACTCTCAACAACCTTCAAAACAAAGCAAAGGTTGGAGACGGGATGAAAGTTGTTCAAAATAGCCGAGTCCAGGGCAGGCTTCTTGAGGAGGGGCCTCACCACCGCCTCCTTCAAGGTGGAGGGGAAGCATCCCTCACTCAAAGAAGCGTTGACCACTGCCTGGAGCCAGCCTCGTGTAACCTCCCGGGCAGCATAAACCAGCCAGGAGGGGCATGGGTCCAATAAACACATGGCAGCACTCAGTTTCCCCATGATCCTGTCCACTTCATCCGGAGTCACAGGATTGAATTCCACCCAAATGACCACACACTAAGTCAAGACCAGTTGCTTCCCCCCTGACAGACCCTGACCAGTCGGAGTCCAGACTGGCCCGAATCTGAGCGATCTTGTCTGACAGATGTTGACTAAATTCCTTGGCCTGCCCCTGCAAAGGGTCCTCCCTCGTCCCCTGATTAAGAACGGAATGGGTGACCCTAAACAGGGTGGCTGGGCAATTATCTGCGGACACAATGAGAGGAGAAGTATACATGCGCTGCCCCCATCACCGCAAGATAAGACCTGGTAAAGGATCTTAACTGCAATCGATCAGATTCGGACCAACTGGAACTCCAACTGCTCTCTAGGCCCCTCCTCCGGCACTTCATCTCCTGGAGCTCCATGGAAAACCAGGGAGCCGACCGGGATCTGCACCAGATCAGAGGCTGCAAAGGAACAACACGGTCAAGAGCCCCGGAGGCATCCCTATGCCAGGCATCCACCAGAACCTCAACCGGGCTGTGGGTAAGGGAGGCAGGAATCAACCCAAGCACCATCTGGAACCTGGATTTAAAGTTATAAATTATATCGCCTATAACAATTGCACATTGTTCAATTAGTTACATTTCTATTATATTTTCTGTCTTTTGTCATTTCTTAATAGGCATATGGATGGACTCAAAATCAGATATCTTAAGGTGCTTTCATGGACCCCAGTAAATAAAACTACATATCATATCATCTAGCTATGGTCTATGAATAAAAATGAGGATGTGAAAACAATTTGAATTTATGTACACCTAGTTCCGCAAAATGTTTGAAAAACTGTTTTGTTCTTTTATTCCACATTCAAGTAGACACATACTAGTGAATATTTTTTTAGACACAAATGAACCAAAGTTCCTTTAGTAGCATTTTATGTAACAGGAAATTGATTGACAATATACTCCCAAATGATATTGTTGACTCTTTTATATTTCTGGTCATAGTTCCAGTATAGGAATTACAAGCTCTGAATGATTTATTATTAAGTCTACTCTTCTACTCCCACCTCTTTTATCTGTAAATATACTAAGACCTCCGTTGTGTTTACAAGAAATGATGTTTGCTGCGAATAAGATGTCGTTGTAAACATTGTATATTGATTGTGACTAGGATACTCTTCTGTCCTGTTTTACTGTTTGCTAGAAATGCCTGAGGAGGTACATTAACATCAAGGACCTTACTATTAGAGTATCAGATGTTTCTTTTCTACTGGGAATGCTCCAGAAATAGCATCTCAAAGTCAACAAATGAAATTTATTGCCTCAGGTGCAGTATACACAATCTTCAGCTTTTTTGATCGAATGTTCTTATTAAACTTCATTTGCTTTTTAAGAATAATCATGCCGTAGGTTCAGGATACCTTTCTGCAAAACAGTGATCTTTATTTTTCATTGGTGTCTGTGACATAGTGTTGCCAGATACATAACAATATTTGAACAAATACATTCATTTTTGCCATGACTATACATATCTGAATTTAACACTTTGTTTTCTTTCTTTGTTTCTCTACAGGGTGATTGCATTTCAAATAAAAACTTATTTGGAGGATTGGTTTAAAGTAGCAACTATTTTAAAGCAGAGGTGGTATTCAGCAGGTTCTGACCAGTTCTGGAGAATCGGTAGTGGAAATTTGGAGTAGTTCAGAAAACCGGCAAATACCACCTCTGACTGGAGATTTTACAGTATCCTTCCCCTGCCATGCCCACCAAGCCAAGCCCACAGAACCAGTAGTAAAAAAAATTGAATACCACCACTGCTTTAAAGTAAGGAAGTTTCAATATAGGAGAAATAGTTGATGAATTTAGCATTGTGATAAAGCTAGTGAAATTTCTTTGAGAGTGTTTCTGGGGATTGCATAATGCAACATACAGAGTAAATATGGGGAATCTGGGAAAGAGAGAGAATTATATTCAGTTATAGTATCCAAGAATAAATACCATAACAAGCACTATGAACTCTATATGTATCTCAAATCTTATCTAGAAGCTTATGAGACACACTGGAGAAGATTTAAAGAACATACAGGCAACACACAAGGAAATACATTAAAGGGAAGCCTTCATATAATGATGGTTATAGCCAGAAAAACAAAAACAGGACCACTGAATCACATGGAGAAAGATTCTCCTCCATAGTGATAGCTGTTTGGGAATATGTATAATCTAAATTAAAATGTGTACTGCATTTAGTGAAAGAGATTACTTATAAAATCACTGTTAATGAATCAATGATCAGTTCACACATGTTACTAAATCATACAGTGTCTTGCAACATTTTGGCTTGACACAATGCTTCTGCTTTGCTGACTGCAGTTTGGTTATGATTTTTGGTCTTATGTACACACTAAGTCAAGATTTGGCAAAAATTTCACAGATGTTACAATACAAGAATGAAGGCATACAAAATAGATAATTGCCCAGTGTCACTGTAAGGGTACAAGTGGCTATTAACCAAAGGTTAATCAAATCTGTGGCCTTTTCTTCTTATGATTCAACAGATTTTTTGTGCAGTTCTTGGTGGCCCTGGACCTAAATGCTCGATGAATGTTTACACAACTGCCAACATTGGGTTGAGAACTTTGTGTTGGTTCTCATTTTATTTCTTATGCAGTGTAGGAACTAGCCTGGGAGTTCATCAAATATGTATTTATGGCTTAATACCAGAGATATGAAAAAAGTGTCATGAAAAGCTATCCAGTTGGTTTGTCTGTACCAGAAGCAAAATATGCTAGTTAGTTAGCCATTAGCCAAATAGGGCTGTTTTGTTCTAGGCAGGTGTAGTTCGATGACAGGTGGGGAAGAAAGCCAATGATAATGGCAGTTGAGGGAAAGAAAAGGACTACAAAAGTTGGGAAATGGTTGACCTGGTTGAATGTATTATACTAACAATTATAGAGGAGACAAAGAGGGTGAGGCACATCAGCCTTGTCCTATTGTGCCATCCAGAATTTGTTTCATCCTAAATCTGGATCAACCAAAGCATTCTGATTTCAGTTTTGTGAAACCATGGTTCTGAAATATGATATTCAAGGTTCAACATTTAACTTAATACTACCCATGCTTAATCTGATGTGTGAAGTGGTTGTTATGGCTGGTCTACAAACTTTGGTTTGTAAATACATGACTTAGCATATATGAAGCCAGTATTGTTTCTCAAACTAAAGAAACTTTCAAGGTTTTTATGAAGCTAAATTGTCAATCAGACCCTTAAATGAAGGATGTGATGCAAATAAAATGAATATGCAGAGAATCAGCCTGTGTCATAATATATGAAGAAAGGCATATATGGGCCTTGGTGGCTCAGGCTGTTAATTGCCTGCACTTAAGTTCCAGCTGCCTACAACTGCTGTAGGCTCGAATCCCACCAGGCTCAAGGTTGACTCAGCCTTCCATCCTCTCGGGGTAGGTAAACTGAGGACCCAAGATTGTTGGGGGCAATTAGCTGACCTTGTAAAAATGCCGCTTAGTAATAAGCAGGCATATACAATGGAATGAAGGCTATTGCTGAGCACACTGGGTTGTATCCCAAAAATTGTAAGCCGCCCTGAGTCTCCGGAGAAGGGCGGCATATAAATGTAATTAAAAATAAAAATAAAAATAAGAAAAATATGAGTTTTGTGATATAGGGAATTTCAGACTGTGGCAATTGAATGTTCCATGGATAGTGTCATTCTCAAGATGAATCATCAAATGATGAGATGTTATTTTCCCTATTGTGTTGATTGTTCTTTTGCAAATCTTGCTTGAGGTTGAAAAGAGAGGGTCATTTGTTTCTTGCCCTGTTAAATTGACATGCAACTGAAGTAAACAAGCAAGGAGACTGATAACCATATAACACATTTTTTCCATGGTATCTATTTGTCATTCATCTTACAGACATGTATATCTATTTTCTTAACTTCTCATATGTGCCCCAGTGAAACTATTGTGCATCTTAGTTTATTAAACTGAAAGGATTAATGAGAGCTGAGATAAAATTGCTTAGCAGCCTTCGTTGATAGACTATTTCCATTTTCAACATATATTACATAGTCATAAAAATGCATGTTTGCTGTCTTTTCAACAGTTACTTAGTAACTTATTTACTTGTTTTATTCTACCTCCACCATTAGGGTAAATTCTTTACAGTTATCATTTATATATGAAGGTTGAACTACAGAAGAGAGCTAATGTTTATTCTTGGTTAGTATATACCGTGATTTATTAATTTAGCTAAATAACTTATAGTGAAATCTTGATTTAGAAGGCTGACCCAGCAAATTTGCTTCAGCCTATGTCTTCATTACCTGATTGCAGCCTAGTTTTTATTTCTGATCTAGGTTAGGAGTGCGGAACATTGATCTGCAGAAGAGCAACACCTACCATGTCTGTTCAGCAAGATAGATTGCTATAGCTTCATCCAGAGATTCTGACAGAACTCCTGGGTATTCAGAGAAAATATCCTAGGGCTGAATGAAAAACTTTCATGCATACTTTATCATCTGACTTCATACTAACCATGCAGCTTTCCCAGAATGCTTTGTCCTAGCATGTGTTTGATTTAGTCTTCTACTCTAGGTATGGTTTATTTATTTAGCTAATGGCAAATACATGGACTTATAGTGGTTCAAATATTAATGTCCAGTCCACCCAGCCATTCAAGGACAGGGTGGTCTATGTTGAAAAAAATCAGACATTGGGCCGGTGTAAGCTTTTGATGGACAGTCAGACACAGTGTAATGGATATTTTGTCGAGGAATACCACAGTCACACTGAGGGATAGAGACAAGACCTCACTTAAACAATGAGTTCTGGCAGACACCATGTTGGATACGGGTCCTGTTCAGAGTTGACCAATGCTGGGTATGGTAACTTGCATGCATGTGTGGTGTTATGTTAAATGTTAGCACATATAAACATTAGGTGATATTTTTAGACATGTGGTAACCTTCATAGGTCGAGAGTGGTCAGGAAATGGGAGTACTCTGACCAACATATTTCATTCTGAAAAAAGATATATCTGTTTTGAAGAAGTCATGCAGTTCTCCTTCCATACTTTCTGAAGCATTTGTTTTGAAACTTTTTCAAAATCAGCCAACTGTAATTGAAGCATTTTTTAGACCTTATCACTAAATTCAGAAAATATCTTTCCAGTCCCAATTACCATTGTTAAGTGAGGACTACCTATAGGGGGTATTGATAATTCAGTTCAATTCAATGTTTGATAGCAATTCCTGGTGTGCTTGTCAGTTAGCAAAATAGGCAGGGTGTAGTAACCGATGTTACTACTGGTTTGGTGACTACGTTTTACGCACGCAAGGACTAGACATTCCTTCTCTCTCACTTTCTTTCTAAGTTTAGTGTTTGTCTTGTTAACTATTCTCTTGCCAACTTATTTCACTTTGTGAAATTAATCTCAAATTTTTTTCTTGAGACCTATTTCCAGTCCATGCCAATGGTTGTTATATCAGAATATTTTTGAGAAACTGTTCCATCTTTTCAAATACCATAAGAATTGTATCATATAGAAATATATAAAAAGGCCTTTCTAATATCTCAAATGTTACTTGTTGTTATAAACCCAGAAACTACACACACACACACACACACAAATAAAAGAGATTTAGAGCTTGTATTGTCATGTATAAGGGGTGTGCATAAGTGCACAATCATGCCTACTGCCCCTGTCCTATTGTCCCCATTTATTTGTACCTATTTCCTGTATTCTTACTCATGTTTATACTTATACCTATTACATTGTAAGCAATCGACAAATCAAATAAATAAAAATAAAATAAATACATTTTCCTTGCTAAAAATAGTTTGCTCTCACACACTCTATGGCCATATATATATATCCCAACCTAATCCAGCAACTAGACTAAATTTGAAGTAAAGAAGAAAGAAGCCAGAAAGTTCATCACAGAATCAACTCCCTGCAAAACTCCCAAGCACTACAATTCCAGTCTTCTGTTGTACCTTCTGATAAAGTCTACCCAGCTCCAGCTTAGAGTTCTTCTATATTTTTGATACTTTTCCACCTGGGGGCTATTGTCTTATTCAGGTGACATGGAAGCCATTTCTTTGTCTGAGAATCCGTTCACATTTTAAGAACTATATCTTGTTGAAACTTTGTTAAAAAGATTTTCTTTTCTGTATTTCATAAATTGAGATCTTCTAGAACAAACCACCTGTCTCTATAGCTTGCCTTAAGTGGGTTCCCTGCACTCCATACTGCACAGGTGACCTCGCATCACCACACCAGCATATGGCATGAAGCTAAAAATCCATGTTAGCTATAGAGAAATGCTCTGAAATGAATAAGTATAAGATAAGGTATAGGATCTTCAGGTAACCACCATTGTATTGACCTTGTTGGAAGAAATATCCTTCTGGGTTCAGTTCCAAATGGGGAAAAAGACACTGGAAACATGGAGGCTGTTTGGAAAGATGGTTTAATGGTGGACAGGACCACATGGCTTGTAGCTCCAAAGTGAAAAGGATGATCACATGCTTCAAGATGTTGGATGAAGGAAAAGAAGGAAGGGCTGAGATGCTGAGAGACCCTTATATACCCTTTGTTGCCCCCTCCCAGTGTTTCCTGTTCCTGTGCAAGAAATGAATCCCATTGGCTGTCAGACTACCAGGGGCGGGGGTCTTAACTAACTTTGTAGGCTTTGTCTGGACCACATGGCTTCACCTGGGTGCTGGCTGATGCAATCTTCCCAGGCCAGGTGGTGGAATGGGCAGAGGCCTATATTATGCAGAATTCTCTGGCCTAGGCCTTAATGGCCCACCCATTAACAAAGGTGGGGGTGAGCTTCTGCTTCTCAGGTGAGTTTCTGCTTCTAAGTTTCTACTCTTTTTAGGGGAAATATTCTGACTTTTTAATATTTCCTAAAATATTTCATTTTCCTAGGAGACGGGTGGGTTTTAACTTCCAACAACATTATAGCCAGTTTGGTGTAGTAATAAATATATCAGGCTAAAAACCAGGAGATGATGAGTTCTAGTCCTACCTTAGCCAGCTGGATAACCATGAGCCTGTCACTCTCTCTCAGCCTTAGGAAGGAGGCAATAACAAACCATGTCTGAAAAACCTTGCTAAAAAAATTTCAAGAAATTGTCCAGGCAGTCTCCAAAAATCAGATGGAAGGAGAGAGAGAGAGAGAGAGAGAGAGAAAGAGAGAGAGAGAGGGAGAGGGAGAGAGACTGAGAGAAAAAAGCACTACAGTTGATCCCATCTACTAAAAGTAAGTTTCAATACTTAATAAATTTCATTATCCAAGTGAAGTAATTTTCCTTCTTGTTCTACATGACCATATACAGCCAATGAGTGGAGTCGACTAAGAGACTCCCCTCATTGGCTCGGCCACTGGTGGGAAAAGTAAAGTCCCATCAGTGGCTGAAGCTGTGGACAGTGCTGGCTATAAAAGCCAGTGCCAGCCGCATGTAAGCGGTAGTTGCTTCTCTAAATGTAATAAACAATGCTGATCACTAGCCTGCTGTCCTGCCTCTCATTCGCTTGGGACCCATCTAGAACACTTCTCTCTCACTTTCTTTCCAAGTTTAGTGTTTGTCTTGTCAACTATTCTCTTGCCAACTATGTTTACTCAGAAATATTTTTGTACTTTAGAGAGATTCAGTGCCACTTTTCTAACATATATATATGTTGATGGTAGCTGATACAGGTTGGCAGAGTTCTATCTGCCCAGATTTTACATGACTCAAATGCTTCTTTACGGGCCATCTGCACGACACATGTTAGTGTGTATAAATGAGAACTGCAACAAGAGGAATGGACTCAAATATCTTAATTCAGAAGAAGTTATTTGATGCTCATCATTAAAGACATTTCTGTCTCCAGTTCCTTTTTCAGTTGTCTTTTACTTTTATGTACATTTCCTTCTAAATGATGTTCTTTGTGTACAGCTGTTAAAGCTATTTTTAGATAAAGAAAAAGAGTGCCTGGAGCACTGAGTAAATGAATCTGTCACATTGAAAATCAGCAGTGGCAGACATATAATAGAGTGAATACTAGGGCATTTTAAGGTTTGTCTGTACCAGTTCGTTTTTGGGTGATTTGTGAAATCTAATGTCAGGACCTGATACAACCTGCCATTAATGTCCTTTATAATTAATTGTCTTTACATAGTGTTTTACATCTTCATTTGTTTCTTTAAAATGTTAGCTTCCCTATGCTTAGAAAGCACAAAGCAGTCAGGTGTAGTTTTGTTCACTTCTATCCTTTTTCAGTGTTAAATTCATTCTATTTATTTTCTCTCTTTTTAAGAATTTCGGTGAAAATATGTGTGTGTGGGGGTTTGGATGCATGGTTAGATAACGATTTTGTTACCTACTTTGGGTATGCTCTACTACAAAATGCAGAAAATTGATGGATTTACATGTGTGCTCCAAAATCCATAACAAAATTCATCACATTGAGTAAATAGAATTTTGAACTTTCCAGATTTTTTCCATTAAGGCCTTTAAAAACAAACAAGGAAGTCTATAAATTGGGCTAGATCCTTAGCTATGAGGTTAGCAGTTTAAATTTTATATTAAGATGATCATTGGGGACTAAATCCAGACTTGAGTTTTGGATGTAATCTGATAGCTGATAATATCCATTAGTAGGGAAAAAGAAAATTGTTATTTCCTTCAGTTCTAAAAAAAACTAAGACTTCTGTCTTTGGTAACATAAATAAACTGAAAAGATTTTATATCAACAGGACTTGAGAACTTTTGTGTTGTTGCATTCTAAGTATAAAGTCAATTAATCAAATTGTTTATTAGTACTTTTTAAGAAGGTATTGTATATTGGAAAAAATCATGGTTAAAAAAAAATGCAATAGCACAACTGAAGGAATCAGAAATCTAACTGAAGATTTCTATCCCAAATGAACAAAAGCATCTGAAGAATCATAACATGAAAGAGTGTTCTTTGGAAGCAGAGCAGTGAAGTGTACCTCGAGACCACTTTGAATTTGGGTGGGGATTCATAAAGAGTGTTATCATCTGTTTCTGGCCTCTGAGAACATGACAGGCCCATTCCAGTGAAAGAGCAATGAATGTAATCTCTGGTTCAGCATCTTTTTCTCATTATTCTCATAGGGTATACAGTTTTTATTGCTTTGTGCTTTTTAAACATCTAGTGGGGGGGAAAACTTTGCTCTATGAATATTCATAAATATTTCTCAGCCAATTGCATCATAACATACACTTGTTGAAAGCACCAAGGTGCTTCTGGGTTGAAAGGATTAGGTGGTGACTCACAGTTGGAGGCTCCTTTCATGTCCTCAGCAGGAGCTGGAGCGAAATACAGGAGCCCACTTGCCCACAGCAGCATTCAGGTTTTGAAA
Source organism: Naja naja (assembly GCA_009733165.1). Classification (NCBI taxonomy): domain Eukaryota; kingdom Metazoa; phylum Chordata; class Lepidosauria; order Squamata; family Elapidae; genus Naja; species Naja naja. The sequence goes on from CM019153.1 coordinate 10,240,916, forward strand.
GTGGGCTTGCTAACCTCCAACCCAGCATCCTAACCAGGTGAGCCACCATGTTCCTTCTCAACCTGTTACAATAATAGAATGAAATAGCTTCACTGGAAACAATGACAATAGCTTGTGTCTATGGAGATTCTTAGTCATCCAGTCATGGTTGTCACAAAGGTGCTTTTTTTTTGCATGGCACAACATAGGAAAACAAACCTGTCAGGACTAGATTTTTGAATCTGCATTCAAAAGACAAAGGCCACTCTTTTGAAGACAGAAAAGTCCACATGTTGGATAGCGAGAACCACTGGGTTGAAAGAAGCGTCAAAGAGGTCGTCTATGTCAAAATTGAACAGCCCTCTGTCAGCAGAGGGGAAGGGATACAACACCATTTATCTCCTGTCTACAACACAGTCCTTTGAGCAGTTCCAAGAAGCCTCCGCACCCATTTGCATTACTCAGGTGACCCCGATGACACAGATAAACCTCCAGATGGCCTGGTGCAGTGGTTAGAATGCAGTACTGCAGGCTACTTCTGCTGACTGCCAGCTGCCTGCAATTTTACAGATCGAATCTCACCAGGCTCAAAGTTGACTCAGCCTTCCAACCTTCTGAGGCAGGTAAAATGAGGACCCAGATTGCTGAGGCAATATGCTGACTTGTAAAATCACTTAAAGAGGGCTGTAAAAGCACCGTGAAGCAGTATATAAGTCTAGGTGCTATTGCTAAAAGCTATTGCTAATGACTCTCAATTGTTGATGGAGATTACCATTGCTATGACATAGTTGATCCATTGATTTTATTTGGCACTTTGAAAAGGGGTGTATTTGGGATGTAGCTACATGACTACTGAACTTCTAACATTTTTCTTTTATGAAAAAGTTATTTTGACTTTCAGTAAATCTGTAATATTGTTCAGTACTGTAATGGGAATAGTTTAATATTATACTAGCTGCTTTAGACATTAAATTCAGAGCACTATAATGGCACGATAATAGGAGACAATTGACAGAGTTCCCCCATTATACAGTACAGGTTAGTAGTCTTTTAATTCCATATAAATGAAGCAAGAGAAGCTTTATTTTATCTTAAACTTCAGAAAGCATGAATTTATTTTTTTCATTGCCTTAGTGTGAAGAATAGCTAAGTGCTTCTGAAACCCTGAGGTGAGAAGTTTAGTTTTCTACTTCCAAGATTAATTTGTTGGAGTAAGAGTGGCATCATATCAAGGGATCATATCAAGGAACAAATCAGGGGTTACTTTCTCTAAAATGTACTAGCAGCTGGAAATTCAAAGTGTAGAGCTAATTAAATAGCTCTGTATTCACATTGCTTAGCAACTAGATGGAGCCAAGCAAAACTCTAACATATTTTATTGTTGGTGAGAACTGTTTCAATATCTTTAAATTTGTTCAGTTTATTCTAGTTTTGAATAAACTAAGTTTTCAGTTTCATAACTCATTGGATTTAGTCTGCTTATTCAGGTGCTCTAACATAATATTGTAATCATGAAATATAAATAAAAAGCAATCAAAACCTTGATGTACTTGAGAATGAGGCAAATCAATGAGTTTTACATCTAGGAAAATAAGCAAAAGACTGGAATGAAACATAACTTGCAGAAAAGTGCTATGTTGATATACACAGGATTATCCAATTTGCTTGCAACAAGTATTTAGATACAGTGTGAAACCTACTTGTAGGTTGTAGGAGGACAACCATGCCTCTAGTGCCATGTCATAAGGACAACAAAGTCTGAAATATGCAGCTGGATACTGCTTACATTTTCTTGAAGGTAGGCAAACATCTATATGTATAGTTAAGGGTGATCAGGACAAAGCACCTTCTTTATTCTGAGCAAATAGTTTCAGATAAGCCACTTTTTCCACTATGTTGGAAAATACCGAATACCAAAATTTAATGCTGTTTTAATTTCCTACAGAGATCAAGAATAACATTAGGTTGATGAATTCAAGAATCTCACTGGGTCACATTTGTTTTATTAGAAACATGCTATGCTTTGAATTAGAAAGTGGACTGAATATATCAGTGCCATTGTTTCAAAATATTCTGTTTGTTCCTTATGGGAATGCAGATCAACGTGATCTGTCTGTGCTTAACTGAAATTATTTAATAGTATCTTTCTTTTTAGAATGCCAGTGCAACATAAACATGCAATAATAAAATATGCAAGGAAACATTTAAAATGCTGTATGAATTACAAAAACAGATGGTGTGAAAATTAATGTGTAACTAATCAGTTTGGACTCCAATAGAGTGAAAGAGACAGACAGACTGCCCTAAATAGATTCCTTAATTCGTATGGAAATGCCAGTTTCTTTTAAAAATCAATAGGGGTAGTCAAGTTGTCGTTGTCTTCTTCTTTTTTCAGTTTAAGCATATTTGATTTGAATAGCGTATTATTTATTACAGTTGAGGAGCAGGTAAAACTGTACTCTTTTCAGTGAATACTGATGCTATTCAATTAATTAGGGACAGAAGATTCAGCTGAGATATTTAGCAAAGAATACCCAATTTCTTACACATTCAACTGCCCTTATCTGAAATTTAGTAAAGCTTAATTAAACTTTATCTATCTGGTTGACTTGATAGGAAATTTCTGATTTGTGTCTCTAAATGGGTTTGAATTATCTCATGCATGAACTGAAGCAGTCTTGGTTATATGGGTCTGAAAGATTATTGTGTTTTCTATTATTTTTATAAAAACAATTCAACAAAATGATCTTTTTCATAGCTAGTGGACATTGGGAGACTATTTTCAAAGAACTGTCAGCCCCATTATGTTAGAATTGTAATATCAGTGAAGGAACACATATTCAATGGAGTTTTCCTGTTATTTTGGTTTGATTATTATGGGATTATAAAAGTCAATATGGCTTAAAGATGTGAATACACTTTTAAACTATACACCAACCATTTGTAAATCATTACTATATTAATAATTATGGATTTTAAGATTCTGGGGGCACAGTTTATTTAAAAAACTGTTTTTAGGGTTTGAAAGGTATTAATCACCAATATCTACTTGCTTTCTGTTTATGAGGTGATTGCCTATTGTTATATTGGAAAGTCTAGTTCAGTATTATTCTGTGTAGTCAAGGCTGAACATATCTAAAACTCAGACCAAAATATTTTCTTTTTCTTTTTTTAAAAAATTACATATTCATTGCTTTTATATATAAAAATGAAAAAGAAAAGTGTGAAGGAGGAAAAGAGGAGGAAAAACACAAGCAGAAGAAAAGGAAATACATTATGTTATAGTTTTTCTTTCTGAATTGCAGTGGTGGGATTCAAATTTTTTTACTACCGATTCTGTGGGCGTGGCTTGGTGGACGTGACAGGGGAAGGATACTATAAAATCTCCAGTCAGAGGTGGTATTTGCCAGTTCTCTGAACTACTCTAAATTTCCACTACCAGTTCTCCAGAACTGGTCAGAACCTGCTGAATCCACCTTTGTTGAATTGGATTCATGATTTTGATTAGTTTATACTTTTGGGATCCTCTTTTTTTTAATAGTTTCTGAAGACTGGGACAATTCCTCTGTCTATATGACCAGCCACCCATAGATTATGCAGGAAGGTTCAGCTAGAGCAGTGTTTCTCAACCCTAATAATTTTAAAATATGTGGATTTCAAGTCCCAAAATTTCCTTAGCTAGCATGTACATTGAGAAAGGTAAAAATGAAAAGTGTTTTTGGAAATCACTGGATAACTTAAAATAGAAAAGGTAAGAAATTTGCCCTCTGAGTAAGTTATATTTTCTGGCAGCCTTGGCAGCCATTTTATGAGTACCCACACTTGCTTTGAAAGTTTGCAACTAAGGTTGCTGGGTAAATATCTGCTACTTCAGTTTAATGAATTAGGTAAACTGGGAAAAAATAGAAGTGTGCCTTAAAGTATAACTCACTCATTATTATTGCTTATTATGAAAAATATTTGGTATATACTCTAGGGCAGCAATTTTAGCTTGTCACATGCAAGGAGAAATCCATTACCATACCAACCATAGTATGATACTACGGAAAGATGTAATCCTGCTATGTCTTAGTTTTATATTAACATTCCCTTGAACAATTAAATATCTTATGCCCTAGAAATTACAATAACATAATTTGTTTGGTATTCTATACTTAATTGAAAATTAAATATGGTAACATAAGGATAAATGTTGGAGTCGAAAGGTGAAAAAAAATGTCTTGGCTGTAATTTGTATGAAATAATCATTAAAGTCTCTTTGGTGGGGGGAAATCAACTGTAATTTACAGTCCATTGCATACATTAGGGATGGGTAGTTATTAATCTTATAACCCTTTCCAATTAACAGAGTAAACTCTGAAATGAATATAAACTGAATATGTCCAAGGACAAAATAAAGCTACAGTAGGTTGTTTAAAATACAGTTTTATGTTTGGCAAAAATTATCAGACTGTTACATGAAGAAACTATCTGGATATCTAGAAGGAGCTGGATTTAAGCCTTCAGTTACTTCATGCTAAATTCATGTTGGCCTAAAGGAATATGTTAGCTAATATTCTTCTAAAGTATGCTCTATGACTGTCTTGCATCAGACTTCAGCCACATACATACCACACCCCCCCCAATATCTTGGGAAATTATCAGTTTTAATTCAAAGCTTAAGAGTTAACAATAAAGCAAGGAATTTCAACAAAGCAAAAGTTTGTTTTGAAACAGAAGCTCACAGAAGATGCATGAAAGTCAGTCCAAATTTCAAAAAAGTGTCAGTAGAATTCATAATTAGAAGTCATATATAAAAGCCAGATGTCAGACATGGTTTCCAAAAAAGAGAGCAGCAGACAACAGTTACTTATTGTTATGTATGTAGGTTTGAATGTCATTGGTTTAGTTTGAATTGTTCTTGTAAAATGTCAAATAGGATTGGTTTAAAAAGTGCGGGAAAACCCTGCACTCTTATTGGCTGGCAACTACAGCTGCTGGCTATAAGTAGCAGCCGTAGCCCAGCCAAGTCGGGTCCATTCGGGCTGTAGTCACTTAATAAACTCTTCACTGAAACTCTTCGCGTCTGACTCTTCATGCAAACATAACACTGGCGACGAAGGTGGGATTCTCCTGAAGAGAAGACGGCGCGGAAGACAAGCAGAAGAGCGAGATGGCTGCGCTGAACACCCCCCCAGCCCCATTCGATCCAGCGGCAGAAGACTGGGAATCGTATGCGGATCGCGTCCAAATGTATTTGGAAGGAAACGACCTCGCCGACATCTCCGAGAAGTGGAAGAGGGCGGTCTTTCTTATGCACTGCAGTCCGGCAGTCTTCAAGATGGCGAAGGCATTGGCGGGAGCTGCAGACGTGAAGGTAATGGAATGGCCTGACTTAGAAAAGTTGTTAAGAGCCCATTATGCCCCACAAGTATCGTGCCTCATTAAGAGACGAGTTTTACCGTCAGGATCAAGGGGAAAGCACGTTACGACGTGGCAAGCTTAAGAGACATTGGGGTGCATGCGAGTTTAACAGCTTGGAGGAGGCCATGCGATCGGTTTGTCCTAGGCCTCAAAGACAAGGTGCTTCAGAGCAAATTGTTATTAAAACCTAAGATCCGTTGAAGGAGGCCATAGAAGAGGCCTCCTCAGCAGAAGCCACTAAGTCCTCAGTGGCAGCCATGAAGAAAATTAACAAGGCCTCAAGCCATTCTGATGTGGAAAAGTCCACAACAACCCATTGCGAGCAAATAGATTCTGATTCAGACTGTAGTGAGGTGGAGGAAGGAATTTATAGACTCAGAATGGAGAAGAAAAGGAAAGACCTTGGAAGAAAGAGGCAAGACTTTTATTGCAGAGGCTGTGGGAGGGGTCACCCCCACACTGAATGCAAGTTTTTAGACACCATCTGCCTACGTTGTGAGAAAAGAGGTCACCTAGCAAGAGTCTGCAAATCATCCAGAACTCCACCTAGTAGGAAGAGATTTCCTGAGAAAGAATTCAAGCCCAACAACTTCAGTGAGAAAATGGGGTGCAACTCAGAAGCAAATGGGAAGAATGAAACTCATCAAACAGTCACCATTGGTCATTCTTCACCTTTAAGAAGCAGAAAAGTACATGTGAAGGTACTCATTGAAGGAAGGCCTTGCCAAATGGAAGTGGACTCAGGCTCCTATTTATCTATGGTGTCATGGGACACTATTCACAGGCTACTTCCCAACATTCAGAAGAAACATTTCCAGAAGCAAGCACTGACTCTTAAAGACTACCAAGGGAACAAGATTCCAGTAGTTGGAACAAGAGAATTCAATGTGAAGTTCAAAGGCCACACCAAACGTTTGCCCCTGACCATCTTGGACAAGGATCACCCAAGCTTGCTGGGACTTGAGTGGTTAAATCCACTAGGCATCGAAGTGACTGGCATCAATCACGTGAGCGACTCTGAATGGGAGGAGGCCTTGAAGTCTGAGTTTCCAGCGGTCTTCAGCGAAGGATTGGGCAAGTATACGGGGACCCCTATCACATTCAACCTAGATCCCAAGGTGCCCCCAATTCGTTTAAAGCCCAGAAGGGTCCCATTTGCTTTAAAGGAAAAAATTGATGCACAATTAGACAAATTAATAGCTCAAGGGGTTTTAGAGCCTGCTGACCACTCCAGGTGGGAGACACCCATAGTCACACCTGTCAAGACTGATGGGTCAGTAAGAATCTGTGGAGACTATAAGGGGACACTGAACCATGCACTGCAGCAGAGCGCATACCCAGTTCCAGTGGTGCATCATCTGTTACATTCACTTGGCAGGGGTACAGTCTTTGCCAAATTGGATCTGGCCCAGGCATATCAACAACTAACAGTTGATGATGCCACTGCAGAGGCCCAAACCATTGTGACTCATAGAGGTGCCTTCAAATGTAAAAGGTTACAATTTGGAGTAAGCGTGGCACCAGGCATTTTTCAAAGCCTTATGGAAAGAATGCTCCAAGGACTGCCAGGGGTAGTGCCTTACTTTGATGATGTGTTAATCTCTGCTGAAAATGACACTGAGCTTCAAGAAAGACTCAGAGAAGTTCTTACCAGATTCAGGAAAGCCGGGTTAAAAGTCAAGGAAGAAAAATGCACTCTTAAAACTGACAAGGTTGAGTTCCTGGGCTACATGATTGACAAGCATGGCATCCACCCTACAGATGCCAAGGTTCAAGCAATCAAAGAAGTCCCTAGACCTAAATGCAAAACAGATTTGCAAGCCTTCCTTGGACTCATTAACTTTTATCACACGTTCCTACCTCAGAAGGCAACCATTGCTGAACCATTGCACAGATTGCTTGACAGGAAGTCTGTTTGGGTCTGGGGAAGGAAGGAACAATCAGCATTTAACAGTATTAAAAGACTAATCATGTCTGATGCTGTACTGATACAGTTCTCTGAGAATTTGCCTGTTGTACTGACTTGTGATGCATCCCCTTTTGGAGTGGGGGGGATTTTGAGCCACAGGCTTCCCAGTGGAAGAGAAGCCCCTATTGCATTTTACTCTCGCACTTTGACCAAAGCAGAGAGGAATTACAGCCAATTGGACAAGGTAGCATTGGCAATTGTTGCAGCTGTTAAGAAATTTCATGAATATCTGTATGGGAGAACATTTACCATTGTTACAGATCACAAACCTTTGTTAGGCATTGTGGAAGGAGACAAACCTACACCTACTATCCTGTCACCAAGAATGCTGAGGTGGACTGAATTTCTTGCTGCTTATTCCTACAAACTTATCCACAAGCCTGGCAAGGACATTGGACATGCTGATGCACTGAGTCGTTGCCCACTTCTTTGCCACAAGGAGGACTTTGAACCTGAAACACACACCTTTTTCCTAGAAACTGTTGCCAAGCTTCCAGTGAATGCTGCTGAAATTGCCAGAGAGACTGCCAAAGACACTTTATTGGCTCCTGTTATAGGCTGGATTAAGAAAGGTTGGCCTCTTCAAGATCTACCTCACCTGGGTCAACCTTTTAAGTCCAGGCAAACTGAATTATCTGTATTAAGAGGATGTATTTTGTGGGGTAACAGGGTGGTTATTCCTGCAAAACTGCAAAAAGAGGTTTTGGAAATGTTACATGAGGGTCATCCAGGTATTGTCAGAATGAAGGGATTGGCCAGGAGTTATGTATGGTGGCCCGGTATTGACAAAATGGTTGAAAACTGTCAGGTAGTCAGGCCTGCCCCACCTCTCGACCCCCCACAGGAATGGGAATGTCCTAGGGGCCCGTGTTCCACGATTCACATTGATTTTGCTGGCCCTACCAGAGGGCATATCTTTCTTATTATAGTAGATGCATATTCCAAATGGCTAGAGGTAATCCCCATGGTATCCACCACAACTGATGCTGTCATCAAACAGCTCAAAAAACTTTTTGTAACCCACAGGTTACCAGATGTTCTTGTCTCTGACAATGGCCCTCAATTTACATCCAACCTTTTTGAATCCTATTTAGCACAACAGGGTATCAGACATGCCCTTACTGCCCCTGGGCACCCTTGGCTAACGGCCAGGCTGACGCATGGTATGTTTTACCAAGGAGAAGCTTCAGCAACTGGGTCCTGGGGACATCACTGAGAAAGTTGAAAAACTTCTTAGTGTTCAGCACATCACTCTAACCCATCTAATAACTTATCCCCAGCAGAGTTGTTGATGGGTAGGAAACTTAGGACTTCCCTTGACCGCCTTCATCCCACTTACGCACCCAATGCACCACTAGATTCCACTTCCAAAGTTCGCACATTCAGTGTGGGTGATTCTGTTTATGCTAAGAACCTTATGGGTGAACCTTTGTGGATTCCTGCTGAGATAACTCAAATCACAGGCCCTTGTTCTTACAGGGTGCAAACAGAGGATGGACTCCTCTGGAGCAGGCACATTGATCAACTTAGATCCAGGTTCTCTCAGGAACATCGACTTGTTCCTCTCTGTTCCCTCACCTGATGTCAATTCTAGGGGGGAAGGGGAGGAACAGGAGGAAAATCAGCAAGCAAGAATACACCCCATGTGTAACGAGCTATTACGACAGGAACCATTCCAAAACCTGTCACAATGCCAAAATCCATCCTTAGAAGTGGAAGATTGCACGTCACTACCTGACTTGGGTGCTGACATTGGGCTGGAGATGGGTTGGGAGGAGAGACCAGATTCTAACAATCAAACAGGGTCTTCTTTCACAGGAAGTCCTAGTGGGGAAATGTCAGCAGACACATTTCCTCTCTCACTGGGTGAGAACGTTAAAACTTCTGAACCACGTCTAAACGACACGCAAGAGCCCCACCTATTTAAAAGAATACATTAGATAGGTTGGGGTTTGGTATGGACTGAACCTAGTGGGGAGGGGTGTTATGTATGTAGGTTTGAATGTCATTGGTTTAGTTTGAATTGTTCTTGTAAAATGTCAAATAGGGTTGGTTTAAAAAGTGCGGGAAAACCCTGCACTCTGATTGGCTGGCAACTACGGCTGCTGGCTATAAATAGCAGCCGTAGCCCAGCCAAGTTGGGTCCATTCGAGCTGTAGTCACTTAATAAACTCTTCACTGAAGCTCTTCGCGTCTGACTCTTCATGCAAACATAACACTTATTAAAAGCTCCAACTAGCTGTCTCCAAATAGATTCTTCACTTGCAATATTTTGTTCTGAATTCCTCCATACTAGTTGGGTGCTTGGGCTGAAAAGTCTTATGTCATCCTCCTCTGAGGTTTCCTGCTGATCAGATACTGCCTGGGTTTGATCAGCTCCATGTGGTTCTGACTTTGTTCCTACTGAGGCAACTTCTGGAGCAGCTTCTTTGGCATCATATTCAGACTCAGAGTTTGTTCAACCAATTCGATTGTTTATAGTATTTTTTAAAATTATTGTCAGAGTGACAAAAAAACTAATACAAACTAAAAAAAGTGCAGAAAAGAAAAATAAAATGAGAAAAATAGAAAGGAAAAAAACATAGGAACGTATTACAAAAAAAGAGAATAGATCAAGAAATGACTTTCTGAAGCTAAAAAAACCCCTCCTTTTCCCAAATCCCATTTCTATCTGTAAACAAATCCTTAAAATATCATCATTTCATGTAAAAGTCCATTTAGGGTTATTGATATCTATTACCTTGACCAAACAAACCAATTTTACATTCTTTCCTTTTATTCTTAACAACCTTGATCTTTAATCCTTTCAAATAATGTCCTAAAACTTGATTTATTTTCATTTTTTCTTTTCTTTTCACAAAGCTCTTCAAAACCTCCTTTTAAAAATGCCTCCTTTTAAAAATATAATATAGAAAAATTACCATGAAGTTCTCCTGGTTTGATATTTCCATATCTCTTTTAATTATAATGCAAGTTTCTTCTGTGGTCTATGTGTCATTCTTTTGCATATCATTTTTGTAGCTTGTCATTTTAAAATACACTTTCAGATCAGTCTCAATCTTCTCTAGTTGTTCTATTTCCATAATGTCTTTTAAACACAGTGTATAGAGGCAGACACTCTTAAAATTAATATCTAATTCCATTGTTTAAAAATATCCTTTAATATGTCCAATGTAAAAATATTTTCTCCATTATGTGTTAATAAGTCAAATTTAAGTGTTCTTCTCATTTAATTGCAATCTTTAGTTCCTTCTAGCTCCCTCTAGTGCCCAATCTTCAAAGACCCATCTTATCATGTTGTTTTTTTAAGAATTGAAACATAAGCATTTTCTCCCAGGAAGGATTTTTAAAATTAATTCCAAAAGCATGAAATCAAAAAGTCATAGTTTTAATCACTTCTTTGCTCCTTATTAAAGTCCTTAAATTTAAAAATTTTAAAATTCTTTTGTTAAAGGTTTAAGGAAACTCATCCTGTGTTTTCACATTTGTTGAGCCAAAGGTTTCTAATAACTGAAAAACAGTTAACAAGCAATTTTTGAAAGGGTTCAGGAAAGGAAGTATGCAAACCCAGTGTTCTTTTAACTTATAGAGAAGCAATAATGTGAAACAATCACAAGTCCTCTCCTTGCTGGAGAGTAACTACAAGGAGCCTGTCTACTCATTGGCTTTTCATTCCTTGGCTCTGCTTTTAAAGGAATTGTCTTCAGTTGGCCATTTCTTCTCCAGGAGTGTTTAACCAATCTGATTAATAAATCATAGCTTAATGCAAGGATAAGCACCACTGTGTCCTTATAAATGACTTTTTCAATAGACCTTTTTTAAAAAAATCCATATTTAAATATATTATAATTATAACTTGGAAATTACTTGCTGCAAATCCACATGTCAGCTTCAAGCATAATCTTGTCTCTAAAATGCCTATAGGTCCCACACAGACCTAACTCAAAAGCATATATGGCTGTGATAATAGCTCAAAAGCTATGTGTCTGTGATAATAGCTATTTTGGGTCCACTTAACCAATTAAAACAGGGAAATCTAGGTTTGGTAGGTTTAGAAAATTACAAGACAATGTAGGGAAGTGGCAAGGGACATTCTCAACAGGTCTGTTGATGGTGATTCTCATGATGTGGTCTCAAAATTCTAAATCTGCCCTCCAGACTAAAAATTAGCATTTCTCTGATTTATGCGATATGCAACCACTGTAGCAGAAAAATCATAGGATGTGGTGATTCTATAGTAGGAATTCTGCATGAAATACCAGTTCATTTTCCAATTAGTAATGTGTGCAATGAAGCATATTTTGGTATCTATATATATTATTTTTCTTGGTGCAGGGCACATTTATGCTTGACTGAAGATAGTTTTGCAGTTGACAAATACTTAGCTTTTGCCCATGCAAAATATTATGTCATCCTAATTGATTAAAGAAAATAATTGTCTATTTGAGGAAGAAGGTCACAGCTGATTCATCAGTGCATGGCTTTGGAAAACACAAGCTATCGGTTTAATAAATCAGGTACAATATTTTAAATATAATTATCTGCTTTATATACTTTCAGCTATAATGGCTTATAATGAAAATGAAAATGACATGATCAAAAGAGAGTCATAATACATTTAAGTACAAGACTTTCTAAAATAGATACTGAATTGCCAACCCCTTTCTTCATTGAAGGCCGATCAGATTTTGCACAGCAGATAAATTTCTTCTAAATATAAATCCACAAAATAGTAAAAAGCACAGAATGGAATAGAATTTAGGAAATCATTTAAGCAAATCCTCTATCCAATGCAGGTTTGTTATTGCAGCATCCCTGATAGATGGCTACCCAGTGTTTGTCAAATACAATGGAGAGCCTACCACCTCACCAGGCATTACTTAACAGCAATTCCCTGAGGAAATATTTTCTTGATGGCTAAATGAAATTCACTACTTTATAAATTATTTCCATTATTTCTGTTCTTGTCTTATGCAAAAGCTAAAAACTGAACAATACCAAGTTTCAGCAATGGCTATTAAATCCTACTGCCTTCCTGTATTAAGATATACTGTACTGTTTGTTCCCTATCCTTTGTTCACTTATGTAAAGATACTAAATTCTTGCATCTGCACACTGATAATGTAGTTATATGCATAGCCTCCCCAGCCATGTTCCATTTGGTAGTCCAATCCAAACCAATCCAGTCTAAATCTTTTCACTCTGTTCTCCTTCATACACAGGATTCCACTGGATCAGGTTTGAAAGATCCTTTCCAAATACAAGATATTCTAAATTTTTCTTCCAGATTTTATGATATGCAGTATTACCAGGAGTCCCTTATCTCAGAAATGCATTGTATTATTGAAGGATTCAAACTATTTTCATTGTTAGTCTGGAAATAGACTGTTTCATTGATCTATTGCACCAAAGCTAGTAAAGAAACATGAAGCTCTTTAAAGCTCACTGTGAAAAGAACTGAATACTACTGGCTGTCACTTATAGCTCACAGCTCAAGCCAGTCAATGCATTTTTAATCAGCTACTGTCAATAATGACACTGCAGCTTCTTAGGTTCTGGGCAGCAATCCCGTATTTGAATACAGACAATCAACCAAGTATAAGTAGACCTGCAACAAACACAGATATTTTCTTTGCCTTCACATTTATACCATCAGTATGATCTCACGCTTCCAAATGTATACACACAAGATTAGAGGCACCTTAATATGCTCTTTTTCCAATAGAATATCAATATATGTCATTGCCAGCAACACTCCTCTGTATTCTACTTTGTGGAAAAGAATTAATAGAATATAAATGTTATATTAGGATATAGAACAAGATGTAGTTCAGAGCATTTCAGCTTCCCAGGAAGTTAAACTCTCCATGGCAGATTTCAAAATGTCTGCTTTGAAAAAGTGGGACTCTAACAGCAACATTGAGTGAGATATTGTTGCACTCACAAACTTCAAAACTGTTCATTCAAATTCAAAAAGTCTCAAGAAACAGAAGGAGTTTATAACACTATTTTTCAATGCTTTCAGGTTAGTCTTGATTCCTGATCAGCATTTTCCTGGCAGCATTTTCAGAAGTAGTTTGGTATTGCCTTCATAGAATGAAACAGAGTTTGGTTTCATGCCCAAGGCAGGATTAGAACTCATGGTCTTCCGAGTTCTAATCTTTATCTCAGCACCTTTAAACACTACACCAAGCTGATTGTTCTTAATTCATAAGATAATTGTAATTTGCCTCTCATTTAATATGTATCTTCTCTGGCCTCACACCATTTAAATCCTACATCAGTCTAGGCAATCTATGCACCTAATGAAGAAAGTTGTTTATTCTTTTAATAAAATGTGTCAGTCAGAAAAAGTGCTACCAGACTCCTTTTTGTATTTTGCCATGATAGACTAACACAGCTTCCTTTGAACAATGTCTACAACTCACACAATATCTTCATATATGAGTTTTCTTCCAGCTGGTAAATTCCAGATGTGTTGGACTTCAAGTTGAAACACACCTTCTGGAATCTGAAAACAATACATCTACAAGATATACTAAAATGGCCAGAACTTCCCAAACTAAAGTTATATTAACGTGTATTTCAAAGATTTCTCTTAGAAATACATTTTCCCTTTTCTTAAATTCTCCTCCTCCTCCTCCTCTTCCTGAGTCTTCCTAAAGCATGCGATATCAAGCTGTTTCCAATTCTTTGTCAGACACAATGGATATTATATACATGTAACTATTTATCTATCTATCTGATCTGGGTGGCACAGTGGTTAGAATGCAGTACTGCAGGCTATTTCTGCTGACTGCCGGCTGCTTGCAGTTCGGCAGTTAGAATCTCACTGGCTCAAGCCTTCCATCCTTCTGAGGCCAGTAAAATCAGAACCCAGATTTTGGGGGGAAATAGGATGATGCTGTAAACTGCTTTGAAGGCTTTAAAGCACTGTGAAGTGGTATATAAGTCTAAATGCTATTGCTAAGTGCTATCCATCCAATTCCATTCTCAACCTATTGCACAATAGTTGCAAGATGAGTGGAAAGAACTCAGCAATTATGACAGCTGATACTTTGGTGTATTTCTGTTTCTGCCCAGGGATAAATTGGGAAATATTTGCAGAAATGCAAATCTATAACAATCCTTGAATTAGAAGTCAAAAGACTGGTTATTCTTCAACTGATGAGAGATATGAAAACATACAGAATAATCAAAGGTGCTCCAATAAATTGACAGGAGATGAATTCTGCATAGAGAAAATAAAATAAAGCAAAAAGAATCAAATAAAGCAAGGGTGTCATGTTGTCATCATGTGACATATCACAACTTTTTCCCCTTTGCTAAACTGGGGGTGGGATAGCGACTGCATGACACATCCAGCCTGTGGGCTGTGAGTTCAACACCTCTGAAGTAAAGCAACAAATCTGTACCAAAGTTATATAAACACTGAAATTCAATAAAGGAACAATTCTAAAAAAAATCTGGTATCTCTAGACTTTAGAAAAAGATTTCAGTTATTGCAAGCGGTATGGGTTCACAATCTTCATTTGTAAAAAAAAATGTTGAAGAACCAGAGACTGGATAGTAAATAAGAACAGAGTGAATGTAACTGAATTAAAATTATTGTGACAGTATATGAGAAATTAAGACAACTTTACATGAGAAAAAAACAATAATTATTGGCTGAACCCATTAGCTTGTGATATATGTTACACTCCAAAAGCAAAGATTACTTATGTCAAAACAACTACCAAGATTTTAAAATCTTCAGATAATCATACCTCCTGTTAACCCAGGGATAAATAATACTTGAAAAAGTAGCAATAATTATATTATCGTCAATTGTGCAGAACTAGGAAGGAAAATGAATATCCATAGGGCATGGGTGTCAAACTTGCCATGTCACGTTGCCGTCACATGATGTTTCCTTATGTTTTTCCCATTAATGGAGCTGAGGTAGGTATGGCTTCAAGGTCAGGGCAAATTATGACATCATGATGTAAAGGACATAACTTATTGCTATGCTTTTGGTGGATTGTTATGAGCTGCCTAGACCCATCGTATGATATAGATCATATAAATCTGTAAGTAAGTAGGTAAGTAAGTAAGTAAGTAAGTAAGTAAGTAAGTAAATCTTATGAGCTTCCATGGCACATCATGACTATAATATCATTTGCACAATGACATCATGATATATGTGCCATCATTTTAAAAACATTGTGACTTGTTCCGAATGCTGGGCACTCACATTTTTACAGCATCATAGAAAAAAATTCAGAAAGAAAAAGACAAATACAGCAAGTGAAACTCTGCTTAAGATATCATTTCTAAATCCAGTGTTTGAGTTACAGATAATGGATTGCCCTTACAAAAACTACCAAAAAATATGTTACATCAGAAATGGTATGTTTAATCAGGCTATAAATGAAATCCTGTATAGGCTTGAGATAAATATCCTGAAATAAGGACTTCAGATAACCTCAGATAAGGACTTCAGATAAGTATCAGGAAGAAAAATAACTCAAAGTTCATAGCCTTCATGGACTATACACTGATGCTTAAAGTACAATAAATAAATAAGATAATTCTTATCTTACTTAAACTTTACATACAGGAAGGCAATTTGGTTTATTAAGTGTAGCACAAATCTGATGGAAAAAGCCCCGTATAGCAAGTGAAGGATAGAATTTATATGTATGAATGTATATGCAAAGACAGCAACTGACATAATTTCTCTTGAATTTGTTCAAAAGGAGCAGAAAGGGAAAAGTAGTTGTAGTCTATATTAAAAATATCCATTCATGCTCAAATATTTAATAGGTGTACTTGGTAATACTATAGGGATAACAATAAGTAGAAGGCAAGTAAAACAGTATTATTCCTGATGTCCACTATCATCCATTGAATCAAGGAGATACTTTCTGTCCTCACTACACATTACTTGACATGCAGCTAGACCCACCTATCCTCCAATAAAACAGACTTTGTGCATAGTTTGTGCAACAACTTCAGGGCTGCTGGAACTGGCTCTTTTTGATGTGGTGCATATTGTTAAAGGGGGTTGGGGCACATATAGGTGGTAATTAGGACTTAGGTTAAAACATGGTGAAGGATGGGGATCAAGTGGGGATCAGTTAGTGAGGGTTGGAATAGGGTAGGGATGTAGACATGTTATAGGGTTAATAGCATTTAGGGATAATGGGTTAGCCGTGGGCAGAATTAGAACTGCATATAGGCTTGGGTGTGGTGGGGTGTGTCCCATGATAATGGTGATAAAAGGAAAGGGAGCAAACTCAAACCCAACTCTAACCTTGCCTGGCTTTTAGCCATTCTTGCCTGATTAGAGTATTTGTTGTTTGATGCTATATTGAATAAACCATCATTGTCCTAAAGAGGAGCTGGAGTTTGGATTCATTTAAAGACAAATCTTCAATACTCAAGGACTGGCTGACAGGATGGTGAAACTGGGGAAAATAGAAACACATACAATAAAAACCCAAATATGAAATAAACAGTGTTGCGTTGTTGGTGATTAACAAATACAGATAAATCTAAATCTCACCAGTGATGCTGTGTATGGGATTCAGATTCTTGTCATCAGATCAACATGTGCCATGGATTATTGGATCAGCTGAACTCAACCAAAGTTTAAACTTGAAACTAAAATTGAGGGAGCGGGTGACCAGTCTTTTGAATCTCTAGAACACAAATCCAATAATAAATCCCAAGAAAGCAACTCAAACAATGAGGTAGGGAGTGATGGGAAAAAAGGAAAACTCAACCAACAATTAGGAGATACAGAACCACACCCACGGACAAATGTAAAAGTCTTAAATGCTTATATACAAATGCTCAAAGCTTGGGGAACAAACAGGGTGAATTAGAAGCAATAGTACACAAGGGTAAGTTTGATATAGTTGCCATTACAGAAACCTGGCGGGACAAAACTTTCCATGACTGGAATGTACTGATGGATGGATATAAATAGTTCAATAGAAACAGATCAACAAAAAGAGGAGGTGAAGTTGAACTATATGTGAGAGATCACTACATATCTACAGAAATGCACATGATCAAAGATAAAATGTGACATTGCCATAGGTGTATATTACAGGCCACCCAACCAATCAGAAGAAATAGACAAACTCTTTGCCAACCAGTTAATGAAATGTATGTAGGAAGCATACCACAGCAGTGGTATGGAGCCTTGGTGGTGCAGGCTATTAAATGCCTAGCACTTAGTTCCAGATGCCTGAAATTACTGCAGGCTCGAATCCCACCAGGCTCAAGGTTGACTCAGCCTTCCATCCTCCCAGGGTAGGTAAATTGAGGACCCAAGATTGTTGGGGGCAATAAGCTGACTTTGTAAAAATGCCGCTTAGTAATAAGCAGGCATATACAATGGAATGAAGGCTATTGCTGGTGCTCCAAACATTGTAAGTCGCCCTGAGTCTCCGGAGAAGGGTGGCATATAAATATGAATAAAAATAAAATAAAAATAAAATAAAGTAGTAATGGGAGACTTTATTTTTTTTCCAAAACTTTATTAGTCTTTTATATCTTTAAAAACCAAACAAAACATATAAATATTGTGACATTAACAGTGTGTGACATCTATCTCATATACTTTTATTTTGTGCTTATTTACAAATGTATACAGTTCATGCAAATATAGACCTTTAATCTAAGAAATGCTTATTGTTGACTCTTTTCATCATCCCTTTGTCCTAATTCAATCCAATCGTACAATTTTTCCCAAATTCTATAATACTCAGACTCCTCTTTCTCTTGTAACATCAGGGTTAACTTATCCATCTCAGCACATGCCATTATTTTTTGAATAATCAGTTAAATAATCTATTGGTATAGAGTTCTGTTTCCAACATTGAGCATAAGCAATTCTAGCAGCGGTTAAAATATGTAATATTATATATTTTGTATCTTTCTCATATTTTTTAAATCATCCCTAATAAGAATAATTCTGGTTCCAAATCTATTTGTTCCTTGAGGATCTCTTGTAACCACTTTTGAATTTTAAACCAGTACTTCTGGGCTTCTAAACAACAACACCACATATGATAGTAAGTGCCTTCTTTCTTCTTAAATTTCCAACATGTAATGGGAGACTTTAACTAGATTCCTAAACAACCTAGCCAACAACTTTATCATCCAAAAGGTAGAGGAGGAAACTAGAAGTAAAACTATTACTGGACCCAATTCTTACTAATAGAGAAGAAGAAATAGAGGGAGTGGAAGTTGCCGGAACTTTGGATGAAAATCAGTGGTGGGATTCAAAAAGTTTTATCACCGGTTTGGTGGCCATGGCTTGGTGGGCATGCTTTGTGCATGTGCACCAAATGTGTACTTTGCGTGCATGCGTGCACCAAATGTGCACTTTGCGCAGGCACAGAGGCATTTGTGGAGGTGCAGAGGCATTCCAACTCACCTCCTGCAAGCCTGCACTCTCTCTGTCACTTCAGCAGCTGCCACACGGCACTCTGCTGTGCTGTGCAAAGCAGCTGTGCTTCAAAAGCAGAGGATAAAGGTGAGTATGGGAGCCCAGGTAGGCAGGTGGGCCCAACAACAGAGCGCAGAGAGAACCAGTTCAGTCTCTGCTGCTCATCGCCGCTACCAGCTGGGCAGAACCAGGCAGAACCAGTAGAATACCACCACTAGTGAAAATGACCACAATATAATGCAAACACAAGCAACAGAACTGGTGTCTTAAACTTTAAAAGAGCTGATTTTAACAAGCTTAGAGATAGTGTAGGAAAGATTCCATGGATGAAAATCCTAAAGGGGAGAACAACTCAAGAAACATGGGAAACTCTGAAAAATGTGATCATAAAAGCCCAGTCCAGCACAATGACACTGAAAAAGAAAAACAAGAAATTCAAGAAGAAACCAGCATAGCTGCACAAAGATCTCTATGACAAACTAAAGGATAAAATGGACAAGCACAAAAAATGGAAAGAGGGACACATAACTAAGGCTGATTATTAGCAGATATCCAGAACATGCAAAGATGAAGTCAAGAAAGCAAAGGCTCAGAACAAACTAAGGCTTGCTACAAAAGTCAAAGATAATTTTAAAAAGGTTCTTTCAACATATTAATAACAAGAAAAAAGTGAAGGAAACAATAGGTCCACTAAAGAGAGAAGATGGCAAGGAAGTAATTGGCAGTAGGGAGAAAGCAGAGCTACTTAACTTATTCTTTGCATCAGTTTTCATGCAAAAAGAAATTATAGCCCAATGTACCCCCCACAAAAAAAAATCTTGCTGTAAAAAAATGAACAAGAAATAAAAATTAAAATAAGCAAGAAAATGGTATGGAATGGAAAATGGAAAACACCTATCTGACCCTGACAAATATAAATTACCAGGACCTGACAGATCACACCCCAGAGTTCTGAAGAATGTTATCATATGGCAGATATTATCTCAGAACCATTGTACCATGTCTTTCAAAAATCCTGGAGCACTGGAGAAGAACCTGAGGATTGGAAAAGGGTGATGTGGTTCCCATCTTCAAGAAAAAAAACAGACCCAGGAAACTACAGACTAATCAGTCTAACATTAATACCTGGGAAGATCTCGGAAAAGATAATAAAAAAACAGATCTGCAAAGAACTTGAAGCAAATAAAGTTATAACTAGTAGCCAGCACAGGTTTGTTAAAAACAGATCATGCCAAACTAATCTTATTTCATTCTTTGATAAAGTCACTAAATTAGTAGACTAGCAAAATGCTATGGACATAGTATACTTAGCAGTAAGGCATTTGATAAAGTAGACCACAATCTCTTCTTGGTAAACCAATAAAATGTGGAATAAACCATGAGTTACCAACCTTTCAGACCTCAGGGACCATTAAATTCATAATTTTAAATCCCATGGACCACTTATGAATCCAGCATGCCTCTCGCTGAAGCACCTGGACTCCCAGTGATGGGATGGGGTCCTTCAGGCACTTAGTTTGGCCACCTATTTCTGCAACCTTAAACACTCAAAGAGCCATTTGGGATCTCTCATCATATCTCTCTCTCTCTCTCTCCCCCTTCCCCTGCCCCTCCCCCTCCCTCCCTCTCCCTCCCCTCTCTCTTTTAATAAGAGAGAACCAACCTGAAATTAAGGAGAAACATCCTAACAGTGAGGACAGTTTACCAGTGGAACAGCTTGCTGGAGGTTTTTAAGAAGAGATTAGATAGTTACTTGTTTGAAATGGTATAGGTTCCCCTGCTTGACCTGGGGGCTAGACTAGAAGACCCCAATATCCCTTCCAGCTCCTGTTCTCTTCTCTTCTATTTCTGGATTCTTCTTGGTGCTTCTGTTTCCTCCAAATACTAAAGGAAATGGGTCTGGCTAACCAGGATGCACTTGTTTTTGGAATGTGTGATGCTTAAAGGGCCGGGTCAGCTTCCAAACAATACAGTTTTGTATTTGGCCCTGCTCACTAGATGGGATCAGAGAACAACAGTATGTACACAAATTTATGCTGGGGCATGATAATCAGGATGATGCTTTCTAAAAGTCAAAACTAGATGTTTTAAAATGTCACAGCCACAATTATGGGGATTTTAATTAGCCCAATACCTCTAGGGAGGCAAACTATCTTGTCTTACCTTGCTGATGACATTATCCTTCTGAAGGCAGCGAAACACATAAGAGGATCAACTATTCTTGGTATGATACATGGAAAACTTAGCTGAAGAAGAAACAGAAGCATTGAGGAAATGTTTTCATGTGGTGCTTAAATTCTTGATTTGCCAGAAGTATTGAAACTGTTATTAAATAATTATTAAAACTATAATTCACCAGTAGCTATTGTTCTCTAGAGATGTAATTATTACATTGCTGCTAATGGCAAAGATTTTTCCTGTTTCTTGGAAGGTCCTGCTTATGAACTGTAGGAAATAAGAACATAATAGATTGACTATTTTTACAGTACATTATAATTGAAGGGGGCATTTTTGAATTCAAGTAATCAAATCAAATGAAGCAAAAGTGCTTTATTCTTGAAAAAACTAGGAAAAGTTTGTGGATATGGATAATCTGGAAAGGGATTATTTATTATAATGCCAAGAGTGAATTATACAGTTAGTATGATGTCCTTGGGATAGGAAATTGTCAGCTTGTCCCTCACGAAAAGTCCACAAAGCAATGTTATTCAGATGTCATGGCAACCAGATATGCAAGATAAAATAAAGACTTAAGTTCAAAGTATCAGATTATCAAGCACATTCTTT
Source organism: Naja naja (assembly GCA_009733165.1). Lineage (NCBI taxonomy): Eukaryota > Metazoa > Chordata > Lepidosauria > Squamata > Elapidae > Naja > Naja naja. The sequence continues at coordinate 10,262,497 of CM019153.1, forward strand.
AAAAGTTCTGAGATAGATGTACCAGTAGCTATAAATACAACATTTCAGCTCTAGCATCATCCAGTGAGCATCATTACTGAATGATGAAGCAAGAACAATATGACTCATTAGCATCACTTTTTAATACTATTTACAAGAAAAAAGAATTAAAACTTACTTTCTGATTCTTGTGTACCACAGTTCATGTAGTAACAAAAGTACCCATCTTCACTCCAAGCAAAATAAACAAAAATTACTTACATTCCAACCCATGTCTTAACATCATGTTTATTTAGTTGTTTGCTAAAGAATCCAAGTGAGGAAAGGGCTAAAAAAATATAAAACTCTCAAGTTGTCTTTCATTATGAAAAATCTTTTAACATAGCTGAAGGTTATATGGCCTCTGCAGAAAAAATATACAGCTGCATTGTCCACCCAAAGATAAAACTAGTTTCAGGAAGTACTATATCTTTGAAGAGATGCAAACAGAGTCCAGGGGTGGTAAGAAGAACTTAGTGTTAAATTGTTACAATAAATTCAGCACTCCCAAAGTTTCACTGTATTGTTTTCATTGTTGATTTGCGTTTATTTTGATGTTTAGATTTTTAGGGGAGGTGAATGAAGTAAGATTACATTTAAAGGGAGGTGTGATGGCAAAATGTTTGGGAATTCCTGTTGTAGGTGAACTAGGAATACATTAGCTCAGCAACTAAACAACAGGAAAATGTTGAATAATAGTTCTAATTGGTGGGATGAGAACACAGATTATCCGTAAAGTAGTTTCAACATCCCTTACAATGTTAACAACTGGCTGGCTCCAGAAAGTATAACGCCTTATTCCTCCAGTTAGTTAGCAATGAAGAAACTTCTTGGATGAAAAGCGAAAAGTCTTAAAGAAAAAGCAGAAAGTCCAGCGGCCTTTAAAATAAAAGCACTAATTGAATAAGAACCTCCATAGACAACTTTAAACAGTGCAACTAAAAAAAGGTGCAAAACATTAAAAAATCTGTTTTATAGAAGAATAGAAGAATGTGGCCAAGAAAGTAATTTCAATGTGAAATCTCTCCAGTTGGATAGCAGCACTTCTACAATAGGTTTGGTCTTAGCTTTTTAGTGTCCCCTGAGTGCCCTTTGAACTCTGTAACACTGTATTTTAATTGTCTATGTCAGCTTAAAAATCTTTGCTAGTATAGTTGTAAATCACACTTTCCAATCTTAAAATTCCTTCTGAACTACCTGTACTGCAGACATCCTAGTGTCCAATATGAATATTTTGCAGCACGCTTATCAGAGATCAAGCTGGTTTTCTCATAGATGTAGTTTGACACTGCAGACTGGACTTTATTCTAAGTACAACGAGGAAAACAATCACTTCTTCCCTTCTAAAATCATTGCAGAAAGATAACATCGATATGGCCAAAGTATATACACAGATGGATTATATATATGTTTCCTGTATTGAATTATTATTAAGAGGCATGAAAAAACTTAACTTTGAAGCAGATCCTCCATTACTTTAGGGGGGAGCAGTTTATTTAAATCTAAATTATGGGGTCTTCAGTAGCCTGTAAATGGTGTAAAAGTTTAGCTCCGTAATGTTTGCAAACCTCAGTAGCAAAGTTAAATGTTGTTTTCCCTTTAAAAATCAATATTTTCAGTTCTTGACTTTTATAATAAATGGTGCAAGATTATAATCTACCAAGAAGCATTGGAAGTAAATATTTTTGCACAATACATAATTAGTCATTATTATTTCCATTGCAGGGAAAAAGGACAGAGAAGAGACGCACTTTTCCTAGGAAAAAATGAATACTCTACTGCAATAATAGAATAATGAAAGCATTTATTTTGTGCAAAAATAACCCCCAAATTTTCAAAATATAAAAAAGTACTCTGTCTACCACCTATCCTTTTGTTAGAAAAATCTCCTTTGAGGTACATTAATTGTGCAACATTCCTGTTCTATCAAATTGACAATGACAAAAGAGAACCCTTCTTTTCAAGCATGCAAAGTCAGATCAATCATCTTTAACTTTTTTATGGTTCTTTAAGAATTTGAATCCTGCCGACATATGCACAAAAGCTATTTCTAGGGCATTCTGATTACAAAGAACTCAATGTTTTTGACATGCTGAGCACAAAGTTGAGAGAATAAATCCTCTTCAAATACTTGCTGAATCTTTGCAATCCATATATGCATTTAAAGATATCGAACAATTTATTGATGGCTACACCAGTGTTGATGATTTCCCGCATGAGCTGCAACATGTAAGAGAAAATTGCATGATGAAGCAGTGAAGAAGAAAAATATATGAAAGAAAAAAATACAATAGTAGTCTATCTGAAGACTTCTGCAGTATAGATTATTAAAATGACAAAGGGCTACAATGCTGCTTTATTGCTACAGTTGTAAAGCACAACACCCTTTCCTTTGTACCTTACTAAGATTTTTGTAAGTTGTTTACAGCTGTAGGCTGCTTTCAGCTGAAAGCTTTCTACTGATTGCAGGAGCAACTTCATTTGGGATTTCTGCAAAAATAAAAAATCAAGGTGGCAGCCTCAATCACACAACATTTTTAATGTATGTTTCATGTCTGTAATTCATGTAAAAGGCAGTGGGCCCAAAATGATGCAATGATATATTTTTTTAGTTGGATTTTTATTGTTCTAAGCAACCCAGAGTCACTGAGAGTGAATTGGGTGCCCATATAAATTTAATTAACAAACAAACATACATGCAAATAAATAAATGTTAACATCTTCGATACCCCCTTTGTTTACCTCTGAGTAGGATTATCCCCATGCTATACATACAAGTAAAGGGCCACCATTACTAGTTTCACATAAATGTTTAGATATGGTTCTTTAACTAGTTTTCCTGAATGAGTGGGGTTGTCTGCATAAGAACCCAGAAGCTAATTATTTGGTTTTCAAATGCATTTATCTAAACATGAAAAAGGTGAGGGAAGATGGAGGAAGAGGGGATATCTGACCTACAGTGCAAAAGATTGATTTTTCACTGCTTTCTTAACAAATGACTTGAATAAAATGTGGGAATTAGACTCAAACAGAAATGTGTGTGTATTTGTGTATGAAAGAGAGGTAGAGAGAGGTAGAGAGAGACCACTCTTTTTGCACAGACTAGAAATAAGTGATAAAATTTTTAATAGTTCCTAATAGTTCTTTTTAAAAGAAAGATATTTTTGTCGATCTATTCAAAAAGCAATTAATCTAATCTATATCTGGAAACCACTAGATTAGGACATCATCTCTACCTCATTCCTTGTTTTTTTTTCCAGTTAGCAAGAAATTTAGCTTGTTATCAGATGTGGTTTCTACTTACCAATTGTTAATGATAATGTCTAATAATAGACTGGTCTCCTGCTAAAAATGAAGGAGATGAAACTTTATATGTATCCATGGCAGCATAGCATACATCTGTACTGCTGATGCCAGTGTATTAGTTTAAGAGCTTTTGACACATTTATGACAATTAACTTCAGTTAGGAACAACTGATGTAAATGAACGTTGAAACAGAGTCAACGTATCCATGTGTTATATCTCTCAACATTAGAAATGATTTTCATTCAAGGCAATTGGTAGAACTTATAGACAGTGAATTATCTTTGGGAAAGCATCAGTGACACTAGGTTAGTGCCATGGTTTGACAATTGTTAAATGAGTTAATACACCACTGAACTTTCAAATGAATCCTGACATGTACATGCTATTTTTTTTGTTAAGATCATTAATAATGCATCAGAACTTATGCAGTTTTGCCATCTTTACCCCCAAGTTCTTCACTGCTACCTTTGAAAAAAAGCAACTGCAAATCTGTTGCTCAAGGCAGAGTGAAACTCACTCCACAATAGGTATATTATCCTGAAATTTGAAGTAACAATTTTCTCTTTAATTTCAGTCTATTTTTTCTTAACTAGCCCAGAGAAGCACTATGTCTCTGGAGAAGTCATAGTACCCCAAATTCACAAGAAACAACAACTAAAAAAATAGTATTATTAAGTAGTAAGAGCACATTGATGAAGATTAGCTCCAAAACTGTCAATGATTCTGCAATTTCTCAGGACAATAGTGTAGGCTAAACTGCTTTTTTCTGCTGCTGCTGCTGCTGCTGCTGCTGCTGCCATCTGCTTCTTGAGCAACTTCAGAAATTCTATTCTGGATTGTAGTGGTTTAGTAACAGGCTGGAATGTTGCTCAGTTTGGAGTAGGACCACTGCAAGACTTTGTAATTTTTCTTATCCTTCCTATCTGAGTAATCTGGTTTTTTGATTCCTGTAAGTCCATGGCAATTCTGTAACTAGGAAGAACTGACAGCTCTTCTTTAGAAGAAACAAAGCAGCATCATTTCTATGTTACAATTTAAATATTAAAAAAAATAAGGGGAAGAGGAGTTTTGCAGTAGGAGATGGGAAAGCAGTAAAGCATGCTTCACCCCACTTGGGCGTAAACGAAAAAGGAGCCCACTAGCATATGTAACGACTAAATAGGACATAAACTGAGATAGTTTATTGACTTCATGGTCTATTGTTAGATAATGTTTCATGATGATGATGATGATGATTTTATGATATTGATTAAAATTGTAACGGAATTTACCAATCCAATAAGTCAGAATCAAAACACTGTCAGAATAGCAACGAACTGCTGGAGGGGAAGACACATACCAAGTCTGTGGACAACCAGAACTGGGTCTTCTGCTAGAACAGAATGAAGCACTGGATACTAGCCAGTCTGAAAGGCTTAAGATGGCTTAGATCAGAAAAAAATGCATTTTGAATTTAGGGAGGAAAATATGATAATAGAGTACATTTTTAAGACTTAGCGAACAGTGAGTGTCTCTACTGGTGATGATTCAAAGAAAAAGTATGGATCTGCCCCTAGAGAATTTAAATAGCATCTTAGTATCTTCTATTATGCAGCAAATGAAAATATATGAAATATTATTTTTGTCATCAGCACGTTGTCATTTCATTTATTCTGTAAATGTATTCAATGTAAGTTTAAAATAGATTAAATTATGAGATAATGAACAATATTATATACTTAGAAATTCATTAGGTTTTATGTTTACTGAATGAATTTTTCCTTTATGCATAAAGGAAGAAAATCTTATAAAGTAAAGAAACTCCTTTAATTATATATCCAACATAAACATGATTGACATTTTCCTTCTTCGGTACAGAAAAAAAATTGATGTTGAAAGGATATAAATAATCAATGAAGTTATATCCAGCTTTTCAATTATGTACATTTGTATTTGAAATGATCTGTATACAAATATTCAAAACATCCAAAATTAGTAGAATTGGAATATCAGTATGGGATAAGTGAGTAGTAGGGAATGGTCTCACAAATCATTATAAGATCACATTCTTAAGTAATGTGGCTTTGAAAAAATATGGTTTCATTTTGGTTTTGTTTCTGATATTTCCTTTGGTTTTATGAAATTGGCCCTAGACATGATTTAGTTCTGCTTGTTATAGACAATTTTTGACTACTGATAAAATCTCTTAAATTGATAGAAAATTATGATTATTGTTATAGAACCTCCTAAGTACACATTATTAAAGGAACCTTAGTTTATAGGATTAAAGTGGATGATATATTGAAAATTCATGCAGTAAAGAGAAATTCTGTAATATCCTCAGTGTCACTTTGATTTGATGAAACTGCTAATAACTATTTCTGGAATAAAAGATACCTATTATGAGAATCAAGTTAATATCCTTTCAAATTCAATTGACAGCTTTTATATAGAAAAATTATACCATGCTCACTTACTAAGCAGCTCTGGATGGTATATAATAGCCTCCATAAAAAGGAACACTAAATCTTAACAGGTATAAATCACAAATGCTGAACAAGGAACATTAAAAAGTTTTGGAAAACAAATATGTTTTGATTCCCCTCTAACTGTAACACAGAAGTGGTTCATTCAAAAAGACAAATTATTCTCTAGTATGAGCCCTACTGAACAAAATTAAACATTAGATCTCTCATGAAACCCCCAAGTGATGGTTGTCAGCAGCATGAAAGACCAGGATAATTTTCAAAGAGTCAAAACAGAAATCTTATAATGTCTCTATCTTAAAGTGCTTGGACCTCATGTTAGTGCCCAGAATCAATGGGAAGAAAAACTGTTAATGTTAATATTGTTAATAGTGTTGTGCATCACATTTGACCATACTTTGTATTCCAATCAAAACAAATTGCTTTGTTATAGACAAGTAAAAACAGAATCCTCCAAAGCAATGACATTTGAAACAGGATTTGTTTTGTTTTACTTATTTAATGTTCATATTGCTTACACTCTTTATTGCATAACATATTAAGGAGCAAGTTCAGGAAATTATTACCAGGATGATAAGAAATCAGGAAACCAAGTTCTATGAGGAAGACTTAACGGAAATGCATATGCCTATCTTACTGAAGAGATAGCATACCATTTTCAAATATCAGAAGGATTTCAAAGAAACAACTTATTCTTTATTGCTCCAAAGGGCAGTACCAGAAATTCAGGTCAAGTGTCAAGAAAAGTTTCCTGAATGTACAAACTGTCAGTCAGTGCTACAGAAGGTTTTTGCTGGAGCCCTTCAAAAGCTACAATATCTCCTGGAGATATTATAGTGAAACCTGTAACGAGCAGGGATTTGAACAAGATAACCTCTAAAGTCACTTATAACCTATGATTCTAAGTAGAGATATTTGTGTTTCTAATGTCATGGAATGGATTTTTCATATATAGTAAGATGCTGTGTTTCAGTTGTTTCTGAAGCATGGTTTTTCTTCAACATTAAATAGAAGGGCAGAAGGGAAGGAAATAACTACCTTTTACAAATAAATGAAAAGTCTAACTACTAGCCATAGAGAATGGTATATTAAGACCATATAATCACAATACTTTGGAGCTCTCTATATAGTGAGTATAGGAACCTTTTGAGAATACCATAATTTTAGGGTGGGTAAATTTTGGGGGGGATGGGTGGCAGGTAGTTTTTCCATAGTAATGATAAGTTTGTCCAGTGACGCAAGACCCTGTAAAGATAAACTCACACATAGTTGCAAAATAAAAAGAATGGTAGCCATGTCTTCACAGAAAAGGATAGAGATTTCTGCTTAATTTTCCAACATTTGGCTAAAAAGTAGCCAATGTGTCCATGGTCTATATTGATTTTAAAACAGCATTTGATTCAGTCTCAAGAAGATTATTTGGGAACAATTGGATGCTTTGTTGATCGTTCAGCATCCAATGCATCTATTTTTCATTCTTACAATTCTCAGTAAATTAATAGCAAATATAATTAATAACAAGACTTGGGAAATTTAGAATAAAATCAGCAAATAATGAAGAGTTGTAAATAAAGAGCCGATAGGAAGTCAGAACAGATGCATCTTTACTACCCTTTCCCTTTTTTCTGTTCTTTTTTTCTCTAAATCATAATAATTTTCTACAAATAAATGTATATATCTGTTTAGCCTTTTAGTCTAGCAGTTGTCATCCTCATTCTCTTTTATTTATTTAGATATGGTCATTTTACAACCTTCATCTAGAAGCATATTTGTCTCTTACCGATATTGATGTAAAAGTTGACACATTTATCTGTTCAGTGTAGAGTCAAATATGCTTTATTTCTGTGGAACTATGATTTATTTTGATGCTGGCAAACATTCCTCTTAGCAGGTTTCTAACGGTGTGTATGAACAAATACCTTTTCATTTTTAATGCTACTTTTTTCTCTTTCGTGTGATAATTTGTTCAGATGAGCCAGGGTTTTCTTTTGAAGCTTTCATTTTGAAGACACATATCTTATAAAAGGAAAAAGAGTTGGCCACCACTGCTACTTTCTACATCAATTTTTTTTCAGTCGTTCATTACGGCACTTTTATTATTGCAATTGTTGTCATTCTTTGTTTTAAAAATTCAGCCACCAAAAGACAATGTCATATTGTATGCAGTGAACTCCAACTAAATTGGTGTGTCTATATGTATGTATATGGATATGTGTGCACATTAAATATAACTGTGTAGTCCTGAATAGCTGTGAGATAATTAAATAGCAATTTTAGACAAATATTGTAGAAGATGTAATACATGCTCAATTCTACATGCAACTGACCAGAAAGAGGTGCATGTACATTTATGGTAGTCATTTAATTGATTTGGTATACTATATTTCTTCAAGATAAACAAATACATGAGATTTCTAACTTCTCAGCTCTAGGCAATGGCAAACTGCATCTTGCCAAGAAACCTCAGGGACTGGTCTAGGCAATTGTTAGGAATGAATGCTAACTCAGAAGCACACATATAAAAAGTCATTAGTCAGAGGTCAGTACCATCTAGCTTTAGCAAGATTGACATATCCATATATGAGCAGCATAGTCATAGTCAAATGTTTGTATGTGCTAAGCTTTTTCAGGAAGTGACACATCATGGTGACTTTTCCTGCCTCTGTCATTTTTCACCCTCTTTTTCTCACAAGGTAGTTGGGCTGCACTAGAAAAGCAATTCAACCAGCTGAATCACATAACCAAGTATTGTAAGTCATGTAGGTTTGAAATATAAGGAAATTTTTGCTCCATTCTCAGTTGCCGCAATAAGAAAAAACCTACCACTCCCATTCTTTACAAATGAATAATAACAAAAGGAAACAAAAAAATCTGGTACTGAAAATCATTGACTGTCCCAGGCCTGTGGTGATAAATTTCTGGTCAGTTTCACCGTTTCTGATTCTACCTGGGCTATTCTGAAGAAGTTTGTCGTCTTAGTGGCTGGGGACACAAAAAGACAAAACTTCTCTCCAATGGGTTAATACAGATACGAGGGAGGGAGGGAGGGAAGGAAGGAAGGAAGGGAGGGAGGGAGGGAGGGAGGGAAGGAAGGAAGAAGGAAGGGAGGGAGGGAGGGAAGAGGGAGGGAGGGAAGGAGGGAGGAAAGGAAGGAAGGCAGGCTTCACATACTATAACAGAGATAAATCAGATCAGTCTCCAGTCCTGCCAAAGTTGCGAAACTTCTTTCAGTGCGGAACAGGATCTGGAAATGTCCTCTAAAATTGCAAATAATTCTGAATAATCTATTTGACCTTCATGATACTACAGGAATATTTTGGAAAAGAACTGAGAGTAAAAGTTTATTTAAGGGAAAATGTGGTGGTTCCTAACATTATCATTTACATGTTTGGCAAACTAGTATGTAATAACAAAATTGTCACTGCGTTTTTTCTGGTTTGTCTGTTCAAGCTTCTAAGCTCATATTCTAGCAAGCAGGTGTCTGCTAGCCAGCACTGTGTTATCTTGTCTCCATAGTAATGAGATAAGAATGTTTTGATTTACTGTGCATGTGTAAGAAGTTTTGACTTCACTTCCTGTAACTTCCGTTATATTTTCCTTTTTTCTTTTCTATATGCTTTGGTGGAGATTAGGTTGCAAACATGTAGCTCCGTTAGGTTTTCTTATTTTATAAATAAAAAATGTTTTTAGATTACTTTCCGGGTCTCATTTTTATCATCATTGACAGCAGAGAGGAACACGGTTTATCACCTCTAATTAGCAGGGATATTTTGGAAGCTTTTTTACTCCCTGGCGAGAGGTTTTTCCAAGCCTTTGAAAATGGTAGCAGAGAAAGGCTTGACCCCAGAAATAAGTGTTTACTTTAAGTGTCAGTGAGAAATATAATTAGTTTCTTCACTTTTGATTTCAGCTGGGAGGGCTTATGGAGATAACTGAGACATTTTTTGAGTTAGGTTATTTGGGAACTGGAAATGGTCCTTGGGATTGTTAGCACTTCTACATGCCTTAAAGGAGATGGCACATGGATGGGTCCAGGTGTGATTAATAACTTACTGTAGGTGGGAGTGATGCCACCTGCCTCAAAGGAGAAGGTGGCACGCTCCCTTCTTAAAGAGGCCATTATTTTATTCAACTGTGCTGGATAACTTTTGTCTAGTCTTTAAGAAGATGATTAATGCACAACTTTAGAAGCCCTTGGATGAACTGGATTATTTAGACCTATTCCAGTCAGGTCAGCCATTGTGTGGCAGCTGGAGGGTTCAGAATGGGGGCAGGGCACCTTGCCTTTTTCATCTCTTGATGGCTTTCAAGATAATTGTCCACAGTATTCTTCTAGACTTGCTGCAGGGGATGGAGTTGGATGCATTATTTTGAAGTAGTTCTCCTTCCTCTATGGCCAGTTCTGGTTGGTATTGATGAGGGACAGAGGTTGATCCCTACTCTCCTCTAATGTGGAGTACCTGATAGTTTGACCCTCTTTTCATTCTTCTTTAAAATCTATAAGGAACTGTTGCAGAGATTATCTGACAGCATGGGATGTGGTTTCATTAGTATATAATATATATTTCCATACCTTGCTGGCCAGGTGATGCTGCTCTGGTATTGATCTAATACCTGAAAGTTGTAAGAAACCAACTTTGATACAACCCTAGCAATGGTTTATGGAATGGCTCTTTGTTTTTGGTCTTGCTGGAATCATCTTTGCCTCTTGCCAAAGTTCTACGAAGTTGAACAGGAAGCATATATGGTCAAGGAGCTTTGAACAGATTCATCTTATTTGCCAGTTGAATCCATTCTGGAAGCAGGGACCATTGCTCACAATCACACCATTGTCACTTCCCAGTTGTATTACTGCTGTGTGCTATACATAGAACTACCCTTGAGAACCATTCAAAAATATAAATTAGTTCAGAATGCAATGATGCATGGAGCTCTGGGCACTCCATGGCTTGACACATTACAATGGTACTGCATGCCCTGTACTGACTTCCAATTTATTTTGGGGTGTTGTCACCCTTAAAGCATGGGTGGCATTTCTATAAGCTGTTGATGGGACTCCATCTTTCAGAGGATATCTGCCTGTTCCACCAGTCAGTCAGGGTGGGCACATTCTATGTCCCTTTTCTTAAATATTGTTATCTGGTGGGACCTAGGAAGCATGGCTTCTGCATAGCAATCCCTACCCTGTGGAACACTTTCCCCTTGACACCTCTACATTACTAGACTGCGGGAACACCTTATTTAAGGCTTTCTCCCTAGGCTTGGGGAAGGTTGAGGCTGGAGACCTAAAGATTTATAAATAAAGGCACTGAGATTTTTATTGTCTCTTTATAATTTTATTACTGTTGCATGGTCATGCTATATTAGGTGGATGGTCATAAGTAAAATGATAGATAGATAGATAGATAGATAGATAGATAGATAGATAGAGACAAGGGGAGGGGAGCGGGAGGGAGGAAGGGAGAGAAAGATCATAGACAGATGATAGACAGATGATAGATCCATGATGGAGATGATGGAGATACATAAAATTGTTCCAGCCTTGACTCTTGTACATTTACAACAGTTCAAGATGTTGAAACACTATGTATATAAGTGAAAAAGAAAAGAAATTGTTAAGATAGACTACTCACAATTTCATTTTAGTCCTAACCTTCCAATTACTTGATAGCCAGAAACATAAATCTTTGTTTCTGTGATAACTATAACAAATTTAAATTGATAGTTAACAAGCAAAATGTCAGAGTGAATGGATTATGGTATCTATTGGAAGAAAAAAAAAGTATGACAAGCCTTCTTCCATAACTCCTATCTGTAATTAATGTTAACAGCTAATATACATTTTAGAAAATCTTAATTTACTACTGGCCAAACTCTGTTGTTTAAAATAATTTCTCTTCATGACCCAATTAAATTTTTGGCATACAGAATGATGATTACAAACAAATTGCTTGACCTATATAATTGAAGGTCTTTTTCCAAATTTCTGTCAATACTACATTCCATAATTCTTTCAAGAGCATGCCACTTAGTATAATTTCTTATAAATGTAAACTACAATCCACAGTACATTTATTCTAGATCAGGGCTATTTCTACCAATGTTATTGTGTTATACTGTGTGGGTTGTAAACAGAGTTATTTGGTTCTACCTTGTCATTATCTGCCTATATATTAAAGGATAGCCTCTAGCTCACTTTCTACTCCACATACAGGATAGTCATTAACACCACATAATGTGACAGTTTCTGGTTTTAAAAACAAAACAAAGGAGAGATGCAATTAATTTCTCTAAATTCAAAAGACAAAATGGAAAAATACACTGACAATTTTCAGTGAATATTCATGTAGGTGTATATATATTTGATAATATCTCCACCCCAGACCAGATCAGTGATGCTCTCTCTGTGATGTCCCGGTGCCTGGAGGCGGTTCAGGTCTGGATGGGGAGTAATAGGCTCCGGCTCAACCCAACCAAGACTGAGTGGCTGTTCTTACCGGCATCTCGGCTTTCAGTGGATGTACCATCTTTTGTCATGGGGGGAGAGGTGTTGCCCCCCCATGGATAGGGTGAGGAATCTGGGTGTCCTCCTGGATTCACAGCTCAGTTTGGAGGAACAGGTGGGAGCTGTGGCCAGGGGGGCTTTTGCCCAGGTTCGGCTGGTTTGCCAGCTCCGCCCTTATCTGAGCCGAGATGCCCTTCGAACAGTCACTCGTGCGCTCGTCACCTCCAGAATCGACTACTGTAATGCTCTCTACATGGGCCTGCCCTTGCGGACTACCCTGAGGTTGCAACTGGTGCAGAATGCGGCCACACGGGCTGTGATGGGAGTGTCCCGATACTCCCATGTTACACCCCTCCTGCATGACCTGCATTGGTTGCTGGTTGCCTTCCAGGTTAGTTTCAAGGTGCTAGTAACAACTAAAGCCTTAAATGGCTTGGGTCCAGGGTACTTGTGGGAACGCCTCCTGCCAGCATCACATTCCAATCGCCCTGTTCGCTCCCACAGGAGGGGCCTCCTTGGGATACTGTTGGTCAGGCATTGTCGGCTGGTGGTCCCCAGGGCTAGGGCCTTCTCTGTGGGAGCACCCACCCTTTGGAATCAGCTCCCCATGGATCTCCGTTTGGCCCCTGATTTCTGCTCCTTCCACCAGGACCTGAAGACCTGGCTGTTTCAACAGGCCGGCCTGGAATGACCTGGGTGGGGTTTTTTTAAACTGTTTTTTTACTGGTTATTCTGACTTGTTATGTTTAATCTGCTTTTATTGTAAATTTGTGCTGTTTTAATGTTTGCCGCCCTGAGTCCTTAGGGAGAAGGGCGGCATACAAGTTGAATAAATAATAATAATAATAATTAATAATTATTATTATTTTTATTATTATATAAAAATCCTAGTTCACACTGAGAGTTTACTTCTAATAACAACTCTCCTTTTATTATTAATTCATCTCAAATTTTGATCAAATTTAGATCAAAAAGTGATGGATGGCAAGAGTTGTATTAGTAAGATGAAGACCACCTAAGGCAATGTACACAGAGGTGCAATCAACTTAAATGCCTACAAAAAGCTTCTTTAATTTTGTGATTGGCCTAGCAAGGAGGACCACATTAATTAAAAAATAAAGAATGCATTGTTCTCTGGTATGTTCCAATGCTGTTTTATTTAAAGCCAAAGTGTGTGTGTGTGGGGGTGTAAATGTAATCTTCTTGCACATTCCCATACATATAGTTGTTTAAGTTTGGGGAAAACACTTCTGTCATTGTCATGATTTTCCAGAAAGGCAGAAGGCCATCTAGCTTCCAGGGTCACCATCTCATGACAGTTTTTCATTGAAAGATAATCAAACAGGATTGTTCTTCCACTGCATAAATCTAATTACTTCTGAAAGGACCAGCATTCAATTTTGGCAATCATCTGAATGAAGATGGCAGGAACACCAAGGTGGTCCTTCAGCAAAGTAATGTTTCTTAAAAGTATGATGAATGATGATCTGGCAATGAATTGTTGCACTTTTCATATGTGGTTGATGGAGAGGTTCTAGGTTTGATTCCCTATTCCTCACAATCTCACTAGAATTTTAAAGTAACCCAGACAAGGATATTAATCAAATGTTGCCAATCTATTATCTATGATTGACGTTTGCAAAGTCATTGTCAAATGGCAATAGATGCAGTGTTAGTTTTCTTAACCCCTATTACAATTCTTTAAAAAGTTTTGGAAATAATGAAAGTGACTGCAAACTACTAATATAAAGAAAACAGCTTTACAAATTCTTATTATTATCATGAAGCAAAAAAAAATTCTTAGTTTAACACAGGGATGTTAAACACACGGTCTGTGGGTTGGATGCATCACACACTGGCCACGCCCAGTTTAGCAAAAGGGGGAAAAGTTGCAATACAACACGTGATGACAATGTGTCATCGCAAGTTTGATACCCCTGGTTTAACACAATACTGATAATTCAAATAATTATTTTCTAGAATGCTCAAAGGTAAACTTAAAATATGTTTTTCTTAGCAAACTCTTTTAAATGAAATATATTACTACAGCACAACTAAATTGCTTGCTTATAAAGTGATTGCTACTCTTGGAACATCTGCTTGTATTTATTTTAGTACTATAATATTTTGATTTATGATTAAAAAAAATAGAAGATCTATATTATTATAGAACAAATTGTATAATCAAACAAGTAGTGTACATTCAGGGGTGGGATTCTACCAGTTTGCACCTATTCGCTAGAACTGGTTGTTAACATTTTAAGCAGTTAGGAGAATCGGTTGTTAGAAGAAATTACTGGCCTAATCCTGTAAGGAAGGCAGGAAGGAAACATTCTGGTGTTGCTTACAGAAACTGCCTCTCCGTTAACCCTTATTACATTCTTGGAAGAACTAGACTTCCTGTCTCAGGTATGTCTCTGGAGTTTTTTCCTTCCTTTGCTGGTACTTTGCTTGTGTGGAGTGACCATTCAAAGTTACAATGGCACTGAAAAAAGTGACTTATGACCATTTTTCACACTTAGGACTGTTGCAGTATCCCCACAGTCTTGAGAGGCCAGGCGAGGAGATGCATGCCTCGATGTGAGTGATATTGAGTTGGCCACACCCAGCCAATAACATGACCACCAAGCCATGTCCACCCAGTCACATGACCACCAAGCCACACCCACCACCTAAGCCATTCCCACAGAACCAGTTGTTAAAAAATTTGAATCCTACCCCTGTGTACATTCAACTTACTAATTATGTTGAATTATAAATATTTTATAATGCCTTCTAAACCCAGAACTAAACCTTATGGGTATGTTTTTTTAAATAATGATGGAAGCAAGATTTAGATTATTTATTAATATTATTTAGCTATATATACCTTCTCAGCACTTAAACTTTAGCACATATAATTATCAAGGCAAAAGAAAGAAAGATATTCAGAATATTTAGAGAAAATCCCAATATTTGCAGAATGATGTTCAAGGCTTAGTACAGAGGTCTCCAAACTTGGCAATTTTAAGATTTGTGGACTTCAACTTTTGTTGAAGTTGAAGTCTACAAGTCTTAAAGTTGCCAAGTTTGGGGACTCCTAGATTAGTACATGACATCAAACTGTAGGGATGGACTTTCTACTTTTGCAACAGAATAGGGGCACCTCCATGATGATATTCTTCTGATTGCACTGTATGAATAATTTATTTTCCTATGCTTTTAAAAAAATAAGCTAATGTTTTTTCTTAGCTCTGTTAGTTCAGTGGGAAATACTCTTCAAATTAGAAGAATAGAAAAGTATAGACATAGCATAGCATCTTTTTTATCTCATGACTTTTATCATGTTTTATCAATGTACACAATACAAAGAAAAATAAAAAATAGGAAATTAAGGGAAGGAAAAAGAGAGGAAGAAAGAAAATATGAAGTACAAGGGAAGAAAGAAAAAAGCATTGACTTTGACTCTTTTTAGCGTAGTACAAGATAACATTACAACTTCAACACTTTACTTTTTACACATTAATATATAACTAGCATATCTATAGCAACAAATCTATCTAATCAGCAAAATCAAAGTCAAAGTTTCATTTTTTTAAATCACAAGCACAAAATCCAGAAGTGATGTCTCCCAAGTTGACAGTAGAATGGTTAAAATCATATCTGCTGCCATTTATTTATATGATAAGACCTGAAAAAATACATCTACCCCTTTTAGGACACGTGCTAGTCCTTCCCAACTCTAGGGGACAGTGCTCATCTCCGTTTCTAAGCCAAAGAGCCAGCGCTGTCTGATGACGATTCCGTGATCATAAGGCCAGCATGACTTTATATCTAACCAAAAAATCCCTTTCTAAAAGTGATAGGTGAAGCCAGACAGTAAAGCAACTCCAACACATCTGGTACAGTTCTTTCCTAGCTACTATTGATTCAGATCGGAGGTTCCTCCTATTCTTTTCCATCTAATTCTGGCAGTGGTCTTATAAGAAAATTATGGAAATACATAGAGGACAGGTGGAATTATGGGAATTATTTTCATGGTTGAAATCAACCACATGAAGTTGTCTTACCACTATAGGGACTTTGAAACAACAAACAACAAAGAACACTGAATATTATTCAGTATTAATAATTAATAATATTAATTATTTAATTTATTAATATTATTAATAGTATTAATAATGAATATTATGAATATTCATATAATATTATATTATATAGTGTATATTGTAATATATTATATTATATAGTATTATGAATACTATGTATCAGAATGGTCAAACAAATGGCAACTTCAAATCTCAACAAATAAATGCTCTGTCTTACATATTGGCAAAAAAAATCAGAAAATAAAATACAAGCTGAATAGTCAAGACCTTGTTGATGATCCAAACTCTGTCAAGGACCTTGGAATACTTATCTCTAATGATCTAAGTGCTAGAGCCCACTGTAAATACATAGCCAAAAAGGCATTAAGTGTTGTTAACCTAATCCTACGTAGCTTTTTCTCTGTTAATATCACACTACTAACTAGAGCATACAAAACATTTGCTAGACCAATACTCGAATACAGCACATCAGTCTGGAACCCACATCACGTATCTGATATTAACACAGTTGAGAAAGTCCAGAAATATTTCACAAGAATAGTTCTACACTCCTCTACTCGTTGCAGAATACCTTATGCCACCAGACTTGAAATTCTAGACCTAGAAAACCTAGAACTACACCGCCTTCGGTCCAATCTAAGTATAGTATATAAAATCATACATTGCAATGTCCTTCCAGTCAATGAATACTTCAGCTTCAACCATAACAATACAAGAGCACACAACAGATACAAACTCATGGTTAATCGCAGCCAACTTGATTGCAGGAAATACGACTTCAGCAACAGTAGTCAATGTCTGGAATACTCTTCCTGACTCTGTGGTTTCTTCCCCAAACCCCAAAAACTTTAACCTTAGACCGTCTACTATTGACCTCACCCGTTTCCTAAGAGGTCTGTAGGGAGTGTGCATAAGAGCACTAATGTGCCTACCACCCCTGTCCTACTGTTCCTTTTATTTTTCTTATATTTATTCATTTCATGTATTCACAACTATGTTTATCCTTATACTGATTATCTTTTAAGTGATTGACAAAATAAATAAATAAAATAAAATTTTAAATAAACCAGCAATACAAGAATGCCTTTTTCTTAGACCACGTATTCAAGTACATAGAGATTTTGAAACTTAAAAGAAAACTCTTTATGGTCTATTGGTATCTATTTTCCAACAAGAAGTACTATAAGGGTAAAGTAATTCTGTAAGTGATTTCAACAAGTTTTTAAAATAGAAGCAATTTCTTTCAAAGAAATAGTTTTGTTTATTCTTGTTAGACAGGTCATGGTATAGGAGACCACAAAGTGGTTTTAAATGTCTACTGCATCTATTCACTACTAACAGCAGAAAAGCACTTAGAGTTCTAGCAAGAAGAGTAAACAAACACCTAGCATTCAGTGTATCCCATGAGTAAATGAAGCAAGGAAATGAAGCTGAATGAACACCCTACTTTGCAATGGCATTATAAATCTACAAACTATTATCATGCAACTGCTTTGTAATATCAAAGCTTTGTCATATCAAATGTGTGTTTGTATTCTCTTATAGCACAATGTGGTAAACCTAACCCTAACCCTAACAACTGAAAAACAAATAACAAAAGGACAAGTATATTGAACAGAAATACACTAAAAAGGGGAAAGGAAATGTATTGGACTTTTGAAAAGAAAAATGGTGTTTGATGTCCAGCACAAAATGCAAACTTGTTATATTATTTATAGTTTGTTTGTTTGTTTTGTTTGTTTGGATTTATAGTTCTTTGATTATTGGTTACAAATAGATCTCTGATCTGGCTAATCTTTTTTTAAATATGTTTTTATTAAATTTCTATTGTTTCAACATAAAACATCATAGTTTCAACAACATTTTTGACATCTATACAAGTTCTTATTTTAAATATCTTAACACATTGTATTTATATTTATCTAATTAATTAATAACTTTAGCTATAATTGTTATTCCTATATTCTTATATAATTTACAAATTTACATTTTACTTTCTTAAGTCTTCTTACAGTTAGATTTCTTGTCATATTTTTTAGTTCTGTTTGCTAACCAATCATACCATTTATTCCAGATTAGGAGGTATTCAGAATCATCTTTTTCTTTCAATTTCAATGTTAACATATTCATTTCAGCACTTTCTGTTACTTTTTGTAATATCAGTTCTTCTTTAGGAACATTGGGAGTTTTCCATACCTGTGCAAAGGCTATTCTGGCGGCTGTTGTGATATAACAATAGATTTGTTATATGTAAATTTGTAACAATAAATATTTTATTTCTTTTGGTATTCTATCTTTAATAATTCCTAAAAGGAAGGTTTCTGGTCTGAGCTCAATCTGATAACCAGTAATTTCTTGTAGCCAGTTTTTAATTTGAATCCAGAATGCCCTAGTCTCGGGGCATAGCCACCATATATGATAAAATGTACCATCAACCTTCTTACATTTCCAGCATTTTGGGCTTGTGTTAGGATAAATTTTTGCCAATCTCGTTGGAGCTAAACACCATCTGTAAAACATTTTATAAATGTTTTCTTTGTATGCTGAGGATATAGTTAATTGATAATTTTCGTTCCATATTTTCTCCCATTCCCCTAATTCTATATTGTATCCAAAATTCTGGGCCCATGCTATGATTGTAGCTTTCACTGTTTCCTCTTCCATTTTAAAGTCTAGTAAGTATTTGTATATTTTGGTTATGAATTTTTGTTCCAGTCCCATTAAAATTTTGTCTAGTTGGTTTTGCCCTTTATCAAATCCAAAATCTTTCAAATCTTTTTTATATATATTTTGGATTTGCAAATATGGCCACCAATCAATTACGATTCCATTTTCCTTTAGTTCTTGATTTGATTTTAATTTTCCTTGACTATCTAATAATTCCCCATAGCTTACCATTTTCCTTAAATTTAATCTATTTGGGTGGATCATGGCTGACAGCCATCGTGGTATTTCCATATAGTGTTTATTTTTTATTTTCTTCCATGTTGTAATCAATGAATCCCTTATTAAATGGTGGTTAAAATAGGTATGTATATTACTTTTGTTCTCCCACAGAAACGCATGCCAACCTATCTGGAGGTCATGTCCTTCTAGTGTTAGAATTCTCTTATCTCTTAATTTCACCCAATCCTTAACCGAATTCAACACCGTTGCTTGATAATAGAGTTCCCATTCTGGTAGTCCAAGACCACCTCTGCTCCTGTTATCTTGTAATAATTTCATTTTAATGAGTGGCTTCTTGCCCAACCAGACAAACTTAGATGTCATTTAATTCTGTAAAAAAGGGTTTCCCTAATTTAATTGGGATCATTTGAAATAAGCATATTAATTTTGGTAGGGTATTCATTTTCAATATGGCTATTCTTCCTAATAGAGACAGTTTCAATTTTGCCCATATTTCCAATTCTTTTCTAATTAGCTTAACCAATTTAACATAATTATCCTCTTTTAGTAACGAACATCTGGGGGATAGCCAACTTCCCAAATATTTCACCTTTTTTACTATTTGCAGTCCCGTTATATTTTCCAGTTCTTTTTTCTGTTTTGGGGTACAGTTTTTAACTATCATCTTTGTTTTGTTTTTATTTATTTTAAGTCCTGCCACTTCCCCAAATTTTTCTATTTGTTGCAACAATATTTGTCCCATATTCATCGGGTCTTCCACTATAAATGCCAAATCATTGGCAAATGCTGGACCTTATATTCCTCATTTCTAATTTTAATCCCTTGTATCTCTGAGTTCTGCCTGGTTGCGGCTAGTAGCACTTCTAAGGACAAGATAAACAGCAGGGGCGATAGTGGACACCCTTGTCTCACTCCTTTCACAATTTCAAAATCTTCCATGCGGTCTTCATTTATCACTATGCTCACTTTTTGATTTGAATATATTTCTTGTAGTGTTTTTTCTATATTGGTACCAAAATTCAATTTTTTAATTTTATATAACATAAATTGCCAATTGAGATTATCAAATGCCTTTTGCGCATCTAAGAAGATTAAGGCTGCTGTTTTTCTGGGTGTGTTTCATAGTATTCAATTGAGTTTAATATCATTCTGATATTGTCTTTAATTTGTCTGTTTGGCAGGAAACCATTCTGGTCTGGATGTATAATTTCACTCAAAATCGGTTTCATTCTTTCTGCCAATATTGTCATAAATATTTTATAATCCGTATGTAGCAATGAGATTGTCCTGTAATTTGTAATTGATTGTTGATTGGTGCCATCTTTTGAAATTAAGGAGATGTATGCCTCAGACCAGGACCTCAGGAGTCTGGCTTCCAACAGTGCCTCATTATATAACTCTAGTAGTATTGGTTCAAATATTTCATGCAGGTTTTTGTATAGTTCACTAGGTAAACCATCTGGACCTGGTGTTTTATTGTTTTTTTTTGTTTTTGTATCGCCTTTTGTAATTCTACTGTTATTTCTTTATTGAGTATTTCTCTTTTTTCTTCAGAGATTGGGCTCAGACTGTTTCCCTCCGAGTAGTGTCTAATATTTTCTTCCTTAACTTCTTCTTGTTTATAGAGCTCGCCAAAATATCTTTGCACAATTTTCTTTTTCTCCTCCATCTGATAACATACCTCCTCTTCCTCATCCTTAAATTGCTGGATTAGTCTTTTTTCTTTTTCTATCTTTAATTTATGGGATAACCACCTGCCTGGCTTATTTGCTGATTCAAAGAAATTCTGTTTAACAAATTTTAAATTACGTGCATTTTCCTCTGTAGCTATCAAATTTAATTTATGTCTAATCATCCCTATTTCTTTCTTTGCTTCCATATTTTTTGGGTCATTTTGGAGTTCACATTCAAATTTTGTAATCCTTTCTTGTAATTCATTCTGTTTCTTCAATTTTTCTTTGTTTTTCTTAGCGATATACACTATTGATACAACTCTTACATAGGCCTTTGTGGTGTCCGATAAATTTTGTAAATTAGTGTGTTGTTTTAAATTAACCTAAAAAATATTTCTAATTCATCCTTAATTCTCTGACTGTATTCTTTTTCTTTTATTATTTGTAGGTTTAATATCCATCTCCTTTTCCTTTCCTTTTGTCCTCTCCAGTAATTTTCACCGGGTTATAATTGGCCCATATATTGGGCATTATTTCTATTGCAGTAATATCTTTCTCAATTGCCCCATTCACCCGCACCCATATCAATTCTGGACCACAATTTTCGTGGACTGGAGAAAAATGTGTAATTCTTCTCATTTAGATTTCTTTTCCGCCAAATGTCTTCCAGATTAATTTCTTTCTTTAAATCAAAGAAGGTTTTTGGTAGTATTCTCTTTTTTTCTTCCTAATTTCTTCTGTACTAACACAATCCTTTTCTACTTCTACAATGGCATTAAAATCCCCTATTAAGCAAATGTTTTCTTCACCTGCACTAATTATTTTATCATGTAATCTCCTTTTGCTTATCATTGGGGGCGTAAATCCCCACCAGTAGTAACTGTTTTTGATATATGTTTATTCGTACCATTAAAATTCTGCCTTGATCATCTGCATATATTTGTTTTGCATTTATCCCTTTTTTAACATTGATTGCTACCCTCCTTTTCTTTTGATCTGCCAATGCTGTAAATAATACACCTAATTTGGAGTAGTCTAGGTATTTTCTATGTTGATTTTGGATATGTACCTCCTGTAGGCATATAATGTCAACATTTTGTTTTCTAATTTGGTCAATATTTGTTTTCTCTTAACTTGGGAGTTCAATCCATTAATGTTTATCAAAAGTATTTTGAGTTCTTCTTCAATTATCAATTATAGGTCTACCTAAATCTTCTGTTGGTTCTTGCTTCTCTTAGTGGTCTTGCTCTTAGTCCCTCTCTCCTTGGATGTTCTCTCTCTTCTCTACCTTTTTCTTCTTGGTCCATTTGCCGTGTTCCCTGTTGCCGATCATCCTGTTGATCTTCCTGGCTCTTACTTTCCAAGTCTTCTTTACTGCTCCCTTCCTCTTCCATTTCTACTAGCTGGTCATAGAATTCTTGTGCATTTTCGATGTTATCAATTTTTACTCTTCCTTCTTGCCAGGTCACCAGCATTCCTTCTGGCCACATCACCAGCATTCCTTCTGGCACCAGCCATCAGAACCAGATATTCTGTTTGTTCAGAAGTATCGCCAGAGATCTATAGTCCTTCCTTAACTCTCTCACCCGCCTCGGGATCTGTCTTAAGGTCGCAATCTCTTTTTCTTTGTACACTATCAGCTCATCCTTTGTAATTCTATACACAATGTCTCTTACATTTTTTCTAGCGAACCTGATGTGGACCTTCCTTGGCAACTTAGTTCATCTCGCATAGTTTGTGTGGATTCCAAAATTGTCATCTAGTTCTTTTATGATCTCTTGTTGGTCCCTCTGCAATGCTTCTGCATTAACTGAGACATTATGGTTCCTAGGTCTTCATCCTTAGATTCTGGTACATTCTGGAACCTCAGATAGAATGCTGAGCATTCCATTTCAAGGTGAATTATCGAATCTTCCAAGTCTCTATTCATCTCTGTTACTTTTCTGTCCATCCCTTCCAATTTCTTATCTGATTGTTCAGCTTTGATTTCTATATTCTTTATTTTTTGTTCATTCTTCTCCATCATCTGTTGAATCATTCCTATCTTCTCATCCAGTTTTTGGATCTTACCCTTCATCTCTCCTATTTCTGTCTTTAGATCTGTATGATTATTTACCATTGTCTCCTGTATTTTGAGCATAGTTTCCTGGATGGCTGACAGTGTTGCTTGCATCATTTGCATATTAATGGTGTTGCTTGCTTTTTCTGTATTCAACATTCCTTCTATTGTTTTTTGGCCCGCTGGAGAAGCGATGGACATTGATGAGCTTGAAATCATTTTTTTCCCTTTCAAAGTCATTGTCATATTCTTAACTTTATTATAAATTTCTTCCCACTTTACCATTTACTATTTAATCTTATCTTCGTTGTCAGTTCTATTCAATAACTCCCCTCAATATACGTCTTTCCACAGATCTAACCTGTTGTGTTATATATCTATATTGTTCAGGACTAATTCTATCTTATATTAGAGTTAAAAGTTAAGTAGTTCACCAATAAAAGAAGATAAGGAGAAAAGGGAGAGAAGAAAAGTATTATAAGTAAAAGGAAGGAAAGGAAGAGAGATGATGAAATAGAACAGGGCAAAGTATAGATACAATAGGTTATTCTTATTCAGCTATATTGTATTATTATATTATAACAACTATATTATTTATCCTTAACACTATAGTTCAATTTGTTTTAAGTAAATGATAAATATAAATATAAATATATAAAGTTACAAATCTAAGTTTCCCTTATTATTATAGAGCCTTACTTATTTAATTAGATAATAATAAACAATCAATAATCATCCATATAACAGTTCATTAATCTTCTCACAATTTCATATCATTTAAGCTTTTAAATTCCTAATAAATTCAATCAAACCTTAATCAAAATATTATTGCATTAATTGTTCCTTGGATATAACTCAGTTATTGTTCAATCACTTTCCATTCACTTTCTGTTTAGTCATAGTCTATTGCATCAGCTTCTCTTTTCTCTGTGCAGTCTCCAATGATCACTTCCGTTCCTAAGTCCAGTCCTGTCTCTTCCTTCCACTGTTCTTTGTTTTCAAATCACAAATCCATCAAGTTAAATTCCAAATTTCTGAACACTCCATCTTAACCAACTCCAAGTTAATCAGAACAAATCCAAAGCGCCAGTTAATCTTCCATCCTCAAATAAATCGGCTCCAGTTCTTTATCTTAAAAGTTCCTTGCTTTCATTGCCGGATCACCATTTTCCAATCGGACTTTCCTCCACGATTTTAAGACTCACATTTCTGCCATCTCTCCTCTACCATTTCCTCTCCTCGACTTTCACTTTCCGCCTTCTGCACTTTCCGTCCGATCTGCTGTTGATGTCAAAAATGCCACTGCTTTGGCCAGCCATTTGGATGGCCAATCTATCACACTCCAGAGCAAATGGGATCTCTCACATGCTGGAGCAAATGGGATCTCCCTCTAAGCTGTTGACCATTGCTGTCAAACGTCTTCTTGGGCTTCCCCACACTGTTGTCTTCCCCTCCAGGGTCTACATGCCCCTTGCTGGGGCCTCCAAGTGTGCAGATTGGGGACGGGGGAGCAGAGCTCGCTCCTCTCTCCCCACACCGCTGCGGCGCCACCTGATCTGGCTAATCTTCTTTGGGTTATACTTTAGTTTTTCCACTCAAATGCCATCCTCTAGTAACCACCATGTCCAGATGGTCTCAGCTTTGATGTGTTCCAGCTAGATTGAAGAGGAGGTAGAAACAATATTTAGGAGTATAAGTGTCTCAGCTCTTACAATAGCTTATGACCTTTAGAATAAGATTTTCTGATTCTCAAAATATTTTCTTCACCTTTAAAAATCTGTATTTTTTGATTTAGGATGGTCTGCAAATACTCTTTGGATGTCAAAGCTGATGTAGTATGTACAATAACATATTTTTCCTAAATGTATTTGTTACCTTTTAAATTCCTGACCAGCTTCTTTTTCACAGATACTTGTTTAAGTGATTTATAAGATATTTACCACTTCTTCATTAATCCTTTCAATCTGTCTGTATAGTGGCTCAAACCAATTCAGCAGTTGGTTTTAGTTCTTCAAGTAGGCCAAGTCAGAAACAAACCCCAAAAGTACTGTTGGAACTCTACTGTTGTAGGGTTATGGTAACAGAATCTTGAAAGTCTGATTTTCCATTCCCTCCTGGTCTTCTAAAGAGAATCCAGGTGATTTTTTTTTCTTAGCTTCTCTTCTTTCAAAATTATTGTTTACTTAACCACTTTTTCATTTGTTCTACAAGATTCACTCCATAATTCTTTTCAGGCAGAATCTGTTATTTATTTATTTATTGTATTGTATTAGTTAAATTTATTTGCTGTGGAGCTACTCTGGGTGGCTTACAATGGTAAAACAGAGAAAAAAAATGATAAAACAAAACGTAAACATAACAACAGCAAAACTATTAATAAAAATAAATAATAAAAGTACAATAATATGAATTAAAATATGGGTGGAGGGGGAGCAGAGGTGTGTGGGGTCAGCTAATGATAAAATGCACCACACTGGAGGTGCATCCCTATTATGTCTCCAAGCCAAGAAGCAGAGCCTGGTCTTCAGGCCCTTGATGAAGGACAGAAGGATGTGTCAAATGTCATCCTGGAGACAGAATGTTCCAGAGGGCTGATGCTACAGCAGAGACTCATCCTTGGAACATTCACACAATTGGAACTTTCCTGTTTCTACAACTAATTCAACAATTTCAATGTATAAGATATTGACTTTCTTCAATTTGAATAATAACTATTGATATACATAATCTTATTTAATCTTTTCTATTTTACAATCTTTTTTATAATACACCTTTTCAATGAAACAGGTGTAGTTTACAGACATAGTTATAGTTTTGTAGATTACATAAATCCCTTTAAAATTCAGAATAATCATACTAAGATTGCATGGAAGTATTCTAAGAATACCATAAAACTATAAATATGATCCAAATTTTTAAATGATTTACATTTGACAGTTAAGAAAACTGAAAACAATTAGACTTTTAGGGATAATGTACAATATTTAATTCTTAGCATGCCTCATGCTACAGCATAAAGTGATTCAATAATTTAACATTGTTAAATTAATTAGCAGTAATACTATGAGTCACTGATCTAGTGAAATACATTAATTGTCATCCTATGTTCATACTTCCTCTCACGAAAATAACAGAAGTGCTTGGATGAGGACAATTTCTTTGCATTTAAAACATGAGAATGGAGCATTCTGTCTTTAATTTTGTACAGAAAATTATCTTGCCCCAGCTCTTGTAAATATTTAAAACATTGCTGCAAAAGGAAGATATCATTAAAAATAATATAGTAGGAGTTTAAGTTTCAGTTTAAGTAGGAATAAATTTCTGTCAGTTTAAGGACCATGCAAAGCTTTTTGCAGCATATGAAGAGCCGCCTTCCAAGACTGTGGGGTGGGAATTGTTTTCTGAGTACACTTTAGGTGATTTAAAAAGTGTGGATGACTTAGAACTGTCAGTCTGTCATTTATCACTTGAACTGCACCTAAATGTCCAACAAAATGAAAAACAGTTAAATTTAGTTTTGACATCTAGAGGACACAGAAGGAATCTGAACTTTCTATATCTCTGTAATGTAGTATGATTTAATGGGATTGTTCTATAGTAGTTACATTTTTCTGTTATGTCTAATAACTGATAATATCCATTATAATATCCATTACTCACAATTTAAAATGTATTTATTAAATCATGTCAGTCTGGTGATATCAGCGAAGGGAGTGAATATGTGATGAAGAATTGATCTTCTCTTTGAATAGCAATGCTAATGTAGAACACTTTGTGGTAAACCTGTCCATTTGGATTATGCAATCTGTGAAGCAGAACATCCAAATGAGCTTTGAAGCAAAGCATTCAGGGCAGCTCTTTCGCCTATGTAGAAACTGAACCTCTTCTTGCAACTTCATTATGTTAAGGTTGACTTATCTTAGAGTTTCACACTCACATTAGTGTGAAGATTCCTAGGTGATTCTATCTGCAGAGGGTCCATTCCTGCTAATATTTATATTTAGAGTAGGCTAAAATATCAAAATTTTGGAGCATGGCTTTATTATCTATTGATATAAAGAGCCACTGGCTTTTCAATTGTCACTTAACTACAATCTCTATTCCTATTTATTGCCTCTGCTGGCTGAACTCATGTGCATTTCCAGAACTACACTTTCACCAGTCTTGAATTAATATATAAAGGTCATTTAGTATGCATCCAGAAACTATATTGCTCTAAAAAGGCAGGAAGAGTTTGCAGCATAAAAGTAATTACATCCAGGGGTAGGATTCAATTTTTTTAACAACTGGTTCTGTGGGCATGGCTTAGTTGGTGGGCATGGCTTGGTGGTCATGTTATCGGCTGGGTGTGGCCAATTCAATATCACTCACATCGAGGCACGCATCTCCTCGCCTGGCCTTTCATGACTGGGGATGCTGAAACAGTCGTAAGTGTGAAAAATGGTCATAAGTCACTTTTTTCAGTGCCATTGTAACTTTGAATGGTCACTTCACACAAGCAAAGTACCAGCAAAGGAGGGGGAAAAAACTCCAGAGAAGTTCTTGAGACAGGAAGTCTAGTCCTGCCAAGAATGTAATAAGGGTTAACAGAGAGACAGTTTCTGTAAGCAACACCAGAATGTTTCCTTCCTGTCTTCCTTACAGGATTAGGCCAGTAATTTCTTCTAACAACCGGTTCTCCAAACTGCTTAGAATGTTAATCGGTTCTAGCAAATAGGTGCGAACCTGTAGAATCCCACCCCTGATTGCATCTATGAATTCCATTCAGCATTTAAATGATATACCATGCTGCACTTAGTGAAACCTAGATTTGTGCCACTGGGTAGAGTGATATGTGAGGCCCTAACCAAATCTAAATTTGATGATAGTTTAATTACTACTAAATTTAACAATTTGGCAATCAATGTGCTTCATTACACAGTCAGCCAGATGTTCAGGCTGGATTTGGCAATTTTATCCATCTATCGAGTTCTTCCCGAGGAACTGGGATAGACAGATGTTGATGTTTGATAGTTGATTGTTTGATGAACCAAAATAATGAGCCAGCATATTATCCCACCATGCTACACTGGAGAAAATATTACATTACAAATATAACATATTCCATATCCATTGTGGGTAAAGGTGGCAGTCTGGTTGTATTAGAAATTTGGCCATCTTGTTTCAGAGATGTCCATTTTACTCAGAAAAATTACTCTGTGAATGTGAGCAAAACTGTAGTCTCACTATCACTCTCTTTTGCTGGGGCTTCAAGAATGAGTGAGTCCACTTTAACACAGTTCTAGTAACTCTTACATTATTATTAAGCACAATTAATACAAATATTAAAGAAATATAATTGCAATGTGTTCTTGTTTATTCCTAAAGAACATGAGTTCTTTACCAATTCTCAGTGATAATAGATAAAGTTTTGTTTCCTCATGACTCATGATTGCAGTAACACAATTGGAGTAAGGAAGAACAGCAAGGCTGAAGCCAGGGCTTCCACAGGATGTGTCCCAGTGAAAACTGGTTGGGAACAGCAAGTATTGACTTGGTGTGGTTGTCCACTGCATGGTGAATAGTTTGAAGAATTTCATGGAAGTGGCTCTCAGTTTCTGGTGTCAGTGGATTATTTTCTTCTGGGTCCTTGAAGAGATCAAAAAGTAATGGTGGATCATGATATGTGACAAATGGCTCATGGCAGAAGCATACATGATAATCGTAGCATCCATTAGATTCTTTGGGACTGAAATTTGGAGTGAAGTAAAATATCTTCCAAATAGAGTTACCTATAAGTATGAAGGAGGCAGACAAAGTTGAAGATATGTTATAAAGATGTCCCATAATTATGATAATCAAATTCAAAACACACTCATCTTCCAAGGGTACACAGTCATTGTTTTGTTGTTTTACAATAAACTAGGACATATAGATAGATAGATAGATAGATAGATAGATAGATATAGATATAGATATAGATATAGATAATGGAAATAAATATATAAAATTGTATTATCAAGATAAAAGGGCCATTTTGGTGTAAGTTAAGGCACAAGGCTAAAACCCAGAAAACTGTGAGTTCTTATCATGTGTTAGATATAATGGAACATTAGTACACGTGCTAATGTCAAACAGTTACTCTTCTTAAATAAGGTGTTATCACATTCTTGAGAAAGCGAAGGTTTAAATTACTGATAGATTATGGAATTATGTTTCGAATACCTGAAATTTGTCTTTTGAATGAAGATAACTATATATCTATATCTATCTATATCTATCTATATATATCTAACAGCTCTTTTTCAGGAATGATGACTCCCTGGTGTTTAGAACTAGGACAACAAACAAAGGCTAATTTTTCACAAACATCTGTAGCTGTTTTACTGACTGGCATTATATTAGATTTGCTATAATTTATTGTGTATTTTCTACTGTTGTAATAGTTTGACAAATCTTGATTATCATTATGCAAACCATTACCTTCATCTTCGTATATCATCTGCATATATTGTTTGTTATTTCTGCTCCATGAGTTCCTCAGATTCAGTAGATTGTATTATTAATTATAAAATTAAACATTAAAGAAATTAAAATGAGCCTTGATGCATTCCACTTCTCCATTTGATCACAAAGGAGATAATCCCATTAGTATTTACCCTTGCAGCAGAATTAAAGTAGTAATTTTTATGCAAGAAGTTTCTACAAGAAGGAATTTTTTTTATACCCATATTCTGAGAACTCTATATGAAAACCTTTTTTCTTCATCTAATGATCTATTTATAAAATATCTATTTCATTTTTTTATTAGCTTATCACACAAATACATCTACAAAAATGTAATATTACTGAAGGGTTGACATCTTTTCAAAAAGGCAAACAATGCTGGATAAATTATTGAAGGATAGCCTGTTTTAGCCTTCATGTCAAAGTGACTGTTACAATCAGCATCAATAAAACAGTAACTCACACAACCCATAGGGTCTTTTCTGCTATAATATAAGTACAATACATGGTGAAGGTATTTCTTTTCAAAATATTTCTTTTATATTTCTAACAAAGTAGAGACAAGCTTTCCTTTCAATTTTTATATCACTCCACATTTATTTTAAAAATTACGGTGCAGTTAAATCCTCTGATTTTGGGAGATTTATTCCATTTTAAAAGGTATTCATCTGAACTAGGTCCCCTCCTATGTTAATCTGTTCAATGGTATATCTGGGTTCACAAAATATGATTTTGTAAAACTCCATAAATTAGGAATTAATGTCATGATAGTTCTTATTTGTTATCCCAAATACTTTCCTAAAGTAGACATTATCTTTCTACTGCTTCCCTCAAGAATGTAGTGGTTTACCAGATTCTCCTACCTATTCTCAATAGTTTGGTTTAATACACTTGAATTAATATTTAGTAATGAAAGCATGGTATTGATTAAATTACAAATTAAGCAACCTTCAAGTGTAATGTACTTTCAAAATAGGATTTCTGATGTCTTTAAATTCTTTTCTAACTTTAGACAATGTCATTCCATTTTTCCCTATGATACACAGGCTGTGGTCTTTCCTCATACACATGTTTCAAATGAATAAATTCTCTTTTTAGTTGGGCGAAAATACATATATCTTTCTTTTATAGTTCATCTAAACAATTTGACTCTGGGGAATATACAGTACAAAAAACAATAATAAACAACAACAAAAAATTCCATACTCCTCAAAACCATACAATATTAAGATATGTATAATATAAACACATTAAATAAAAAAATGACTGGAATCTCATTACAGACTTTTTGAATAAAACAGGAAAAATAAATGAACTTATGATTTATCTCATTGATGATTAGACAGTATAGACTCTATTGTTGTAACAATAGAGTAAGGAATAAATTTATAATTGTACTCATAACTTCTGTAAAAAAGATTGAAAATGACTTATTTGTATCTTTGTATCTTTTTTTCTATTTTCTTTGGCTTTTTATCCTTTCTTGTACTGTTAGTTCTCTCTTACTTTATACTGGTTTCTATCATATATATGTATGTATGTATGTAGGTCAGTAGGTAGGTAGGTAGGTAGGTAGGTATGATAGAAACTATATATACACGCATACATACAAAATAAATATAATATAAAATTTAATTACAGAACATAAATAAATAAAATATAATTACAGAGCAATCAAAAGGGGCTTCCTTCAATTAGCCCCAAATGCCTGGAGCGTGAGTGCGCGTGCACACACACACACACACACACACACACAGAGCACCCTTCTTAGGCTCTATACAATGATAAGATTTAAAATAAGCGACTGTAGGACATTTTCCATTTGGAAGATGTGAGTGAAGAGATATTATTGGAAGGAGATTGCCTTATAAATAACCTTATCCTATGCTAAATAGGACTTTAAAAGTGATAACCAGCCCTTTGAATCATATCCAAAAGCCTAATGAAAGTCAGTGCAACTCATGAAATAACAGTGTTATACGGACATTTTGAGGTGTGTCTATAACTACCCACACCACTGAATTCTGGACAAACTGAAGTTTCTGGCTGGTGTCAAGAGCAGTACCATGGAATGATCTAAAATTAAAAACTGTTGAAAACATTTCACTAAAACACAAAGAACAAAAGTCACAGCAGCAGCAGCAACAACAGTAATATTATTTATCCTGCATATTTCACCTTAAATCTCTTAATCCAGATATAATTCAACCAAGGATCTTTTATTTTTTAAAAAAAATCATTATATTTTTATATGTGTTTCTTTTTTATCTTCATTTTCAATTAATTCTCATAACAATATCAGAAACTCAAATGAACATGTAAAGTTGAAATCATTCTCCATATATCTCCCATTTGATTTGATAGCAGTAAAAATCCTCACTTCATGAGGAACTGTAAGTAATTTCTTACTTAAAGCCAGGCTTCCCAGGTCTTCCACATTCCCCCCACCCAAGTAATTGAAGCTCAGGTGGTAGGTAGCTTTTCAGAAGTTGGCTGATCCAGGAGAGAAGAAGAAGGCTACTTCTTGTTTTATAGGAATATTATCTTCCCAAAATTGGCATAAACCAGTGGTGGGATCCAATTTTTTTTTTTTACTATCAGTTCTGTGGGCGTGACAGGGAAAGGATACTATAAAATCTCCAGTCAGAGGTGGTATTTGACAGTTCTCCGAACTACCGAAGTACAATTATAAATTTACTAACTACTAAATTTCTGCTACCGGTTCTCTAGAACTGGTCAGAACCTGCTGAATACCACCTCTGGCATAAACATATAATTAGTACCCACTTACCAGATCTCTTCCTTAACAGTCTAAAGTATTATTTCCACATCTCTCAGAAAACCAATTATCTAATAGAAGATCTCCATTTTACTGGAAATCTTTGTAGCTCTACTCTTGATACTATTCAATCTCCCATCATAAAGGATATTTCCCTGCCACTTTAATGAAACACATTCTATTATACATGATCCAAGATTTGGAAAGCTATTCAGTAAATGGTAAACAATTGGTTTTAGAATTTTTTTAGTTGTATGCCTTAACATAAAATAATTTTCAAAGTCTGGTAGCTGAGCTTGCTACAGACTAGAAAGCAACACATAACTTCTGAATGTAGTTTATATCACTGAAGATGCAGAACATCTCTGGAACTAAAATTTTTGGTTAGACAAGGAAGTGCATTTTAAAATTCTAAGGGGCATTTACTTTAACTAGAGTTATCAGTATTCAGAGGTCTTGTGTGCTGTTAGACCAAAAAAAGGCTATTACCAACATTCTATATTGTTTAACCATTCTGAAGGAGTTCCCTGGGCTATTGAGCATAACGATTAGCCATATAAAAAGCTAAGTGCTTGCTATATGAAAGATTTGCTAAAAAAGTAGCAGAGTCAGATAATGACCTTGATGCTGTGGTGAAGGTAAAACCTGGGAGCCACAGAATGCTTAACTTTCTTGGCATCTATATAATTGATCATGCTATCTAGTAGTATCAATTCACTAACATCTCCAGGGTATGTATCTTGGCTAGTATCTTAATTTATAACCGAACTGTACAACATAATCTATAAAATCAGACACCACCAATCCTCGGTTATTTTAGAAATTGATTCCTCTAAATTGTTTCTCCCCATTTTGTATAATATTTAGTGGATAGGATGTTAGAGTGCTGGTGCTATGAAAAGAAGGGGAACATGAGCCCAAAGGCAGTCCTTCCTGAACATTTAGAACACTTCCAATCCCAGAAATGCAATTGGTCCCTTTGCTAGTGCTTTCAGGAAAGCGATTAAAATAGTGTCTCGAATTAGCAATAGCAATAGCATTTAGACTAATATACTGCCCCATAACACTTTATAGCACTCTCTTGATGGTTTACAATGTAAAAACATTATTTTCATATTTCCCCCAACAATCTGGGCCCTTATTTTATTGGTCTTGGGAAAGATGGAAGGAGTCAACCTTGAACCCCATCAGAATCACACTCCAGGTTGTAGGAAGAGTTTTGCCTGCAATACTCCATTTTAACCATTGCACCACGAGGACTTATAATTTTATTTTAGTGGTGCTATTTTTTGCATTTTTTGTTTTGGAGCCAGTGGTCAACATTTTCTCCTAAATATGCAAATAAATCCTATCAAACAACAGATGAGATATTGGATCTCACTCATGGATCCATCCAGCAAAGAAAGCTAGATATCTAAACTATTTTCAAATTAGATGGTTTCCATTTCCATAATATCCCACTTCTCTATTTCTTTCTGTCCTATCCTGAATCAGACTTCTCCTTTTTAGAAAGTCAAATGACTCACTTGCTTCACACAAAATGGATCTAGAAAAAAACTGGAGATGCTGTGGAACCGTTTACTGCAACATAACAGATAACAGATAATCAGAGTTGGAAGGAACCTTGTAGGTCATCTAGCCCAAGCGGGAGACCCTACACCATTTCTGACCAATGTCAGTACAATCTCTTCTTGAAAGTCTCAAGTGATGGCACTCCCACAACTTCCGAGGGCAACTTCTGTTCCATTGGTCGACTGTTCTCACTGTCATATAACATGTACTGTATTTTCTACTGTTTTAACTATATGTCTGAACATTAAGAAAGATATTGTGGTTAGCTTTGGGAGAAACTGGCTTATCAGATGTGTAGTAAGACTACCTTCTGATTTTTTTCTTCTTTAGTCTTTATTCTCAGAATTTAGCCAATTATGAAGATGTTTTTAAGGATAGTAAAAAAAGAAAAATGCAATCTAATCTTTTATCTGTGGATTCAGGAGAAACAAAGTAAGATTAATAGGGGTAGGTCTGAGAAGGGGGAAAAAGCTTTGGTTCCTTGGTTGTGTTATAATTTACCATTGTATTTTTGCAAGCTACTGCTACAAAGCTTGACAACAGCATAGAACCTTAATGGCTGCATTTCTAATCATTGCAGAAAAGTAAAATGCATTAGTAGAATGACCAATATAATATGCTGTCAGAAACAAAGAGCTGTCAGAGTTGTAATCTGTAAATTTCATAAACTGTTATAAGACTGATCATTAAATTGGAGACTGCTCTCTCTAGATATCCAAGCTGGTATATAATTTCATTGTTTAAGAAGATCACTGTAAGGATTGAATTAATATTCCAGCAATTAATAATCCTTTTGTTCTGGTAAATTCTTGTAAGAGTGAAGCTTTATTAAATGCTGTTCTTCAATTAAATCTGAAATCATCAAGGAAGAATAAAGTTATTCCAATAGTATTTGCAATATGCTAAATATGCTATATTTACCTCAGGCCTAACATATGGATTTCATTGGTAATACAATTGAGTATAATTTGATTTGTTCAATATGTCACTTTCCTGAGATAGATGGAAAATCACCAGCCATCAAATATGGCCAAGATGTGTCAAAATGGAAATCATTCTGTTATGTATGCAGGTTTAAAGTCATTGGTTTAGTTTGAACTGTTCTTGTAAAATGTAAGAAATGATTGGTTTAAAAAGTGCGGGAAAACCCTGCACTCTGATTGGCTGGCAACTGCGGCTGCTGGCTATAAGTAGCAGCCGCAGCCCAGCCAAAGTAGGTCTGTTCTGAGCTGTAGTCACTAATAAACAAAGAGCTTGAAGCACTCCGCGTCTGTCTCTTCCTGCAAACTTAACACTGGCGATGAAGGTAGGATCTCCCTGAAGAAGAAGGCAACGCGGAACAGAAGAAGAGAGAGATGGCTGCGCTGAACACCCCCAGCCCCATTCGATCCGCGGCAGAAGACTGGGAGTCGTATGCAGATCGTTTCAAATGTATCTGGAAGGAAACGATCTCGCCGACATTTCCGAGAAGTGGAAGAGGGTGATCTTTCTCACGCACTGCAATCCGGCAGTTTTCAAGATGGCGAAGGCATTGGCGGGAGCTGCAGACGTGAAGGTAATGGAATGGCCTGACTTAGAAAAGTTGTTAAGAGCCCATTACGCCCCACAAGTATCATGCCTCATTAAGAGACACGAGTTTTACCGTCGTGATCAAGGGGAAAGCGAAAACGTAAATGACTTTGTGGCAAGTTTAAGAGACATTGGGAATGCATGCGAATTTAACAATTTACTAATACCTAAGATCATGCTGAAGGAAGCAATAGAAGAGGCCTCTTCAGCAGAAGCTACCAAGTTCTCAGCAGCAGCCATAAAGAAAATCAACAAGGCCACAAGCCATCCTGATGTGGAAAAGTCCACAACAACTCATTGTGAGCAAATAGATTCTGATTAAGACTGTAGTGAGGTGGAGGAAGGAATTTATAGACTCAGAATGGAGAAGAAAAGAAAAGACCTTGGAAGAAAGAGGCAAGACTTTTACTGCAGAGGTTGTGGGGCGGGCGGGGGGGGCACCCCCCGCACTGAATGCAAGTTTCTTGATACCATCTGCCTCCGTTGTGAAAAAAGAGGTCCATTGGTCATTCATCACCCTTAAGAAGTAGAAAAGTGCATGTCAAGGTATTTATTGAAGGAAGGCTTTGCCAAATGGAAGTGGACTCAGGCTCATACCTATCTATGGTGTCATGGGACACTATTCACAGTCTTCTTCCCAACATCCAGAAGAAGCACTTCAAGAAGCAAGCATTGATTCTTAAAGACTACCAAGGGAACAAGATTCCAGTACTTGGAACAAGAGAATTCAACGTGAAGTTCAAGGGCCACACCAAATGCCTACCACTGACCATCGTGGACAAGGATTGGCATCAATCACGTGAGCAACATTGAGTGGGAAGAGGCCTTGAAGTCTGAGTTTCCAGAGGTCTTCAGCAACGGATTAGGCAAGTACTTGGGGACCCCTATCTCCTTTAACCTAGATCCCAAGGTACAACCAATCTGTTTAAAACCCAGAAGGGTCCCATTTGCCTTAAAGGAAAAAAATGATGCACAATTAGATAAACTAATAGCCCAAGGGGTTTTAGAGCCCACTGATCACTCCAGGTGGGAGACACCCATAGTCACACCAGTCAAGGCTGATGTGTCAGTGAGAATCTGTGCAGACTACAAGGGGACATTGAACTATGCGCTACAACAGAGCGCATATCCAGTTCCAGTAGTGCATCATTTATTACATTCCCTTGGAGGGGGCACAGTTTTTGCCAAGTTGGACCTGGCACAGGCATATCATCAATTAACAGTTGATGATGCCACTGCTGAAGCCCAAACCATTGTAACCCATAGAGGTGCTTTCAAATGCAAAAGGTTGCAGTTTAGAGTAAGTGTGGCACCAGGCATCTTCCAAAGCCTTATGGAAAGAATGTTACAAGGATTCCCAGGGGTGGTGCCCTATTTTGATGATGTTTTAATTTCTGCTGAAAATGACACTCAGTTACACAAGAGACTCAGGGAAGTTTAACCAGATTCAAAAAAGAGGAGTTAAAAGTCAAAGAAGAAAAATGCACACTTAGAACAGATAAAGTGGAATTCTTGGGTTACATGATTGATAAACATGGCATCCACCCCACAGAAGCAAAGGTTCAGGCAATCAAAGAAGCCCCCAGGCCAAAATGCAAAACAGATCTGCAAGCATTTTTGGGACTCATTAACTTTTATCATATGTTTCTACCTCAGAAGGCAACCATTGCAGAACCCCTACATAGGTTGCTGGACAAAAAATCTATTTGGGTCTGCGGGAGGAAGGAACAAGCTGCATTTAACAATATCAAGAGACAAATCATGTCTGATGTTGTGCTGATACAGTTCTCTGAGAATCTTCCTGTTGTTCTGACTTGTGATGCCTCCCCTTTTGGAGTGGGGGGGTATTGAGCCATATGCTTCCCAGTGGGAGGGAAGCTCCTATTGCATTTTACTCTCACACCTTGACTAAAGCAGAGAGAAACTACAGCCAACTGGATAAGGAAGCCTTGGCAATTGTAGCAGCTGTCAAGAAATTCCATGAGTATTTATATGGGAGAACATTTACTGTTGTCACAGATCACAAACCTCTTTTAGGTATTGTGGCAGGGGACAAACCAATGCCCACGATCCTGTCACCAAGAATGCTGAGATGGACTGAATTTCTTGCTGCTTATTCATACAAACTGATCCACAGACCTGGTAAAGACATTGGGCATGCAGATGCTTTGAGTCGCTGCCCACTTCCTTCACACATTGAGGACCCTGTTCCCACTCATACCTTTTTCCTAGAAACTGTTGCCAAGCTTCCTGCTGCTATTCAGAAGACTGCCAAAGACACTTCATTGGCTCCTGTTATAGGCTGGATTAAGAAGGGTTGGCCACTTCAAGATCTACCTCAACTCACCCAACCTTTCAAATCCAGGCAAACTGAATTATCTGTATTAAGAGGATGTATTTTGTGGGGTAACAGGGTGGTTATTCCTGCAAAACTACAAAAAGAGGTTTTGGAAATGTTACATGAGGGTCATCCGGGAATTGTCAGAATGAAGGGATTGGCCAGGAGTTATGTATGGTGGCCAGGTATTGACAAAATGGTTGAAAACTGGGTTGCATCTTGTCCCAACTGTCAGGTAGTCAGGCCTGCCCCACCTCTCTTCCACACACAGGAATGGGAATGTCCTAGGGGCCCATGGTCCAGGATTCACATTGATTTTGCTGGCCCTACCAGAGGGCACACTTTCCTTATTATAGTTGATGCATATTCCAAATGGCTAGAGGTTATCCCTATGGCATCCACCACAACTGGAGCTGTCAGCAAACAGCTTAAAAAGCTTTTTGTAACTCACGGGTTACCTGATGTGCTTGTTTCTGACAATGGCCCTCAATTTACATCCAACCTTTTGAATCATATCTAGCACAACAGGGTATCAGACATGCCCTGACAGCCCCTGGGCATCCTTGGCTAACGCCGGCTGGTGATGGTACGATTTACCAAGGAAAAACTTCAGCAATTGGGTCCTGGGGATATCACTGAGAGAGTTGAAAAACTTCTCAGTGTTCAGCATATCACTCCCAACCCCTCAACTAATTTGTCCCCAGCTGAATTGTTGATGGGTAGGAAACTCAGGTCTCCCCATGATTGCCTTCATCCCACGTACACACCCAACGCACCACTAGATTTCACTAGCAAAATTTGCACATTCGCTGTGGGTGATTCTGTTTATGCTAAGAACCTTATGGGTGAACCATTATGGATTCCTGCTGAGATAACCCAAATCACAGGCCCCAGGTCTTACAGGGTACAAACGGAGGATGGTGTCCTCTGGAGCAGGCACACTGATCAGTTAAGAACCAGATTGCCCCAGGAGCATCGCTTTTGCTCCTCTCTGGTTCCCATACCTACTGCCTCTTCTAGGGGGGAAGGGGAGGATCATGAGAGTAATGAACAAGCAAGAATCAACCCCATGTGTAACGAGCTAACACGACAGGAACCATCCCAAAACCTGTCACAATACCAACAACCATTTTCACAAATGGAAGATTGCACATCACTACCTGATTTAGGTGCTGACATTGGGTTGGAGATGGATTGGGAGGAGAGACCAGGTTGTAGCAACCAAACAGGTTCTACCATTACTAAGTCCTAGTAAGGAAATGTCAGCAGACACATTTCCTCCCTCACAAGGTGAGAACCTTAAACATCTGAACCACGTAGGTCTCAAGCGTACAGTAAGAGCCCCACCTATTTAAAAGAATACATTAGATAGGCTGGGGTTTGAGTATGGACTGAACCTAGTGGGGAGGGGTGTTATGTATGCAGGTTTAAAGTCATTGGTTTAGTTTGAACTGTTCTTGTAGAATGTAAGAAATGATTGGTTTAAAAAGTGTGGGAAAACCCTGCACTCTGATTGGCTGGCAATTGGCTAGCAGCCGCAGCCCAGCCAAAGTGGGTCTGTTCTGAGCTGTAGTCACTAATAAACAAAGAGCTTGAAGCACTCTGCGTCTGCCTCTTCATGCAAACTTAACACATTCTTTTTCAGGACTTAACAAATGCCATGGTTTCCGATAACACGGAACAGAATTAATAAGCTATTGCCTGACTGTTTTTCATGCTTGTCAAGAGAAACACTTTCTACAGAAAATAGCGTGAGTAGAAGTGTACATCAGTTGATTAACAGACATTTTTCTTAGATTCTAGTTGATAGTATGACAGTATCTGCTTAAACTAGAAGTGCTCTTCTCCCCTTTGACAGTTATGCACTTTTATACTTTGCAAATAAGATACGCAAAGCATGCCACACGAATTATTTCTCTGACTACTCTACAATGACCTTTAAAATGACAATAGACATAATGAGGGTGGAGGTCAGCTGCAGTCCTATGTATGTTGAATCCTCCAGCTCTTTAGACAAGAAACAAAATGCTGGGGGACAAATCCAGAAGTTTGTATGATTTATGCTGTCTAACTTTTGTTGTTGTTAAAAGTGTAGAGACAGAGAGGGTAAGAAAGAAAGCTCATCCAGGATAAAGAAAACTTTTAACTGGTATAATTACTTTCTAACTAGTGTACAAACATTTTCATGACAGTGTAACAAAATACTGTGGAAGTTGTTTATTTCAAATACCTTAGGTTTTTATTAAATTTTCAGAAACAATAAACTTGTGCATAAAAATCACATTGTGATAATCCATGTCAGTGGCAAAATCAACCTAAAAGGACTTTCAAGTGAAGCAGCCCATGGTTCCATCACATAAATCAATGTCTAAGTTGAAAATAAGAAACATGACTTTCATAGACTCATTAATCTAGTTACTTGAAGACAAAGACATATATGCATGCATGTATGTGTGTATGTATGTATGTATGTATGTATGTATGTATCTAAAAAGTGTGTGTGTGTGTATACTTCTTTAATGTTGAGGAATTGATCTACTTGCTCTTTAATTACTCTCTGCCCTCTATGCCATAAATCTGAAAGGTTTCACATGGACATTAAAAAAGTCATAAGGTATAGTGGTTAATGTTATGTATGCAGGTTTGAATGTCATAGGTTAAGTTTGAACTGTTCTTGTAAAATGTCAGAAATGATTGGTTTAAAAAGTGCGGGAAAACCCTGCACTCTGATTGGCTGGCAACGGCTGCTGGCTATAAGTAGCAGCCAGCAGCCAAATCGGGTCTGTTATGAGCTGTAGTCACTAATAAACTCTTCACTGAAGCACTCCGCGATCTGACTCTTCATGCAAATCTAACACTGGCGCGAAGGTGGGATTCTTCCCGAAGAGAAGACGGAGAAGAAGCCGAGAGAGATGGCTGTGCTGAACACCCCCAGCCCGTTCGATCCGGCGGCAGAAGACTGGGACTCGTATGCGGATCGTTTCCAAATGTATTTGGAGGGAAACAATCGCCGACATTTCCGACAAGCGGAAGAGGGCGGTCTTTCTTACCCACTGCGGTCCGGCCGTTTTCAAGATGGCGAAGGCGGGAGCTGCAGACGTGAAGGTAATGGACTGGCCTGATTTAGAAAAGTTATTAAGAGCCCATTACGCCACAAGTATCATGCCTCATTAAGAGACACGAATTCTACCGTCGGGATCAAGGGGAAAGCGAAAACATTAATGACTTCGTGGCAAGTTTAAGGGACAGGGGTGCATGTGAATTTATCAACTTAGAAGAGGCCATGCGATCGATTTGTTCTAGGCCTAAAAGACAAGGTTTTGCAGAGCAAATTATTAATGAAACCTAAGATCACGCTTAAGGAGGCCATAGAAGAAGCTTTTCAGTGGAAGCTACCAAGTCCTCAGCAGCAGCCATGAAGAAAATTAACAAGGCCAAGCCATCCTGATGTGGAAAATCCACAACAACCCTTTGCAAGCAAACAGATTCTGATTCAGACTGTAGTGAGGTGGAGGAAGGAATTTATAGACTCAGAATGGAGAAGAAAAGAAAAGACCTTGGAAGAAAGAGGCAAGACTTTTACTGCAGAGGTTGTGGGGGGCCACCCCTGCACTGAATGCAAGTTTCTTGATACCATCTGCCTCCGTTGTGAAAAAAGAGGTCACCTAGCAAGAGTCTGCAAATCATCCAGAACTCCACCAAGCAGAAAGAAGTTTCCTGACAAAGATTTCAAGCCTAACAACTTCAGTGAGAAAATGGGGCAACACAGAAGCAAATGGGAAGAATGAAACTCATCAAACAGTCACCATTGGTCATTCTTCACCCTTAAGAAGCAGAAAAGTACATGTGAAGGTACTAATTGAAGGAAGGCCTTGCCAAATGGAAGTGGACTCAGGCTCCTATTTATCTATGGTGTCATGGGACACTATTCACAGGCTACTTCCCAACATTCAGAAGAAGCATTTCCAGAAGCAAGCACTGACTCTTAAAGACTACCAAGGGAACAAGATTCCAGTAGTTGGAACAAGAGAATTCATTGTGAAGTTCAAAGGCCACACCAACGTTTGCCCCTGACCATCGTGGACAAGGGCCCAAGCTTGCTGGGACTTGAGTGGTTCAATCCACTAGGCATCGAGGTGACTGGCATCAATCACGTGAGCAACTCTGAATGGGAGGAGGCCTTGAAGTCTGAGTTTCCAGAGGTCTTCAGCAAAGGATTGGGCAAGTATATGGGGACCCCTATCACTTTCAACCTAGATCCCAAGTTGCCCCAATTTGCTTAAAGCCCAGAAGGGTCCCATTTGCCTTAAAGGAAAAATTGATGCACAATTAGATAAACTAATAGCTCAAGGAGTTTTAGAGCCCACTGACCACTCCAGATGGGAGACACCCATAGTCACACCAGCCAAGACTGATGGGTCAGTGAGAATCTTGTGGGACTATAAGGGGACATTGAACCATGCACTTCAACAGGCGCATATCCAGTTCAGTGGTGCATCATTTATTACATTCACTTGGCAGGGGTACAGTCTTTGCC
The DNA here is from genome assembly GCA_009733165.1 of Naja naja. Classification (NCBI taxonomy): domain Eukaryota; kingdom Metazoa; phylum Chordata; class Lepidosauria; order Squamata; family Elapidae; genus Naja; species Naja naja. The sequence continues at coordinate 10,304,800 of CM019153.1, forward strand.
AAATTGGATCTGGCCCAGGCATATCAACAACTAACAGTTGATGATGCCACTGCAGAGGTCCAAACCATTGTGACTCATAGAGGTGCCTTCAAATGTAAAAGGTTACAGTTTGGAGTAAGCGTGGCACCAGGCATTTTCCAAAGCCTTATGGAAAGGATGCTCCAAGGACTGCCAGGGGTAGTGCCTTACTTTGATGATGTGTTAATCTCTGCTGAAAATGACACTCAATTACAAGAGAGACTCAGAGAGGTCCTTACCAGATTCAAGAAAGCCGGGTTAAAAGTCAAGGTAGAAAAATGCACTGTTAGAACTGACAAGGTTGAGTTCTTGGGCTACATGATTGACAAGCATGGCATCCATCCTACAGATGCCAAGGCTCAAGCAATCAAAGAAGCCCCTAGACCTAAATGCAAAACAGATTTGCAAGCTTTCCTGGGACTCATTAACTTTTATCACATGTTCCTACCTCAGAAGGCAACCATTGCTGAACCATTACACAGATTACTTGATAAAAAGTCTGTTTGGGTCTGGGGCAGGAAGGAACAATCAGCATTTAACAGTATTAAAAGACTAATCACGTCTGATGCTGTGCTCATACAGTTCTCTGAGAATTTACCTGTTGTACTGACTTGTGATGCATCCCCTTTTGGAGTGGGTTTTTTTTTTTTGATTCACAGGCTTCCCAGCGGCAGGGAAGCCCCTACTGCATTTTACTCTCGCACCTTGGCCAAAGCAGAGAGGAATTACAGCCAATTGGACAAGGAAGCATTGGCAATTGTTGCAGCTATCAAGAAATTTCATGAGTATTTATATGGGAGAACATTTACCATTGTTACAGATCACAAACCTTTGTTAGGCATTGTGGCAGGAGACAAACCTACACCCACTATCATGTCACCAAGAATGCTGAGGTGGACTGAATTTCTTGCTGCTTATTCATACAAACTGATCCACAGACCTGGTAAAGACATTGGGCATGCAGATGCTTTGAGTCGCTGCCCACTTCCTTCACACATTGAAGACCCTGTTCCTGACACTCATACCTTTTTCCTAGAAACTGTTGCCAAGGTTCCAGTACATGCTGCTCAAATTGCTAGAGAGACTGCCAAAGACACTTTATTGGCTCCTGTTATAGGCTGGATTAAGAAGGGTTGGCCACTTCAAGATCTACCTCAACTCGCCCAACCTTTTAAGTCCAGGCAAACTGAATTATCTGTATTAAGAGGATGTATTTTGTGGGGTAACAGGGTGGTTATTCCTGAAAAACTGCAAAGAGAGGTTTTGCAAATGTTACATGAGGGTCATCCTGGTATTGTAAGGATGAAGGGATTGGCCAGGAGTTATGTATGGTGGCCAGGTATTGACAAAATGGTTGAAAACTGGGTTGCATCTTGTCCCAACTGTCAGGTAGTCAGGCCTGCCCCACCCCTTGCCCCCACACAGGAATGGGAACGTCCTAGGGGCCCATGGTCCAGGATTCACATTGATTTTGCTGGCCCTACCAGAGGGCACACCTTCCTTATTATAGTAGATACATATTCCAAATGGTAGAGGTAATCCCTATGGCATTCACCACAACTGATGCTGTCATCAAGCAGCTTAAAAAGCTTTTTGTAACTCACGGGTTACCTGATGTTCTTGTCTCTGACAATGGCCCTCAATTTACATCCAACCCTTTTGAATCCTATCTAGCACAACTGGGTATCAGACATGCCCTGATACCCCCTGGGCACCCTTCGGCTAATGGCGGGCTGAGCGAATGGTGCGTTTTACCAAGGAAAAGCTTCAGCAATTGGGTCCTGGGGACATCACTGAGAAAGTTGAAAAACTTCTTAGTGTTCAGCACATCACTCCTAACCCATCAACTAACTTATCCCCAGCAGAGTTGTTGATGGGTAGGAAACTTAGGTCTCCCCTTGACCGCCTTCATCCCACTTACGCACAAGCACCACTAGATTCCACTAGCAAAGTTCGCATGTTCAGTGTGGGTGATTCTGTTTATGCTAAGAACCTTATGGGTGAACCATTATGGATTCCTGCTGAAATAACCCAAATCACAGGCCCCAGGTCTTACAGGGTACAAATGGAGGATAGTGTCCTCTGGAGCAGGCACATTGATCAGCTTAGATCCAGGTTACCTCAGGAACATCGCAATTGTTCCTCTCTAGTTCCCATACCTAATGCTTTTCTAGGGGAAGGGGGAGGAACATGAGGATAATCAGCAAACAAGAATACACCCCATGTGTAATGAGCCATTACAACAGGAACCACCCCAAAACCTGTCACAATGCCAAAATCCATCCTTACAAGTGGAAGATTGCACATCGCTACCTGACTTGGGTGCTGACATTGGGCTGGAGATGGGTTGGGAGGAGAGACCAGATTCTAACAATCAAACAGGGTCTTCTTTCACGGGAAGTCCAACTAGGGAAATGTCAACAGACACATTTCCCCTCTCACTGGGTGAGAACGTTAAAACTTCTGAACCACGAAGGTCTCAGCACGTAAGAGCCCCACCTATTTAAAAGAATACATTAGATAGGTTGGGGTTTGAGTATGGAGTGAACCTAGTGGGGAGGGGTGTTATGTATGCAGGTTTGAATGTCATTGGTTAAGTTTGAACTGTTCTTGTAAAATGTCAGAAATGATTGGTTTAAAAACTGCGGGAAAACCCTGCACTCTGATTGGCTGGCAACTGCGGCTGCTGGCTATAAGTAGCAGCTGCAGACCAGCCAAAGAAGGTCTGTTATGAGCTGTAGTCACTAATAAACTCTTCACTGAAGCACTCCGCGTCTGACTCTTCATGCAAATCTAACAGTTAAGGTTTGGACTACAACCAGGAAAACCAGATTCAAGGTTATCCTCAGCCATGAGAATATTTCATAGGGTATTTGATATGGGCATAGAGGTAGGCCTGAAGTCTCACCATGGAAACAAAAAATAGAATATAGTATTAATCAGTAAAACTTAAAATTTTAAAATAAAATTAATAAAATTAAAAGAATCTAATCAATGCAGTCTTGGAGTCATAATACTACAGTACCCTTAAAATACTGAATTGATTAAACTCAAATTTCCTTATCTTGAATCACTTGTTTAGTCTATCCAGACTAAAATGGAGAATCTCTGCAACCAAAATGCATTTCTATGATTTATAATCATTGGCAATATTATCCGTGGATGATGAGAACTTCGTTCAGTAACATCTGCTGATCCACAGATTGCCAGTCCCCTTTCAAATGCAAACCTTTTATGATTTTTTTTACTGTTCTTCCCACACTTCTCATCAAAATATATAATAAATAAAATACACAATGTAATATACAATATATAAAACTATAAAATTGGAACTATTATTTTTTAGTCTATCTGCACTCTTACAATGCATTTCCTAGCATTCAGTTTAGATGAATAAGAGTTTCTAATAAAGCAGAAGTTATTATATTTCATTTGCTTTTATGGTAAAAGATAAAATAATGCTTGCATTGAAGAGAAGAGTCCTTTCATTTCGTTTTAATCTCATAAATGCTTGAAAGAAACTATCTTGTATTTTCATGAATTCCTTCAGCATTTTAGAAAAGAATAGGCAATATATTGGCTAAAAGCTACTGATTAATGTACATGAAATCCTATGCATGTCTTTGCAGAATTCTCACTGAGGAAAAAGTGGCTTTAGAATGTCAGTTTCTGTATCTACTAAGAGTGCATATAGGTGAGCAGTAAACCAGAAATTTTGACCAAAATATAAACTTTCACATAAAGATGCCAATCATAAACTTTAGACATGTAGTCCAGAGTCATCTTGGATAGTGAGAAGGATAGTATATAAATGTAATAAATAAATAAATGTAATAAAAATTCCTGGGAAAGTTTCAATTTTACTTATATTTTTTGAAATAAATGCATTTGACTTCAAATTAATGCAATGTCCCAGAACCTCATAGCTTTCAATATCGCATATGATGCAACATGATTATGAGATTGTCTAATAATACACACAGAGAGGTACTTATACACACAAACACATAAATAAATATATATGCATGCACACACATATATGATCTGACCAAGGCTTTCTGAGACATTAACAAACACATGTTAGTCCCAAAAACCTTTTGTTTTATTTCAAGGGCTGTGAATTATAGTCATTCACAGCCTGTAATGAGTCTCAAACAGTTTGTAAATAGTCCCACAGTCAAAGTCCTTCTGGATAAGTCTGATAAGCACACACCTTTATCTTTCTTGAAAAGCTGCAAACAACTAAATTGCCACTTAGTTGTACAAGACCAAATGGAGCACAAATTCAACATGGAGCTTCAGGTTTCAAACCGATCAGTACGAACAAAGTTGCTTCCTGCAAAGGTTCATGTCCCTTTGCTCCTCCTTTATGTCTTATGGGAGGGCCAATCACCTCCAAGCCTTACTCCTGAGCCGTCCCTTTTGTCTTAACTGTTCTCGCCTTCTGGTAGCTCTGCGCACGCGTGCACTGGTAACAGGCTCCCCCTGTTCCTCTGCCTCACTGCTGTCAGATTCTGGAGGCTTCAGAGTCAGCACATAACTCCCAGATGGCCCTGGCCCCATCTCTGTATCAGATGCAGAACCCTCGTCTGATTCCTTCCCAGACTCCTGGACTGGCCCATGGTCCTCCCCACAGTCTGACTCTGTTGCTGTCTCCGCAGGCTGCCGCGGACCACAACAATATATAGTACACATAATTTCTAGATTCCTCACTGGATCTTGTTATGGATCAGGTCTACAAGCCTCCTTGCATAGAACGCTAACCATTACTAGAAGCTGTTCCTGGAAGCTGAGGAGGATCTTTGGGAATTGTAGGAATATGTCATGTATCCAAGAAGAATTGTTATAATTAATAAATTATTTTCCTAATTGGATGCACAAAAATATGACCTTATATAAATGTTTTAAGTTTTAGTGCATTTTTTTTGTTTGTTTCAGAAATGCAATGGCAAAATAATCTAATCAGTCATTATATTGTAGAAAGTGCTGAGCTGCTGAGGAACTGAGGAAGTCAAACCTGCCACTGCAAATTTAGGTAGTCACTTTAAAAAAAACTTGCAATGTATATAGCCACTTCCATTGGCAGTGGCATTGAGAGCTGCCAGAATTTCACCATGAATTGGGTATGTCAGAGGTGTGCTGGATTTTACCAACACATTATGAAGAGAAGGGACTCCATACCTTCATCCTTTTTTGTCCCAAAAGTTGGAACTGCAATATATGTAAGTCAAGCATTGTAGAAGTTTCTGTAGGAACTAAATTGAGTACTTGGTTTTTAGAACCTCCTCTCCTCCTGCTCTTAGTTTGGGAAATTCTCGGAATTCTGGGATGTCTTGGATTCTTCCAAGAGACTACTATATAGTCTAAAACTAAAAGACACATTTTGTATACGTACATATGAATACTAACCGCCCTGTACGAAGTCACAGACAGGGACTCCTTGGGGTCCCATCAGCCGGGCAATGCCGGCTGGCGGTCCCCCGACGACGTGCCTACTCTGTCGCGGTCCCTGAACTCTGGAACCAACTTCCCTGGGGCTCGCTTGGCCCCTGACCTCCGCACCTTCCGCCATGATTTGAAGACCTGGTTATTTGACCAAGCCGGGCTGTGACTCAGGGGTGGGGTGTCTTAGATTTTGTGGTTTTTAAGTTTGTATTAATTGGGACCATTAATTTAATTCTTTTTTAAATATTTATTGTGTTTGTTTTATTGTAAGCCTTGAGTCTTGAGATGGGGGCATATAAGTCCCATTAATAAATAAATAAATAAATAAATACTATTGTTCCACACCTTTTTCATGGCAAACTGCACTGTGCATAATGCAGAAAGGGAGTAAGAAATAGCAAAACAAATAAAGAATAAAATCATTATAAGAAAAAGGAAAGATATATAAATGTTATTTAGACCAAGACTATTAATTATAGTGCAGCTTCTGTACTGGTTGTCCTCATCAACCATGCTTGCTTCTACCATTCCCAGATAACACTTCATATACTACTTTTTTGTTCTTTAAACTCTTGTCTCCGTTTTTTTTTCTTTTTCTTTTAGGATCTTATCAACTACATCCAACCAACATTTTTTTGGACTTCCTCTGACCATATCTCAAGACATTTTAGGTGTGACATTATTTCTTACATAATCACTATTCCCCTAATTCAATAAATGTGCATTCAACACATGCACATTCATATATTTTTCAATGAGCTTTGAAAACTAAATAAGTAGTCAGCAGATCTGCTTGACATAAATCCTAACTGCACTTCCCAAATTGTGTTCATTTTCCTGTTTCATTCATTTACAATTAACTCCCCTTATCAATTTCCCTGCAATTTTTGCATTTGCTATCTGGTTCTTTGTACAGAAAAACAATATCAACAATCTTTCAACTGTCAGACAGTAATACAGATTTCAAAAACATGTTAAACAAGTCTCACATTTAGTCCATTAGCAGTCTGCCACATCCATATCATAACATTTCTATAATTACACTATCCACATCTGCAGTCTTCCTTTTGATGTTTTTATGACATTTATGACTTCCCTTTCATCCTTTTTTCCTCTTATACTATTTATAGTATCCAGCTCCACTTATTACTATATCACTAATTTTCCCACACAAATCTCTAAATAGTCCTTCCAAGTTCCAACATTTCCTCACTTCAATTTTGTCCCAAATCATTTCATCATTTTATGTTTAATTTCATTCATTTTGTTGGAGACGCTTATTTAGCACTTTCAAAAAAAATTAAAATTTTCCCTAGAACCCTTTAACTTGAACTTATTTTTTTAATTGCAAACTTTGCAACTAACTTTTTCTTTATAGACATTATACAGTATCTTTTATTCTTTTTTTGTGTGGTTACAATTCTCCTATATTTTTCCTATTTTCTTTTTCCTATCTTCTTTCATATCACAATTCCACCATTCATCTTTTTAAATATTTTCCATTGCTACCACTCCACACATTTCTATGATACCATATAACAAATCTTTTTACCATGTCCCAAGCTAATTAGTACATTATTAAATTATGCATTCCAAGTTTTATACACACAATAATCTATATGACACCAATTCATATATATATATATATATATATATATATATATATATATATATATATGTAGGTCTTGGTGTGTGGGAAAAAGATTGTCAGGCTGGCAGTTTAAGATTGTCAGGCTAGCAGTTTAGCAAAAATGATTCAGCAATAGCAAGCATGAGAATAGGGATGTGGTTTTATCTGCTACATGTTATAATAATATTATGCTTGCTTAAGCACAAGATGAATTTGTTTTTACCTTCATGTGACTAATTGTGCAAGATGTAGGAAGGGGCTAATAAAAGAGTGGTCTCAACATGAAGTGGGGGTCACTCATCCCGAGAACCTGGTCTCTGCTTATTTATTTCATGAGTGTCCGGCATCGCTACAAGTGGTGACCCGGCGTGATCTGATTACGGTCAGTGCGTATCCCTCTTCTATATTGCTCACTGGGAAGGTATATGAGCTCTCATCAGTTCTGCTGGTCAGAACTGATCACAGTGCAGTATGGGAGGAAAACTCTCTGGGGTGCAGGAACAGCATATCCAGGAATTAGAGAAGTTAGCGGACTCTGTTAAAAGTGTTGGGATTAAGATTCACAGAAAAGACATTAGAAAGTTACTAATATATCTATGGCAACAATTCCCAAGCTACCCGAGGCAGGTAGTCTTCAGGTATCAACATGGAAGAAAATTGGGAAAGCCATGCATCAAGCCAGGGCTCCAGCAGAGCAGTTAGTGGCGTGGAGAAAATTGATGGAGATTTTAATTACACATGAAAATCCTATGGAATTGACATCTTTAATAGGGGAAGAGTTACCCCCATATTCTCCTCAAGTAGTTCAGCCAAAGGAGGAGAGTAAATCACGGTGTGGTGGGCTGCCTCAGTCATTAGATCACCCATCAGCACCAGAGTTTCCCCCCCCGCCCACTGAACATCAACTCCGACAAATGGAAGAATTGGGGGGAAAGGGATTAGCATCGCCCATCCAGCAAACTATCTTGGAAGGGTTAGAAAAGGGAGAGTTTGGGTTAGAAGATGTGGAAGGATTGGAAGCGTTCCCTGTTCAAGTACACATGGATGCACAACTGAATCCTCAAAGGATTTGGAAGCCGGTCCCTTTGAGTGCATTAAAACAGATAAAACAGGCAACTGCCGATTATGGCATACATAGTCATTATACCAAGGCTTTGTTAGAAGCTTTGGGATTGGGAATCTTATGATACCCGCAGATTGGAAGGCTTTATTTAAAATGCTACTTACTCCCTCCCAATATGTAGTATTTGACTTTCACTATAAGCAACAAGCCCTTGCCAGAGGGACAGCACAAATTATTCCAGATCAAATCTATGGGTCAGGGCAATTCACTGCAGTAGATCAACAGAAAGATTTGCCTGAAGAAGCTTATCCAATTATTATTTTGGCCGTCTTTGCGGCATTAAGTAAAGTGGAAGGAAAAGAAGGAGGAAAGAGTTTTGCTAACATTAAACAACAAAATGGGGAAAATTATGGGACTTTTATTGATAGGTTAAAACTAGCCATTGAGCGACAAATTAATAACCCACAAGCCCAAGAGGAGTTGCTTTTGAAACTAGCAGTTGAAAATGCAAATGTGGACTATGGCGACTGTTAACACCATTGGTGGCATCTGGGTCAGCATTAGATTTAGCTCAACTTCTAGAGGCAGCTGCGAAAGCAGGTAGTAATGTTTACAATATGGAGTGTATGGCAACAGCGTTTAGGGATGGAAACAAAAGACAGGCAATTGCTTTAATTGTGGCAAGCCTGGGCATTTTAAAGCACAATGTAGAGCACCGGGTGGTGGTGCTGCAAAGCAAAAATGGGGGCAAGGATCGACAACCAAGCCTAAACAACCTTGTCCTAAATGCAAAAAGGGGTTCCATTGGGCTAACCAATGTAGATCAGCAGGAAAGCAAGGCTTCCAGAAAGGAAAAACTAGAAAGGGGAGTTGATAGGGCCCCCCGAACAATCCGGAACAGAATGGTGTGATTTGGGAAAATATCCGGAACCTTATCCAGATTCGGACTTTGCAGTAACCGGTCCGTTTCATATTAATGACCCTCAAGCTCGTCCGGCAACTCAAGGTTCAGCGGAATTGATTTACCTTTAGCAGGAAATTATAATTTAGATTTGCCAGGAGTAGTACAAATTTGTGATACACAGTTACAAGGACCGTTACGGAAGGTACTGTGGGGTTGGTCCTTCCTCGATCGTCCACATCTAAAGCGAGGGATTCAAATTATTCCAGGAGTTATAGATTCAGATTATGAGGGTATTGTAAAGATACAAGTTATATCAAATGTTATACAACAAGTAGTTAAAGGAGAGAAATTGGCTCAACTAATTCTGCTTCCTTATAGGAAGACCATAAAAGGCCAGGGAAAGATCAGAGGTAGCGGCGGTTTTGGATCTACAGATCCCTCTTCCCAAGAAACCTTTAATCAGCAGGTATTGTTACTTACTAAACAGATAGTGGAGGAGAAACCCTGTGCTACTTTTATTCTTAATGGGAAATCCATCACAGGACTTTTAGATACTGGGGCAGATGTGTCAGTTATTTCTGAAAAGGATTGGCCATCGGCATGGGAAACAATTCACAGGGCAGCGGTGAGAGGAATTGGTGGGATACAGCATGCCAGGATGAGCAAAGAATGGATCACAGTCCATAGCAAAGGAAGTTTGAAAGTTGCTTATATTCAGCCTGTAATTACTCAGTTGCATTGTAATCTGTGCAGGGATCTGTTGTCGCTTAACACAAGATTAATAGTAGAAGATTAGAAATGGTACTCTTAAAATTGACTTTATATCATGAGAAACCCATATGGGTGGATCAACTTACTACCGGGAGAAACTGAATTAAGCTAAACATATTGGTGAAGGAACAATTGGAACTTGGTCATATAGAACCATCTACTAGCCCATATAATAGCCCTGTATTTGTGATAAAAAGAAAAGTGGAGCTGACAGGTTCCTCCGATTTGAGAAAAGTGAATGAGGTTATTATGCCTATGGGGCCCCTCACGGCCCCCATCGAATGATACCAGGATTACGATTTATTAAATAGATTTAAAAGACCTATTCCATTACCATAAGACTGAATTATTTGCAAGATAGGAATTCACAGTTCCTGTTGTGAATAACCAGGCACCTACTTCTCGTTTTCAATGGAAAGTCCTGCCTCAAGGCATGTTGAATAGTCCTACAATATGTCAGAAATTTGTTGACAATGCTTTACAACCATTTAGAAATTTGCATCCGGGATGGTTAGTTTACCATTACATGGATGACATCTTAATTGCTGCTCCGGGTCCAAAGGAACGTGCGACAACAATTAAAAGAGTTATCAACCATATTAACAAATGCTGGACTAAAAATAGCTCCTGATAAGGTGCAATTCACAGCTCCTTGGAAGTATTTGGGGTTTAAAATGACACAAGCAATGATAATACCAGTCATGGCGAGAGCAAATTTAGGATCATCTCCGACGCTATTGCAATTACAAACCTGGCTTGTAATATTAATTGGACGAGGCCGTATACTAAATTGACCACAGAGGAACTGAAACCCTTATTTGAAGGGCTAAAGGGAGGGTAGAGCCTACAGACATAATTTTATTAACTAAACAGCAGCAAGAGGTAGTGAAATTAGTGGAAGAACGTTTTCAATATCATTGGACTAATAAGTGTGCAGAGAATGTTCCTGTAGTATTGGAAATTCTGACAGGGCGACTACCCACAGCAGTGTTGGCCCAGGAGACTGCTCCGGTGCGAATTTTGGAATGGATACATCTAAGACACACCCCCGGGAAATCTGTGTTGTCTCAAGGAGAGGCTTACAAGGCAATAATAATGAAGGGAAGAAATAGATGTCTTTGCTTAACAGGACTAGATCCGGAAAAATTATAGTTCCAATGAGTTTGCAGGATTGGGAATGGTTGCTGGGGAGTAATGAACACTTGCAGTTAGCCATGGAGAATTACGTAGGTAAAGTGGTATATCATGGTCTTAAAGATCCAAGATTACAGATGATAGTTAACTCAGTACTTCAAATTGTCCCATGCCAACAATTAACTCCCATTCCTGAGGCCCTAACAGTGTTTGCAGATGGGGGAAGGACATATGGTGCTTGTGTTTGGCGGGAGGCAGATGGTTGGAAAACAAAATCACGGGCCTCAGCAGTCTGCTCAGCGTGCTGAATTAGCAGCAACAATTGAGGCTTTCAAGTATCATCAGAACGGGAGATGAATTTAATAGTAGATAGCCAATATGTATATAAGCTTTGTCATATGTTAAGAAATGCATATTTGTCCCCTTCTATTACTCCAGATTTGTCATGCCTATTTTTAGCTTTGCAAAAGTTGTTAGAGGATCGAAAGTATAGGTATTTTATTGGTCATATGAGAAGTCATCAATCTTTTCCTGGTGCTCTAGGGAGGGGAATAGGAGAGCTGATGAAGCAGCATCAGGTTACCATGTTCATTTTGCTACTGCATGGGACAGTCATGATTTTTATCATCAAAATGCAAAAGCTTTAATGAAACAATTTGGGCTCTCTGCTACAGAGGCGGGGCTGTCATCCAATCATGTCCTACCTGCAGCCAAATGGTAACCACAGGGGATTGCCTGGGGTTAATCCAAGAGGGCTTGTTCAGTAATCAAATTTGGCAAATGGATGTTACTCAATATGCATCCTTCAGTCCCTATAAGTATCTTCATGTATCCATTGACACCTATTCGATTTTTATGGCTACTCCTCAACGAGGAGAGGCTACAAAACATGTCATTAATCACTGCATAAAAACTTTTGCATATATGGGAAAACCAGTGGAAATAAAACGGACAATGCACCAGCATATTGCTCATCAGCATTTTCAGAATTTTGCAACAAATGGGATATCGCTCATAAATTTGGGATCCCTTACAACTCTCAGGGTCAAGCAATTGTGGAACGAGCGAACAGATCCTTAAAAGCAAAATTGGATAAAATAAAAGGGGAAACCCTCTGGGTCTTCCAAATATACAAAATTGGTTAAATAAAGCGCTTTTTGTATTAAATTGGATGGATCAAACCGGGAGGGGAGCGCATTATCGGGCGGACCGCCATTTTCTTTCTCTCCTATGCAGAACCTAAATTGGCAGAATCGGCAAAACCCAGAGTGTGGATAAGAGAATTACGGACAAACAGTGGAAGGGTCCTTTTCGCTCTTGACTTGGGGAAGAGGCTACGCAGCAGTGGAGAAGGATGGGTCTCCATTATGGGTTCCTGGTCGGTGTGCGTCCTTATGTATGTCATGACGGAGGAGAAAAGGAAGCCAGAAATAAGTTCTGAAAACAATCCGGATATGGGGGTTTGGGAAAAGAATACTTTAATGAAAGATATGGCTGACGTTGCAACATTGCTGAATAAAACTAAGTGCTGGGTCTGTATGCATATGCCCACTACTGGGAGTTCTGGATTGGTGTTTGCAGGTGTTCCTTTAACCAGAAAACAAATAGCAGAACATCCCGGAGTTTTCGGGACTTTTCAAGCTTGCTGACTGATAAAAGAATAAATCCATTTTGGCACTCAGTCACCGACTGCAAATGGAAGCGGAGATTTGTTTTGAAATTACCAACCAGACAGACAACGGAACTTTTCTTGGACGTTATCCACACTGCAAACAAACTATAGTCATAGATGCAAAAAATCTTACTTGGAGTGGGAAAAATGAGCAGGGTAATGATGTGGAATTTGGTTGGGATAGCATGGACTCAGAATATCAATGTAAAGCTGCAATTTTAATTGTACTGGATTGTGAATGTATACAGCATAACCTGACCTGTACAAAGGGTGATATAATCCAAGGAACAACCACAACATCCTGTAAGCAGACAACAGGGAAGTTTCTTAATGCACACATGTGCCAGGTAATAGGAATGATAGTCACACAGGCTAATGTTACATGGGCGGTGAACAAATTATTGCCTTTGTATTTAGGAGAAGTGTGGTGGCTATGTGGACATAACGCATACCCTGAGATTCCTGGAGGGTGGTTTGGGACATGTGCTTTAGGATGGGTTTCACCGGCAGTTTGGGTGAATCAAAGTTTGCCTAAGGGATTACGACTGCGTAACAAGAGAGAAGTTCCATCTTTGGACTCCGGGTTAACTCTGGGAGGGAGTTGGTCTACTCAGTTAGCTAGAGGATTACAACCTAATCTAGGGGCAGCCATGAATTACCGGGATCTACATAAACTTAACAATTGGACAACTCATATGTTCAATTTTACAATAAAACCCTTAAGGCCATCAATCAAGAAATGCAGGAGATTAGAACAGTCGTACTGCAAAATAGATATGCTTTGGATTATCTTTTGGCCGCTAAAGGAGGGGTTTGTGCATTGCTAGGCACTATGTGTTGTACTTATATCCATGACAACGGCCCCAATATCACTCATACTATTCAGCATATGGAGGATATGATAAAACATAATCCGCTGGTGACGCTCGGAGGAAAATGCTATGGACATATGGGGAGCCTTGTGGTCATGGCTACCTGGCGGTGGATGGCAGGATTTGTAAAAATATTGATCCTAGTGGCTGGATTGTTAGTGGGGTATGTTGTTGCCTGCAATGTTTTCCAAATTTAATCAGTATGGTAGCTACTTGTTTAAAGAAAAGTTTAAAGAAATCGGCTTTGCAGAAAAAACTTTACCAAGATATCAATATGTCCGAGGATGTTTATGTGGAACCCCGTAAAGCATTGCAAGTCAGTGAGGAGAAAGACAGACGGTCCACAGTGGTGCTGGAGGAAAATGAAGAATATTTAGATTTAACCGTTCTGCAGTAATAAATAAAAAAGGGGGAGATGTGGGAAAAAGATTGTCAGGCTGGTAGTTTAAGATTGTCAGGCTAGCAGTTTAGCAAAAATGATTCAGCAATAGCAAGCATGAGAATAGGGATGTGGTTTTATCTGCTACATGTTATAATAATATTATGCTTGCTTAAGCACAAGATGAATTTGTTTTTACCTTCATGTGACTAATTGTGCAAGATGTAGGAAGGGGCTAATAAAAGAGTGGTCTCAACATGAAGTGGGGGTCACTCATCCCGAGAACCTGGTCTCTGCTTATTTATTTCATGAGTGTCCGGCATCGCTACATTGGTGTTAGGATTGTGGATACTTGGATGAAATCTCATCATCTTCAGGCTGGTGTCTTCAGCTTCGTTCTCCTGGGAAGAAGCTGAAGACACCAGCCTGAAGATGACGGATGAGACAAACCCTAATACACCAAGACCTACATACCTTTACCCGTGAAAATCTACGAAAACAAATATATATATATATATATATATATATATATATATATATATATATATGTAGGTCTTGGTGTATTCGGTCTTGTCCTGTAAGGTTGAGAATACCTTGGCAACGTTTAAATCTCATCCGTCATCTTCAGGCTGGTGTCTTCAGCTTGCTCTCCTGGGAGAAGTGTGTGATCGTGGCTGTTTTTCCCTTTTAAACTCTAGAGTTGGATGTGTTGTTACTTTTTGATTGGTTTGTGGAGTTGATGTATGCAGATTGGATGGCTTTTTCCTGAGACCCTGTGTGGCTGAGGTGCTGGAGGTGTGTCTCTCAGCCTTTGTGTTGTAACGACCTGGGTAATGGGCTGTGTGATGACCTTCTGAGTTCTATTGTTGTGATGTCCTGGGTGTGGTGCTGTAATCTCCTGGGTCGTTGTCTGTGCTGCAACCTCCTGATGTTTTGTGTTGTGATCTCCTGAGTTCTGTGATGTAGTATCCTGGGTGGAAGGCTGTGATGTGGTATTCTGGGCCTTGGTTTGGCTCGAGTTTGAGGTCTGGCTATGTGTTTATAGCGTGTGTCAGTTTGCTTAGTTTGGGGTTGGAGGGGGTGTAGCAGCTGGTGTTGCAGCCATGGTCTGGTTTCTGGATGGTGGTTGCCTTTCATCTGTATGGGCTTGGGTTTGAGTCTGGTGAAGGAGATTGGTGGTGGCATCATGTGTTATTTTGGGTCCGTGTTGGTTTTGTGGCTGGGACTCGTTTGTTGATTAGGCTAGTTTCCAGATGTCTGGCAGGAAGTATCATCCCGCTTATTCATGTTATGGGGTGTTTCTCTATTTCGATGGCTTCCTAATTATTCTCTTGTTGAAGTGTTCAGTGTTGGAGATTAAAAGTGTTCAGTGTTGGAGTTTAAAAGGGAAAAACAGCCACGATCACACACTTCTCCCAGGAGAACGAAGCTGAAGACACCAGCCTGAAGATGACGGATGAGATTTCAAACGCTGCCAAGGTATTCTCAACCTTACACGGACAAGACCAATACACCAAGACCTACATACCTTTACCCGTGAAAATCTACGAAAACATATATATATATATATATATATATATATATTAGCTTATTCAATTCAATTACTTTTTAATTTTCAGTTAAAACTTCATCTTTACTTTCTTCCATGTATTCATCAATTCCATTCCACAAAATCAAGCCACCTTTATTCAGATTTAGTATATCATTCCAAATAGATAAGGTAGCTTGAGTGGGGTGGGGTCAGTCCTGGATCTCCTGGACTAGAAGACCTCCAAGGGCCTTTACAACTCTGATATTCTGTTATTCTCTTGCAGCTGCACAATGAGTCAAGGCTAAATCCCTACTTGATCTTTCCTCCCTGGCTTGCTGGGCATTTCCCAACAAAAGCCTTCCATGGCATACACTTGGCTTATTCATGAGACTGCCTATCCCCCATACTTCTGCTTGCCCCATGAGGTCACAGAAGATAAGCTCACTCCAGGTTCCTTTTTTGAAGCAGTGTTATCCAACAGAACATTAAAAATGTACCTTGTCTCTGCTTCTACCATTGGAACAAGATTTGGATTTCTCCAGACTACTATTCTTTTGTAGACTCATTAAGACCCGACTATTTTTTTTGTAAAGTTTTTTTTAATTTTTTTACATACATCAATATATTTCATGGAGAGTATAGGGTCTCGGTATCATTCATTTTGATACAGAAGTACTATTAATACAAGTGAAAGTTACCACATTAATCAAATCTTATGTAATCTAGTGTTATTATACATATCAATATCAGCACATAATCCTTTATTTTTCAATTATTCAATATTTGCTACATCCTTCTAATAGTAATAGTATTATTTTTGAGCATACCTGATTAACATCCTTTTTCAAAATCTGGTCTTATCCTCTAACATTCACTTTAAATATGTTACATAAAAATATGTATAATAATATTCCCCCTATTTCTAATTTTTTAATCTATTCTACTGTTCAGTAAAGCCAATCTTATTTTTTAATAAGAATCCTTCCTATCCATCATCTCTCATCCTCTTGGAAGTTTCATTTCTAATCTTTTTGACTTGCCTCCCATACGCCTCCCTTGGGTCCTTATCTACATCTTTCACATTCAGCCCAACCATCATTTCCATCCCCCTTATGTTTTGCTGCCAGTCCACCCATAGATCTGCCAAATCCTGTCTTTTTTCCAAATATATCTTTCAATTTATTCATTTCCATTTTTCTAACTCCTAATATATATTATCTCAACTTTATTTCACCCAACTTTATAGTCTTCTCCTTCTTTTCTCCTTGTTCTATTTGTTATGTCATCTGTTCTATCTCATCTTCTAAGTTTACAGTTATCTTCCTTGTTTCCTGGATTTTATTCTGCCAATTGTTACTTTCAAGAATTCCAACAGAATATCTAATAAGCAGTCAGATGTCCAGCACTATAAAATGCCTGTTCAGAGTCCTGTCAGTAAAATTTATACATCCAGTCTTCTAAAACAACTTTATTTACAAAAAATTAAAAACATACAAACATACGAATGTACAACAAAAAGTATATATATAAATAGCGCATAAAGCACTTTCCTTACTTTTACATTGGATATCAAATTTGATAAAGTGCAATAATCAATAGTTACTAATAAATGGCGTATATTCATTAACACAATATTCTACTATTTATTATCGTTGGATTATAACTGTTAATTAATCTATATACGCTTCATATTATTTATATAATAAAAGAGAACAAGACCCTTAAGACCATTATTATGATTATACATTCCATATATACAGCTGAGTATAATATGTTTCCTAGGTTCATTTCTTCTTCGTAATCTTTTTCTTGTGTTCCAACCAGTTGTACCATTTGTCCCATATCCGATAATAGTTTGAATCTTCCTTCCCATTTAGTTTAAGCGTGAACCTCTCCATTTCAGCACACTCATATGTTTTTTGAATAATAATGTGTAGAGGTGGTACATTAGGGTTTTTCCAATATTGCTTAGCAAACTGCTGCTGTTAGTAAATGAATAATCAGTCTTCTATACTCTATAGTTTTTAGGGTGCAATTTACCTCTGTCACTGTTTGATCTCCGCTTAAAGATATTCCAAAGAGTTTCTTTTCCTGGGTTAATTTTCTTTTAGGGAAATCCTTAGCAAAAGTTGAAAATCACCTCACCAAGCTCCAATCACTATCCACTCTCACTGCTCCAGCACAGTTTCTTCAGGTGCCCCAGTTTCATGGTGGCCATTTTGGCTGCTTCATCTTCATCTTCGGCAAAAGAGGGAAGAAACCCTGGGTCCAGCAGGAGAGCTGCTCCTCTCCATGACCAGCAGGATGCACCTTCTTATGAGTCATCCCTATGGGGTGACTTTAGCCCCTTGGGGGCCCCTCCAACAAAAAGGATTCAATGTGGGGATGGAAGCCCCACTCCCTTGAACTGATCATGTAGCGATGTCAGACTGGAAGTCAAGACCTGTCTATTTTCTCATGCACTTTAGCAAGATGGTAGTGTGATGACCCAGGAAGCAGCACACATGTAATAAATTTCCAAACACAAATAAATTTCCTTTAATGCCTCCAACTTGGCCCCCTTGTTCAACTGTTCGCAGTTGGAGATTAAACTCTTTCCAAAATAGTCTCCAAAAGAAAGAATTACAGTCCAACGGAGATAACGGAGAAATAAAAAAACAACCAAAACAAACCGCACTGAAGGAATTTTCATGACAGACCAGGATAATTAATTACAAACTTCAAGAAAATAACAAGGCACAGTCCATTGGAAGAACGCCAACCAAGGTAAACCTCAGCCAGAAATAAAACACGCTTTGCTTCTAGCAATGCTGTGTTTTAAATGCCCCTCCTATATACTATTCCCCCCAGCTGCAGCCAATGAGGGGGATCATGGCTGCTTCCTCTCCCATAAGCCACATTGTTCCCTTCTCCATTCCTCCCTGTGTGCCCTAGGATGAAGAGGGGATGGACCTGCGTCTTCCTCTGACTGCCCAGCCAACCTCTGCCCTTCCACAGCCTCCTCCACAACCTCCAAAGCCACACTTCCACTCCCTGTTGGCTGTTCCTCCTCCCTCGGAGTCAGTCTCCAACAGGGGCATGACAGGTACATGAGCCCATTCTGTTGTGAGAGAGAGCATTTGCTAAATTCAGGTTCAGCTATTTTTTTCTTTTAATTGATATACTTTACAGAGTTTTGAATTGTGAGATGATTTTATAAATTCTATAAATAAACTTTTTGCCAATTTATGGATGTTATATATTGACCTCTGTTCCCCTCATGCATTAAGTGAATCTGCAACTGTTTAATTGCAGATTCACTTAATGCATTTTAATAAGATAGACAATGTACAGGTTAGGCTGGGAGATTTAGATTTGTCTATGCTACTCTCAGTATTCTTTGGCTAAAATAAAGACAATATGGTTCATTCTGGAGACATTCTGCTACTAGTACACAAATTCCCAATTTTAGTATGCTTAAACTATTCCACAAAACTAGTATTTCTTATATAGAGACACCAATATACTACTGCCTGATTCTCATCAACTAGAAGGTGCTGTAGTCAACATTTAATGTGTTGACTACACTCAGAAAAATCTATATACTTCTAAAACTCTTGTTGTCATGATATTTTACTGGGTAAAATGGTGCATGATAGGGTAACAATTTTTGAACAAAGGAATCTCAAATGGGCTAACTCACAGTATGTGTTCATGGGTCAAATTCAAGACCTGTGACTCATAAGGGAATTAAATTTAAGAAAGTTATGGCTGCTTCAGTTTTACTGGTTGCTGCTCTGATCCTGCTGAAGCTGCGGTCAAATTATCTTCATTTTCAATCTTCCGTGACAATTTCCCAGCCAATCTTGCAATCTTTTGCTGCTTCCCTCACCCAGCAGCAGGCATTTACCTGACTAATGGGACGGAGAGGAAGGGGGAGGGAGGGAGGTTTGCAGTTGTTTCATTACCCAAATTAGGGAACATCATCAGCACTGATGATTTTACCTAATTTGGGTAATAAAATATCCGCAAAAAAACAACTACGCTTGGAGAGTACCAATGACCACTTAGGATAGAAATATCTCTGAAACAATGACTGAATGGGACCTGGATTACACATTAAATGTTATTTAATCATCAACTGCTTTTCAATGATAATGTGTGCATGAATTATATCAGAACATCGATATTGAATTCTTGTCTTTTTAAAATTGTGACAAATGTATTTAACAATGTGACAGCAAGTACTGATATTTAAATAAAAGTGAATTAGCCTCTTTAAAACATCTGTGTTGATATATTATAATTCAGAGCTGTCAACATTATGCTTTCCTTACAGACATTCCTAATTTAGCTCAGGATGACTTTAATTCAAACAGATGCTAGAAGCAGTTTTACATACGAAGAAAAAGAAAACACTTCCCATCTGTGTTAAACTTTTAATCACCAAAATATGCTGTTTTAATCTGGAATGGAGTAAGTGCTGAGCTTAAAATCAGTAACAAATGAATTTAAAAACATCACTGCTAGAGTGTAAGAAATCTTATCTTCCATAAGATCTGCTTCATTCTACTCTTCCTGTACTTAAGATCTTTATCCTTGGATTATACATATACCTTTCTCTGTTTTCTAAGTGCTAATTGCACAGGAATAGTACGACTTGATGGGTCATGCATCCTACTGATAATTTAAATAGCACTCATGAATTCCTTTCTTGGCTCTCTTGTTTAGAAAAGAACATAGTGGGCACAATGTGGTACTCTCTGTTTACAACTCCAACAGCAATAACAACAGCACTTAGAGGTATATACAGCTTCACTATGCTTTTACAGCCCTCTAAGTGGTTTACAGAGTCAGCATGTTGCCCCCAACAATCTGGGTCCTCATCTTACCGACCTCAAAAGGATGGAAGGCTGAGTCAACCTTAAGCCTGGTGAGATTTGAACTGCCAATTGCAGGCAGCCAGCAGGCAGCAGAAGTAGCTTGCAGTAATACATTCTAACCAATGTGCCATTGCAGCTCTTAGCAGCTACAGCTTGTATAATTAAGGTAAAATAAATTGAATTCAGCCATTACTCTGGAATGTCCACATCAGTTTTAATGAACTTTCTTTTATCAGGAAAGTATAAGATATAACCAAGAATTAAGTGCCCCCATCTAGTTCATTATTATGGCAAAGGTGAAACTAGTTTGGTGGATGGTAGAGACTACTATAAAAATGAAACTTTATACATTTGGAACTGTTCGTTTCCTCCATTTCCAGAAAGAACCCAGCCAGCTATCTATAACTGGATATGTCCCAAGATAAGTAATACTGCAACAGTTATACCCACTTTGATAAGAATTATCTGCCATAAAATTAAAAAATCCAAGAGATTTGCTGAAGTGCAAGGGCTTGGAATATCACTCCAATAATCTTTCTACATCCTTATGTTCAGCTATTAACTTACTACTGGCCTTGGTGCATATTTTGTTTGCTATTCTGTGCGTGTGTGGGTTTATGAAATAAAATTTCATACACACACACACATACACACTTCATGTTATTTCATGTTATTCCCATTGGCTCAGTGCTACAGTATTGAGATTAGGTTTTATATGCAAATTAGTTTAGGGGGATGAGATGGAAGGGGAGAAATCCTTTTCGGAAAATAAGTTTATTTATTTTGGAAAATAAATCTGGTTCAGATGCATTGTGCAGTAAGATAAGCATAAGAAATACAGTTGACATTTTACATATGAACTTATCATAGTATTCATTTAACAGATTACTGTAAACACAACTCATACACTTTGATAAATTATATGCTTAAAAGTCCCCTTTTAAGTGAAATTTAAGTGAACCTACTCCTTCCTGTTTTAAAAAAACAATTAATAAATAAAATAGTTGATACAGTTGAAGACAACCATCAGTAAAGCTACTATATGGAATAGTTCATTCTCTTCCACTGGAAGTTTTCAAACAGAGGCTGAATAGTCATCTATCAGGGATGGTATAATGAATCCTGCAGTTTTGTCAAGAGTTGAATTTGATGATTTCCTGGGTCCCTTCCAACTCTATGATTCTATAATTCTATGAGTCAGTTAGTTACTAAGGGTGCACTCTTAGAGGACCTGAAATAGGAGATAATTGGTAGAGCTCTTTGGGAGTTCAAAAATATGGAATTAAAAGAGAGAATAGCAGGTGAAGCTGCTTGCTATGTCAGGTTGCCACAGGCAATCACATAACTTTAGCTTATCTTTTAGTATCTTCTATGGAGTGTTTTTTTATAAACATAAAACAAACATAAAACAGATATATAACTTATAAATGGTTTGTTTTTCTTTTAATAAAAGAGAAGGCTTTATTGTGGGAAAAGGGGTCTTGATTTATAATATAAAATCGAACTGTATGCCTGCTGGTAAAAATCAATTGCCTTGATATGTTCTTACCATCAATGCCATGTTTTTATTAAGAGCATTAAGATAATGTTAGACTTATAGGATCTTTATGTAACAGCTGTTCAAAACCTATGAGATCTTGAGGTTGCTCCATTTTTGCTGCTAGCATCTAATCTCTTGAATGTTTTTTAATTGTTTAATGACTGTTTTTTATGTTTATCACTTTGTTGTAGACTACCCAAAGTTATTTTTGTGAGATGCAACCTTATAATTTGACTATAAGACTGCATTTCACAAAGTTAATTAAACAAATATTATTTATAAGACATTAAAGTTTTTTATTGAAAAGTATCCGATATCCCTGGTTTTTTATGTTCATTTTGCCATAAGAGGAAAATAGACATTAGAAAATGTATCTCAGCACGTGAGTATAGATTCATTTGCTGACAAGTGTAAATGGTCATTAAATGATCATTTGAGTTTGAGTGATATAACTATGATTCACTGATATTGATTCATTGATCAATAAATCTTATGAGTTTTTATTCATGGTATTTCAAAATACCTGTAATTTTGAGAGCAAAATAAATACTACATTAAAAGAAGAAAGGTTTTCAGTTTATCAGAGTTCTTTGTGCAACCATGCTGGTTTCTTTTGAGTTCTCTTATTTTTCTTCTTCACTGGAATTGTGCTAGACTGGGCTTTTATAATCTCACTTTTCAAAATTTCCCAAGCTTCTTGGTTGTTTTTCCCTTGAAGTTTTTCATCCATGGAATCCTTCCCAATCTCTCTCTAATTTCTATGCTTGTGCTTGCATAATATTGAATTCCAATATTGCATGGTCACTCCCCTCCCCAAGGTTCTTGTAACTTCAATGTCTTCTATCATTTAATCTCTGTTAGTGAGAATTAAGTATGGCTCACTTCTAGTTTCCTTCTCTACTTTTTGGCAGACAAAGTTATCTACTAGGTTTTTCAGGAATCTTTGATTTTCCACTAGGTGCAGAGTTTGTTTCCCAGTCAATGTCAGGATAGTTAAAATCCCTCATACTACTGTGGTGTGCTTTCTACATACCTTTATTAACTGACTAACAAAAAGTTCATCTATTTCATCTGTTTGGTTGGGTGGCCTGTAGTATACACCTATGGGAATGTCATTCTTTTTTCCTAAATGCATTCAAGACAGTTTTCATCATTGTTCTGCTTATTATATCACATATCCACCTCCTCTTTTATTAGGTCTGTTTCTTATAAACAAATTAAATATCTCTAGATCTATATTCATTTATCAGTTTCATCCCACTAAGTTTCTGTAATGGCAATAATATCATATGTGCATGCGTGTACTTGGATTTCTAGTTTATCCTGTTTATTCCTCATACTTTAGACATTTGCATTCTTTTTGATTGATCCTGTGTTTGTTTTCTGCATAACCTGTTTTGTGTCTGAATTCCCCTTCTTCTTTACCATCTGTTTCATTAATGCCCATGGTATGGCACACACTATCAAAAACCTGATTTTTCTTAACAACAACTTCAATGTTCTTAATCACACATTTCAAAGGCAACACCAGAACCAATGAATTAAGATTACAAATAACATTTCAGTCACTAGAACATGCTACTGCATGATTTGTTGAGTTATCCTTCACTAGAGGTCTTCAAACACAGGCTAGGTGGTCATTTGTGAGAGCTACTATAAACTAAGCAGGGGATTCTATTGATGATTTCTATAGGTTTTTTTGGGGGGGAGTAGTGAACTTTGTGTTCAAATGATTGATAATGATACAGCAAGCAGAAATATTACTAACACAATCAGCTTCATAATAAACAAAACATTAGTACCAGCAACATCCTTGTTTTCAAGGCTTTCTTTAAGCCCATGGGGATCAAAAACAGCCTGAAAGCAGACCTGACAAATACCAAAATATGGAATGGGTGGAAATTGTCACATTGATAAAGGAAACTATTCAGGATGGCAAACCTGCATATGATAAATATTAAACACTCAGATGAGGTAGATAAATAGGTAGTGAAATAACCAATATATTTTAGTGAAAGCAGGTATACATAAAATTATGGAAATTAGAATGAAAATCCCAACTTCTTAGGAAAATAGACAAAAAGGTAACTGTTGGTGATATTGGAGAAAGATGAAATCAAAATAACTTAAGAAAAAATGAACTTACTCTGTAGGGCTGGACAAAAAAAAGTCAGAATTTGTGATATGAATGACTATAATTGGCTGTGCCATTTCAAAAACTATTATATATTCATGGAAAAGAAAAAATAATTGTTAAAATAATCAAAAACAGTTACAGCAACTTGTTTGTTACAGTAAAAGACTAATAGTTTAGACCTAGTTAGAGAAAAAACAGTTAAGTTGTGGAAGAACGTAAACAACTAAAGTTTATATAACATGATGCATATAAGTAGAAACATTTTGTCCCTTTTTAAAAATGCAAGGTCATTCATGAAACAAATAAAAGAATAAAGCAATAATTACCAAAAAACTCACATTAAACTAATAGTACTTGACCTAAGATCAGTAATAATATAAATAAATTTCCAAGGACATCATACAAATTCAGAGAGGAATGAATTCTTCCTTTCTAAATCCTAAACGTTTTAGGCTAAATAGAAAGGTAATCATTATACAAACAATGGATGAAAGCTGTTGTTTTTGTGCTTTTCTCAAATCTTGTAGTCTGAACATTGCTGAAAACTAAGATGTAGAACTCATTAGAGATTAGTGATTTCTGTCCTTACAAAGCCTGAATGTTCTCACAGATAATCTACTGGGAGCCAGGAGCCACTGGTGGATAGGGCTGAAGCAAAAATTGGCCAAAAATTAGCAGTACAATCCATGTTCTCTTTTTTCCCCACATTTCTCCTTTTTTCTTCCAAGCTGTACAGTTCTTAACTTTGACAAGGTCCTGATATATCAGGTCTTTTTTTAAGAATATGATTTTACTGATGTAAATGTAATGCACCTACTTTTATCCATTTTGAACAATGTTTTTGAATTATACTTCATAGGAGGAAGAGTAAAAGCTTAGTAAAAAAAGTAGATTTTTGCATGTTCCATATCAATAATGAATATGAGGCATCATATTTAAAATACTAAGGACATTTGATCCTAAATATGCTTACTTGAAAGTAACCTTATTATAAGAAAGAGATCTCAAAGAATGCTCACAATTAAAAAAAAACTCTAATCTTGGGGGTTGAATGACTGTTTCCAGCCAATGATTAGAAGAAAAATACTACATCAAGTACTTGTTCCTGTATAAGATGGCTGTCGAACTCCAAGCCTGTGGGCCGGATGCATCACATGCTGGCCGAGTTTAGTGAAAGGGAATAAAGTCCCCATACATCAGTGGTGCCACTGTGATGACATGAGTTTGACACCCCTGCTGTATAAGAATAGTAACTTAGGTCAGATAGACCTATGTAACAAGAGTGAAGAGAAGTAACATATGACATTGCTTAGCCAAATTATCTAGAGTGTAAATAACACCTGAATTGTAGGAAGAAGTGTTGCAGGGATTTTTAGATATGTATTCTCCTAACTCATTCCACAGCGTTCATAGTTAAGCAGATAAAGCTGATGGTGGATAGTTAAGGTAGAACAAAGATCTATCAAAATGCTGTCTGTCTTGCTGCCCTTCACCTTTCTTAAAGTGATCAGTCTTTGGACAGATATTGAAGTGTCAGCTGTTGGTTTTACTGAGGAAAAATCCATGCAAATTGTAACTCTGTGAAGACTGTGAACTTTAGAGTCTCTATGTTTTGGGAAACAGGTTAAATTAAGATTATGGAGGTATGCCATAAGAAAGGAGAATGCCAGGAGAAAGATAACATCATGTTTGCAGTATTGCAATGTGCTGTTGTGCTCCATGTTGGGCTGTAGCTGAATGCTAATTGAACCATGGGACAAAAAGTTTTCTGCTAGATCATTAGCTAAGGCTAATCACTGGAAACAGTTTGTTTCTTAGATGAACTTCACAGGCTGAAGGTAGAGTTTTAGTCTTAATTCAAAGTATTGTTATATGACATACAATATGTGGCTAGATTATATGAAATACTATAAGAGCCTCTGGACAGATTATCTTTGTTCTGGCCTATTTGGCAGCAAATAGAAAGTTTTTTGTAGAAGCTGCTTCCAAGTTTAATTGTTTTTTTAATTGTTTTTTAATTGTTTTTTATTGTAAATTTTGTACTGGGTTTTATTGTTAGCCGCCCTGAGTCCTTAGGAAGAGAGGGCAGCATACAAGATTAATAAAATAATAAATAATAATAATAAGTTAATTTGGTCTCTATTGTCTATCCTATGCTAGGTAAGGATTTTTTTTCTAAACAGACTTGCAGATGAAGTAGATTTTATTCTTTTAGGCATTTTCATAGCTTAGTTATTGATTATTTTTAAACTTTATTTCCTTTTTTATTGTCTCCATCTGAGTTATTCTTTGTGTCTCCACTGATGTTATTATTTTATCAGAACTTATTGGTAACAGCTGAATACCACTTTTAGTAGAATGTTCCAAATGATATAAATATATACTATTTTGATTAATAAAATTAAAATGAGGTTTAATGTTTGTCTGTTTAGGTCTATAATCAGATCTTGCCACCTGGTACCTTCCAAATGTCAACACCAATAACGCCCCAGCAACCATTAAATGTATGTCTGCTAATAAAACAAAAGCACTGAACAAAATGCAGCTGAATAACTCATGTTTTCCCCTTCTTCACTGTGGCTAACATAATGTTTCTGTTCACTGATGAGTAGTATCATAATGCAGAATTATTTAAAAGAACAAATTAATGTAAGGATCTTGCTCAGTTCTTTAAAAAATTGAGGATTTAGCAGTTTCTGTTCTGATAGCAATTTAGTGTCATGTCAACACAAAGTGAATTATATTCAACATCTCTGCAGAGATGACCTGTTTGCAAATATTCCTAATTCACTTTGTAATTTTAAAATTGCCAATGGCATTTTACATCCCCAGATGTATATTTTGGAAGAATGGGAGAAAAAAAACTGGAAAGGCAGATGGCAACAGAACTGTCACTGAGATACTAGTTGAAATGCTCATACTATGCTGATAACATCACTCACATATCAGAGGGAAAGAGCAAAAGAAGTACCTAGACATTTTCTTTATACACTGTAATGTGCAAGAGAGAGATAAGCTACATAGAGAACCTTTGGATACTTTGCGAATACTCTTTATAAATGTTCTTCTATTGTGCCAGGACCTAAAAGGTATTTATGAAGATCAGGACTGGTCAAGAGACTAGTCAATCAAGCTGTCCCTGGAGACAAGGCATATGAAAGAGAGAAGAACAATGTTTGAATCCTCACCTAGGCTTCCTGACAAAATAGCATAAAAAGATCAACGATAGGATCTAGCCAACATACGGCTGCACAATATAAGAAAAAGCCAGTGGGTATCAACAGAAAAAACATTCAACTTTTTGTATGTGAACAGCTTTCTGTTTTTTGTATGAGAATGGATACTTTTGTACACTTAGCTCTTTCTTTGATCTTTTTTCCTCTTTTTCTTGCTTTATATTAATTTCAATTCATTTTTATCTTCTTTTAAAAAAGTTTTTATAAAATTATATTTAGAAAAGAAAGTCTGCTGATAACTATTTAATTATTGTAGATTTTAGTTTTTCTATTTGGGCTTGTAATTCTGGTTTAATCTCCTTTTAAGTATTTATTGTTACTGTTTTTTAGCTGTGAGCCGCCCCGAGTCTTCGGAGATGGGGCGGCATACAAGTTCAAATAATAAATAAATAAATAAATATGTAGTTGCCCAACACTTTCAAAAAAACTGCAAGATGGCTAAGAAAGAGAACTTTTCCACTAAGGTTAAAGAAAGAATATTATGTTACTTCAACAAATATCTCACTAAAGTCAAAAGGATATTTGACTTGATGTGTTTTGTTTCACTTCATTATTATTTTTTTCAAATGACTCTAATTTACACATCTTGTCAGGGTGCGTGCAGTTTCATCCCATGGACTAATCAAGGAGGGTACATATGTGTTTACTCTGTGAGTGTGTGTGTGTGTGTGCCTCATATTTTGTTTATGTATCTTTTCATGTATATATCTAGTGGGAAAGAGAGAAAATTGCATGAGATCCATTCTGGATTGAATGACTAGAGTGAGCAGACAACAGCATTTAAAGACAACTACTTCTCTTGTCTGATTTTCATATGAAGGAAAGGAGGAGGAAGAGGAGGAGGAAGAAGAGGAGGAGGAAGAAAAAGGGATATACAGTATAAATAAAAAAGAGTGCAAGAGTGATAGTCTAATCACTGAGTCATAGAATCAAAAGGCTGGAAGAGACATTGGAAGATACAATCCTGTTCAATTCACTTCTCAGCATAGGAATCCCTAACTTCTGAGTATTTTCTTCTTCAAGATGAACATACCCAATGACCCCAACCATTGCCTCCAAGATTTTGTATCATCCTGGTTATTTCTCCCTTAGAAACAACCCAGTTTGTCAGCCTTCCTCACTCATTCCCAAGAAAGCACATTTTCAGAATGGAAATGATAGCTTATTTTGTGGAGCCTGTGATCTGCAGGCATTGTTCAGCTGAAACACTTGTAGCTTGGCTAATGATGAAGGATGCTGTTTCCTTTATAAGCCTTCATTAAGCTCTTAGAGGCCCTTTAGATGTAATGCTTACTGAGAGGCCTCTTTACTGTATATTACAACATCGACCTGTGTAGTTTTCCGGATACAAACTCTTTACTATGTTGTTACTTTCTAGCTACAAGCTAAAAACAACTTTATTTCCTAACTTTTAAGTGTTGTTATTATATATGCTATCTTTTGCATTTATTGTTTTTATTATTCTCATACACTAATTCGTACTAAGCGTCTTGCTTTTATGATTGCTGTTTTGTTGTTTAATTTTCAAGTTATCATGGTCAAGAAAGTCCAATTTGAAAAGCACCTGTGGGACAACCATGACCTGAATAATTGAGAATCTCCATAGGATGTTTATTATACTACCATGCTTAAAGGAAAGTATGGATAAACTGTTTCATACTCATATTTATTTGTTAGAAACTTCTAGGGCAGGGATGTCAAACTTGATTTCATTGAGGGCAGCATCAGGATTGTGTTTGACATATGGGGTGGGGTAGGCATGGCCGGAGTGGTATGGCCAGCTCAATGTTACTCATGTTGGGGGTACTTGTGGTGGCCAAGTGCTAAGGCAGGACTACCCTCAGACCCTCCCTCACTCTTATTATAATCTCCCTTCCTTCCTTCCTTCCTTCCTTCCTTCCTTCCTTCCTTCCTTCCTTCCTTCCTCTCTCCCTCCCTCCCTTTTCTTTTTCCTTCCCTCTTCATTCTTTCCTCTTCCCTCACCTTTTCCTTATTTTTCCTTCCTTGCTCTCATCCCATCTTTTCTTCTTTTTCTTTTTCTTTGTCTTTCCTCTTTCCTTTTCTCCTTTCCTGTGCCTTCTTGCATGCTCAAATGGAAAAGGGGAAACATTTCTCCTTTTATTTTGTTTTTAGTTTGTTTTGCTAGCCTTCTGCCAGCAAAAACACAGCTCAGGGGGCTGCGTGTAGCACTCTTGAGTTCCATTTCTGCTGGCAGAGGCACCACAAGCTGGTCCTTTGCTGTTTCCAGGGCAACCCCATGGGCCAGATCTAAGCAACCCGCAGGCTGAATCTGGCACATGGACCTTGAGTTTGATACCCCTGTTCTAGGGTCAAAGGTGGTGTGTTATATCTCATTGAAGATCTTCATCCAAAATTATTCTGCAGTCTTGTGGACAACAGTTTCTGTGCACGCATGATTTCTAATGTTTTGTAAGATTCTTAGACTAAAACCATCCAATCATTCTTTACAATAAAACATGACCAATGAATTGCTTGGATTATAGTCAATATTCTCATGTTAATAAATGTTCTTTAAGCATCAGGTATGTTCAGGAAATCTAATGGAGTTTGAAAAAGGTTATACAGTTATTCTTTTTAACTATAATCTCTAATAACATTATTTGGAAAAAAAAGATCTAATGATCTGGACAACAAAGCTGCAATTTTTCATGCTTTAATAAATGGCAGAACAATCAAGTTGAAGGGCAGAGTTAGTATTTCTATATAAGGGTAGAAGCAGCAGTAAAATGATGAAAAGAAAGTTGATCTCAACAGAGCTTAGTTTGGAATAAAGTTGTAATTTATTGCTCATTTTCTAGAAACTACATAAAGGTTAATCCGTAGCTTTTCCTTCATTGTATGTGTCATAGTATAGCTAAATGTATCCCATTTACTATCTACCTCTAGTTGGGAAAGTCTTCAGCACTTTGATCAGTGACAATGATGTGTTACCAAATTTTCATGAATGCTAGGCAATGCATCAAAATGAAGTAACAGACTGATCCTGAAATATGATAATTTTATTTAATCAAATAACAATGAGAAGGGGCTGACCTTGAACTCTGAAATGCCAATTCCAGTTAAATCTACTTATAGTTTATTTAAACTCCAGTGTTAATGTTTTACATAGTGAATGATAGTTAAGCAAAGTGGCCTATTTATCATCATCTTTTAAAAAATCATGACTATTGATGGAACTGAACTAGCAGAAAAGTGGTGAAAGAGAGAAAAGTTTATTTTATAGGTGGCCCTCAGCATACAACCATTCTTTAGTGACTGTTTGAAGTTAGAACAGCACTGAAAAAGTGGCTTGTGACCATTTTTCACACTTATTACACCTGCAGCAGCTCCATGATTACATGATCAAAATTTGGATGTTTGGCAACTGGCGTGTATTTATGATAGTTGTAGTGTCCCAGGATCATATAATCACCTTTTGTAACCTCACAAGCAAAATCAATGGGGAAGCCAGTTTGACTTAACAACAGTGTTATTAAACTATGACACGAAAGATTGTAAAATTCATTTCACAACTGTCCTGTTTAACAATTTTGGACTCAATTGTGTTTGTAAGTTGAGGACTACCTGTACTGATTTGGTAAAAAAATAAATAAGGAAAATTTATTAATTTTCAGAAAAGTTTTGATTATTTAATTTTTATTCATTCATTAATATATTAATCTAGAAAAATTGTGTGTCTGCCAATTTACTGGTTCCTTTCTATTTTCTTTTCCTATTACACATAATGCTCTGACTGAAAAAAAAATCCATTTTATATAGTAAAACAAACAGTCAAAAGCAGAAACTTTTGGGCAACTACAAGGTAGAACAAGATATATACATTACCTGGTGGTCCATATATTTATATCTGGAAATGTATCCCTAATGAGAGATTAAAGTTTTAACACATATTGTATTATAATTCCATGAATGTAATAGTGTGAGAATGTAAATGTTTGCTCTCTTGCATCAAACTGTATTATATAGAACAGTTTCTTTGCTTTGTTCTTCCTCCCAAGATCGAGTTACAATAATAACTTTTCCATGTCCAGAGTCCAAAGCTCTTCCCTTAAGTATTTCAAACTGCAATAAAAATTATATAAAATATTTAAATTTAAACAGACAATTTTACTTACTGTTTCTTGGATGCCACCGAACTGCATTTAAGTATGCATTACAGTAATGAAAGAGAAATTCATGCTCAGATTGGAGAGCATTGCCTTGAAGCAAGGGCATTAGATCATGTCCATCAATAATTCTGAAAAAGACAATATATTAGAATCAGTAGAATCCATAAATGGTTTGACCAAAAACAAAGTTGTGACATTTCCATTTTTTAATAAATACAACACTAGCACTATATTTACCTCTGGCAGTTAATTCCATATATTAAGTGACCACCCAATCTCTTCCTCTCCTTCTTCCTCTCCCTCCACAAAAAAGTTGCTAAAATTGATATTGACTTAAAGCATATACTTATTTGTAAGTAGCATTGTTCTTGTTTTAAGCGAAGTAAAGGCAAAAGGCAAAAATGTTGATAATTAATAAATGCATTGCAGTTTTTCATGGGAAAACCCTGTCTTGAAAATATCAAACAAGTGTACTGTATGATGAAGGATCAATGTTGAAGTAAGATTGAGATGCTTATCTATGGAATTAAGGGTGGGGAAATCTGCCCTTTGTTTCTCATCAGACATGGCTTGGCCAGGCCCTGAGTAAATGCAAGCCATGAAATGTTGTGCAATATGCAGTTTCAGCTTCCAGAAATCCTATTGGATAGGCCTGCCCCACGCAACTAATGGACTCAGTTGGTTCCAGAGGGAACTTATTTCATCAAACCCGCTACTTGGTCTAATTGAATCCTTTATGGCTACATGGAATAGCAAAACAGCAATGGCTTCAAATCAGATTGCACCTGAACAACTTCTCTGTGCCCAGACTTCCCATTGCTTCCCATAGAATACAAGGGATTTAAGGGAATTTAAGTGGACTAAGAGATCCTAGAGTATTGCTAGTGAAAAATAAGGCAGTTTATTAAGATATTAAGTCCTACCTCATGGTGATAAGGATGGCGAAACGTAACTGTTTCTCTGCCCTTATTGCATCTGCCAATAATTGCCCAGGGGCTCTGTTCTGGGTCACTCAATCCCTCCTTAGAGGGAGAAGTGCTGAAGTCTACTTAAAGGATCACTAAAGAAAATGCTGTACATCTCACAGATAAAATTGGTCACATTCATTATTCTTTGGACTTCATTATTCTTGGAGCAGAGTCTATTGGGGTGGGGCGGGGCCATATGTTGCAGGGTGAAGAGTTCAACCATTTGAGTGTTAGACCCATGCCCTGGATAAAACAGATTACCTAGACCCTTTTTAGTCTGGATTCAGAACAGGGTTTGGTACTGAGACAGCACTGAGCATACTCGTGAATGAACTCTGACAGGCATGGGGTGGAAGCAGTACATCCATTCTGGGTCTTCTTGACCTCTCAGTGGCATTGAATACCATCAATCATTATCTCCTTCTAGACCAGCTCAGTGTTTTTTTTATTGATTTTAGTATTTTTATTGTTTTAAAATGTTTACAATATTTTCAGCTGTAACATACCTTTTAAATTGAAAGCTACCCAGAATCATCGATTAAGATGGGCGGTCATAGAACAGAAAAATAAATAAATAAATAAATAAAAAACAAACCTGGCTGTATTTGCAGTACTTTATTTAGTGTACCCAAAGGGAATTGAAATCATAGAATCGAAATATTGGAAGGGACACTTGGGTCTTTCCTCATAAAGCATAGAAATCCAATTATACATTCTTACAATGGTTTTCTAACTCTACTTGAACACATCCAGTGAAGGAAAATCTGCCTCATCAACAAATAATTCCCTCCACACTGTTCAACTATTTACAAAGTCTGCACTACTATTACTATTAATCTTCCTATCACTACTTATCACCCATCCCTTCCCACTTGTGACTGTATGACTGTAACTTTGTTGCTTGTATCTTTACGATTTATATTGACTGTTTCCGAGTATGATCCTATTGCTTATTGTACCCTATGACTATTATTAAGTGTTGTATCTTATGATTCTTGACTCTTGATGAAGGTATATTTTCTTTTATGTATATTGAGAGCATTTGCACCAAGACAAATTCCTTGTTTGTCCAATCACACTTGGCCAATAAAAAAGAATTCTAATTCTGTTCCTAATTGGTTCTACTGTTTGAACAACTGTTATTGCTGGGCAATTTTTCTAATGTTCAATTGGAATCTGTCTTCTGCAACTCAAGTACAAACTATATTGTACCCTTATGGAGAATTTGTATATATTTATTTCTAAGCACAGTAACTTGTCCCAAGTATGTGTTTTATATTAAGGATGTAAATTTAAGAAGGTAAATGTGAACTGTGCCGTCTTATATAGACAGAGCTATTATTTATCAACTGAAAATGTTTAGCTTTATATATTTTTTCTACTGAAATATATTAGAAAGTCTGTACCACATTTCATTCCACTGCTAACATGGTGTTTACTAATGAATTATTTAATCGTTGCAGTGTTGACGCATAAACTTAATTCAAAGTTAATTCTCCATGTGCTAAGGGAAGCTTTACAAATTGCTACATGTCCATGAAAGCTGCACTCACTAAACTGAATGGAAGAACAAAAAGTTACTATTTGTAACTTTCATATCTTTTCCCTCTTCTGCTATGTCTTTTCCTGTAAGTACAAAGTACAAGGAGTCCACTGTTACAACTGGAATAATAATTTGACTGCAATATAGTTCAAATACTAACGTGGAAACTAAAATGTATCTGCTGCATGCTTTTTAGTGGTCAATGTTCAGACAGTTCCTTTACATGAGAAATAATCTCTTTCATGAATCAAAAATATTCATTTCTTGTGTATGTTTGTTTCTTTCATGATACTTGTCAGCTTCTGTGAGGAGTCATAAATAAGAGACAGAAGACTGATTTAGTCAAATAGGATAAAATGTGGATTCTGGCTGTAGGCCAGAAATGACTGTTTAGAATTATGGAGAAATTCAAGAAACAATATGAACCCCATTCTGGAGCAACTATAACTCAACTATTACGTAAGGATTATACCATTTCTTCAAGTAATGATTGAGTTATAATTGCTACAGAAGGCATTTATTACATTATCCCATACATAATGATTATACTTATAATTCCTTCAGAACTGCCAGAGCCATGTGTTTTTAAGCTACCTCTTCTACAACAAATGGAATTAGGTTCTATACCGGTCATTGGGCAGTGATGCTCCAGCAAGTTTAATTATGGTAGGGAATATATCCATATTACTTGTTGGGTCATAAATATGTTTTCCGGGGTCAAGAACACCAGGCCAGTAGAGGAGGCCAGGCACTCGAATCCCTCCTTCCCAGTTTGTAGACTTTCCACCTGAAATAAAAACTCCCATTTAATTTCAAGTTATTATTCTTTGGATTAGAACACAACAGTCAATATTTAACTGAATAGGTTAACTAACTATTAAATAATAAAATACAGAGTATGTTGATTGTATTTTAAAATGAAGACAAAAGTATTAAATGAAGACAAACATTAGTTTTAATAAAAATATCTTTAAAAAAAACCTAACGAGATTAAGAACTGTACTAAAAGAAGCATTTCTCTTTTTTTCTCTCATAAGAAGTAATGTATCATCTTGAAAGAAAGAAAAAAAACTTGCTCTTTCTGGAGGAAAAAAAACCAAGCATACAATGTAAATTATTTTTATAACCATCATCAGTGTTTTGCAAATAAAGAAAATAAAGAATAAATAAATAAATTAGTTCTTCTAAAAGATAACCTAATACTTCTAGACATGAGATTTGGCCAGGATTGCTTAGTTACAGTTTATAACAGAATAAAGTACTCTCATCAAACATTGGAAGGATCACATGTTACTTAATGAACTTCCAAGATGCAACTAATGTCAGAATCCAAAAGATGGATTTTGAGGCTGATTCAGTAAAGCAGTTCTTAAATCCAAGACTGAATTACTAATTTGAAAGATATTGCCAAATCCAATTCATTTATATTATCTCAAGAATAGAAGAAATTCTGATAGTTTGGCATTTGTTAGTCTGAAAAAGCCCAGTCTTAGATATAAAGAAATGTTAGATATATTTATTATGACTATAAATTAAAGGATTATATTTCTTTTTTTCAAAGTGTTGGTAATAACAATTACCATATATTACGTATCTACTACAATAATAGACATTAAATTTAGAATCAGTCCAGTAATAGTCTGTTTCTTTACTAACTTGATGTGAAATTGGTATGAAATGATTGTGTTGTAGTATCCTTCAGTAAATAAAAATGTTGGATCAAGAGAAATTGTTTATTTTGTATCCACATACCATTTATAAGATGAGAAAGTTAGGAAACATAGAAGCTGAATATACTTTCCAGAATATATGACAGGTGATTAAGCAACTGGACAACCAAAGTAAAAGAATATTGGGGAAAAATACCTCACAAGTTAACTCTTGACTTATTACACTGTATTGTCAATTTTTAACAAGATATGTAAATATTTTAACAATATATAAATTGAAAACTGTTTTCCTACTTAACAACTCCAACTGTATTCATTTTAAATGCAACCTCCTTTGAAAAGATTTGTTGCACCTATAAAAAGAGATTAAAATTATTTTAGGAGTGCATGCTTCCATGTTTTATCCATAGGCCAAGTGTGTCCTTGGCCTGTAAAAAAATGGATCAAAGGATTATAGATTGCATTTTACCCACAAATTAACCTGATACTATTGCTGCTGTTGATACAACTCAGATGATACTGCTAAGTATCTAAGGCTGAGAAAGAATGAGTGCCCCATTATTTCCTAGTTGGCTTCATGCCTGAAGAGGGTTTATAACTAATAGTATCTGGGTTTCTAACCTTGTGCTTTAGCCACTACACCAAATTGACTCTCTAAGTCAGCCATTAAGTTCTCAGAAATTGTTATATCTTATTATCTGACTAATCACAAGTTAAACAACTAAGTTTCAATTGTGAAGATGTGATGAGAGCTTTTAAACTAGACTAGTGCAATTACTGTTAAGTAGATTTCAGCTCCTCAGATGAGAAGGTTAATTTGATGGATTCATAATCACATGCTCATATGCAAAGGATACATTTTAGAAAGAGCCCTCATCACAAATGCTACCGTGATTGAAAATTGCAATCTAATTTCTGTTTATATAAACTGGAAATCATTGGCTGAAACTTCAGGGTCTTTGGCTGAAAAATTATAATATTTCATTTTTATTTGTGTGTTTTTTTCAGTAGCTTGAATAGAACACATCTGATATTGAGCCTCCCTATTCTATTTTTTTTCATATGTAGATACTGTGCAAAAGAAGGGGGGAAGGAAAAACAGAAAGAATAAGCATGGCATACTTAGTTAAATATTTATGCACACTTTCTGATACCTATGCATTTTTCCATAAATAATTAATGAGTTAAACTAATTAATGTTGTGCTCAAAATGCAACAGTGGTTCATATGTTGAGATTTCTTCTGCTACATTGACTCCCATTAAGACAAAAGCTAATTCAATTTTTGCACATTCACTAGTACTGAACATACACTTATGAATATTTTTTGCAAAATAAAATAGCTTAATCTAAGCATGCCAAGATTATGTTCCAATTGAATGTGGAGCTAGTGGGAAGCAACAAAGAAAGATAAAGATAACTGAGGAAGCAACATTTGGACATTAGAAGTAATGTTGAAGCCAGAATGAAAAGTGGGTGAGATCAAAAACTCTGCTATATAATCACAGGGAAATAGAAATATTATCTATTATCAAAATATGTGGTCACTTGTTTAATCCACCACTGCTCCTTAAATTAAATCCCCATACACTTCAGAAGTAGGCAATCAGAATTTTGATATATTGTCTTCTTGTTTCCTGAGCCCAGGAAGCTTATTAAACAAATTAGAAACTTAATTTCACAACCTGTTTCTGTGATATGAAACTTGAGCCTTATAGTAGTTTGTGAGTTAGAAAAATGTGAGATGTTGTATTTAAACACCTTAAATGCAAAGAGAGCAACCATACAACTGTCATCTTAAAAGAGATAGGAAGAAGTACTTATCATTACAGACAATAAAAACATGGAACATTTTTGAAATGGGGAAGAGCATAGAAAGAAAAGGCTAATTGTCCCAGACTACTTTTTCCCCTGATGATAAGGAACTTCCTTGATACTAACAAAGCAGTTAGTGAATTTGCCTTGCTCTTTGCTTACAGCCATCTTTTCCAGCTCATCTACTGGGAGTATACTGACTCTGTGAATGTAGAACCAAAAATGCCTTCAGCCATGCTAGTTGACTCTCTTAATTGTAATCATATCAGGAGGATGTAAATTGGGTGAAGCTGGGACTTCATTCAGGAGTATAACCATTGCAACAGGACCAGATGCTGGGGCTGAAGATAACATGGATAGCAAAGTGAAAAATATCCAGGAGTATGTTTTTAATTTTTCAGGTGGCAGCAATACAACTACAACTTGATGTTGGACCCCTTCCAAATGTTGATTAAGTCGTTCCTTGTGAGCCTTTTAACAGGCTCATAAAATTCCTAAGATAAATTGAGGAAGCTTTATACCCTTTCTTGTTACTGTACATTTTTAAAAACTTTTA
Source organism: Naja naja (assembly GCA_009733165.1). NCBI lineage: Eukaryota > Metazoa > Chordata > Lepidosauria > Squamata > Elapidae > Naja > Naja naja. Next base: position 10,342,675 of record CM019153.1, read on the forward strand.
ATTGCACATTGTTATTCTTCGGTTACTTGTAAATTGATAAATCCTCAACTTATGACAACAATTGAGCCCAAAATTTATGATGTTGAGTAATTTGTTAAGTGAGTTTTGCCCCGTTTTATGACTTTTCTCAGCACATTTGTTAAGTGAATCACTGCAATTCTTAAATTAGTAACATGGTTGTTAAGTGAATCTGGTTTCCCAATTGACTTTACTTCTCAGAAGGTTGCAAAAGGGGATCACATGACTCTGGGACACTGCGACTGTCATAAATATGAGACAGGCATCAAGCAGCTGAATGTAAATCATGTGGCCATGGGGATGCTGCAACAGCCATAACTGTGAAAAATGATCATAAGTTCCTTTTTTAGTGCTGTTGTAACTTCAAACTGTTACATACATTCATTTCTGCCTTGAAAGGACTCATCAGTAGAGATTACCAGGCTGAGAACAAGAGTTAAGTCTTAAGTTTGGGGTCCATTTGCACCCACAAGAGATGTAAATCCAGCCCTCCTTGAATTCTATTGACTCTTATCTACTGTCCTTTTCATCATTAGTAATTCAGATTCTTGTAGAGAAATGGCACTGAATACACTTGTACTCATTAGAACAACCCTGGTTGCTGATTTATGTGCCTGACATGGAGTTTGTAATGTAATAAAAATAAATCTGGTAACAAAAAGGAATTCATTACCAATAATGAATTGCTACAGTAACTTGATTTAGTTATTGTGTCTTGCTAACATTTGGTTCTAGCTATTATTTAGGACTGAGAATTCTATCTTCCTTCATTTTCTTCTGTTTATTTTATCTTATCCCAGCTTTATATGAATGTCACTTGAAGAATCATCAAGATATTTCTCTTGCTAGACTTTTCTGCAGTTAACTTGCTTTCACTTTTTAATACTTTATCTAGAGTACATGAAGTTCTTATTAGTAGGCAAGTGACATTATCATTGGATAGAGTCCATCATTGCTAGATATGCTTTCAAATATGATACAACGTAGAGATAAATAACATGATGTGTGCTTACTGGGTATTGAAGTAAGCAATGTAATGAGTTTTGCTGTGTAAGTAAAAGAAAAGATACATTTGTCAAGAGTCAAAAATCACTAGGTACAACACCTATGATTATTATTAAGTGTTGTACCTGATGATTCTTGACTCTTGACGAATGTATTTTTTTTATGTACACTGAAAGCATTTGCACCAAGACAAATTCCTTGTATGTCCAATCACACTTGGCCAATAAGGAATTCTATTCTATTCTATTCTATTCTATTCTATTCTATTCTATTCTATTCTATGAATTTAAGTTTTAGAAGTGCTAGATAAAATGAATAATGGTTGTATTGGTTATGGCATAAAGCTAGAAACTGGGAGACTATGAGTTCTATTCTTAGACACAAATCCAACTGAATGATCTTGAGCAATCACTCGCTCTCAGCCCTCAAAAGAAGGCAATGATAAATCTCTTCCAAAAATCTTGCCAAGAAATCTGCAGGGTCTACTACAGGCAGTTATCAAAGTCAAAAAGGGACTTTGGCACACAAACACATATACACACAAATTTTGGCACACAAACACACAGAGAAAGATCAAATGGGCAATATGACAAAATTATTATATAAATCTATTCATTAGGAGTTTTAACATTTATGCATATATGCAAGGAAAATCTAAGGTGTTTTGCTGTGTTGGGCAAAGAACATGAGTCACAAATGGACATGGAATAAAAATGGACTGCATTCAGTAATATTCATGGGGGAAATGGAAATTAAAAAAAAGTAAAAGTAAATAAATGGTGAAGGTGGAAGTGTGATGCAAACCTTACCTTTTTTGTGCATGTGTGTGACATGAACTCATGTACAAAAATGCTTGTTTCAAAACACGAAATTTGTTGTATTACTATGTTTACTTATTTCCCTCAACTATGTACACCATTGTTTGCATATCAGAGATAGTGGCATGTTTGATCACAACACTACTTCTTGCTGTTCCTTATATCTAATGACACACCTGGCCCTATTGATATGACTAAAATGTTCCAACAAAAGAACTGTATTCATAGCTGTTTCCTAAATATATATCCACTTTTTTAAAAAATGTAGGTTACTCTAACTATGAGGACAATTGAACAGAATTTGTGAAACACAATAGTAAAAAGCTGGCTCCTACCCTTAAATATTCCATTATGACCACCATGGACTTCTCCATTGTCTGATATTTCTTCAAGATGTGCTCCTTGATCTGAAGTGAAATATACAAGAGTATGCTTGCTTAAGTTCCATTGATCTAATACTTGGAGAATCTGTCCTGTAAAATAGATGATGAAAAGAAGAAAATGTTTTCTTTCAAAATACAGTACAATTTTTGAAAAGGAAAATTACATTTAAAATATCACTATGTATAAGGAAAAACTCTATAGAAAGACTCCTAGGAGATTGCAAACACAATAATGCATATAACTAATAATAATGCTTTGACTAACCTGGGGTTTTTCTGAAACATAAAATAAAATTTATTTAATTTAAGAAAAGACATTCTGAATTCAAGCCATCTCTTTGGATAACAGAGATGAAATGATAGAGAGTGTTGAAGCTACAGGAATCTTAGGGGAGAGTGATCATGCAATATTGGAATTCAACATATATACACACATAGGTAAAAGCCCCTTTTCACCCCTCGGCCACTCACAGTTCAGAGGTGGTATTCAACCGGTTCGCACCAGTTCGGGCGAACTGGTAGCAGTGATTTGTCATGGGTCGCTGAACCGGTGGCAACCCCTGGCTGGCTACGTCCCCAACCCGGTTGCCCATTCACCCACTTGCCCTGGTTGCTCTCCTAGCTTTCCCTACCATGTGGCAGCCATGGCAGCTTGGGCAGATGTCCCAAGGCTGCTGCACATGCGCACTGTGTGTTAAGCTGCTACACATGCAGTGTGCATGTGCAGCAGCCCCGGGACATCCGCCCACCTTCCTGCCCTCCCAGAGCACATTTTCTTCCTTCTCCCAGCAGACGCGCCTCTTCCAGCCTGGTCTGGCCTGGCCCAGCCAGCAGGTGGGTAGGTAGGTATCCTGGGGCTTCTTGCCCTCCTTGTCGTGAGATGCCTGCAGCTGCTGCGTGCTTTTTTCACTCCAGCAGCTGCACTGAAAAAAGCATGCCCTGTTCTATGTGCTGGGCCTGGCAAGTTCGAGCAGCCGGTGCATAGAACAGGGTGGTGCCGGACCATTGAAGAAGTGGAGCGAAGCTAGAGATCAGTAGCCACCTCTTTCGCAGCACGGAAATCCTCCCCGAATCAGCTGGCTGGTCGTCTCCTTCTCTGCCTATTTGTTCTGTATGGCACGCCGCATTTGCAATTCCCCTCATGGGGAAGGCAATGAGGGAATTGGGTGGGGGAGGTAGCAGAGGAGCTGCTTTCAAGCCATTGGCTTTTGCGGGGTGGGGAGTCTCCCTCTAGTTATGCAGGCAGAGGCTTGCTTCCCATTTTGGTAGCTTCCCGTGGGGGAAATTGCTTTAAAAAAAAAAACCCTGTGACTACCAGGCTACCAGCAGAACTTCCGTGCCCTGAATGGACCCGCCCACACCACCCATAAGTGTATATCTGCCGGCAGCAGATGGTTTGTACAAAATGAGAGACTTTGCCTATCCTGGCCAGTAGAGCCGCATTTCCCATTAGTGCTGAGAGGCTGAGGAGAAGGCATTGTGTGCCTGCCAAAAAGTCTTTCTGACAGGCTCACCTGTGGCAGAGATGAGAATGTCAACTGTCTCTAGCCCCTAATTCTCCTTAAGCATTGCCAAATTCATTCCTGGACCGGGATGCCCTGCGTACAGTCACTCATGCCCTCGTTACTTCGCGACTCGACTACTGCAACACTCTCTATCTAGGACTGCCCTCGCATACCATCCGGAGACTGCAGCTGGTGCAAAATGCGGCGGCGTGGGCGGTGATGGGAGTTTCCCGGTTCTCCCATGTTAGCCCCCTCCTGCGCTGCCTGCATTGGTTGCCGGTTGCCCTCCGGGTGAGATTCAAGGTTTTAACTTTAACATACAAAGTCCTACATGACATGGGTCCTTATTACTTAAGGGAGAGACTGCTGCCGACATCGAATACTAACCGCCCTGTATGAAGTCACAGACAGGGACTCCTTGGGGTCCCATCAGCCGGGCAATGCCGGCTGGCGGTCCCCCGACGACGTGCCTACTCTGTCGCGGTCCCTGAACTCTGGAACCAACTTCCCCTGGGGCTCCGCTTGGCCCCTGACCTCAGCACCTTCCGGTTATTTGACCAATCCGGGCTGTGACCCATGGGTGGGGTGTTTTTAGATTTTGGTGGTTTTTTAAGTTTTGTATTAATTGGGACCATTAGTTTAATTCTTTTTTAAATATTTATTGTGTTTGTTTTTATTGTAAGCCGCCCCGAGTCTTCGGAGATGGGGCGGCATATAAGTCCCATTAATAAATAAATAAATGAGGAGCAGCACTGGCAGACTTTCTAAGCCTAAAGCAGAGAGGGAGGGAGATATCCAATACAACCTCTGGTGTGTGTGTGTGTGTGTGTGTGTGTGTGTGAATGGGGGAGAGAGATATGGCTTCTTGGGGGTGCATTTTGGAGAAGTGTTAAGAGAAATGCTGAAAGAGCAATCAGCTTGGGATTAAATTCCAAATGAAATTGGGTCTTCAGGGTAAGGAGACATAAAGAGCTTTCAGCTGCAGGTTTCTAAAAATCTTATTAACCCATTAGACCAGAGGGAGCAAAAGAGATAGAGTCCCAATGAGGGTCTTAGCTATTTAACTTAGGAATAACGGAATCACAGAGTTGAAAGGGACTTTGGAGGTCTTCTAGTCCAACCCTCTGCTCAGGCAGGAAAACTGAGGATACCAAGTCTGAGTGGAGGGCCAGGCAAAGGTATCAGAATAATCCTTGGAGGGGACCCTATACCAGGGGTCTCCAACCTTAGCAACTTTAAGACTTCTGGACTTCAACTCCCAGAATTCCTCCCAGAATTTTGGGAGTTGAAGTTGCCGAGGTTGGAGACCCCTGCCCTATACCATTTCAGAGAAATGGCTCTTCTTGAAAACCTCCAGTGATTGAGCACTCAGAACTTCTGGAGACAAGCAGTTCCACTGGTTAATTGTTCTCCCTGTCAGGAAATTTCTCCTTAGTTTTAAGTTGCTTCTTCTTTGTTCGGTTTCGATCCATTGCTTCTTGTTTTGCCTTCTGCTGCTTTGGAAAATACATTATGCCCCCTTCTTTGTGGCAAGCCCTTAAAACCCTGTTTTGTGACCTGCCTATCACATTCTTGGGCAAAGCATGTGAGCCATTTCCTCCTTTCAGTGCTCCATAACAGTACATCTATAGTATGTGGATGCAGATAATCAAGTCGAAAAAAGGTGAAATTTTTTACAGAACTATAGATACATTGAGACCGGGGGGTAACAAGGAGCGGCTGGGAGGGGAGGGACTGGGCGAAATGCCCCTTGACATGAGTGATGTCGAGTTGCCCACTCACATGACCACCCAGCACGCCCACCCAGTCACATGACCACCAAGCCATGCCCACCCAGTCACATGACCACCAAGCCACACCCACCAAATAAGCCACACCCACAGAACTGGTAGTAAAAAAATTTGAATCCCACCACTGCCACAGTTCATTGTCCACCCTTCAGTACTTTTGTTTTGGGAAAACAGTCTGCTCTAGCTGGTAGCTCCAAGAATTTGGCTTTGGTGGGTATCTCCTTTCTGGCAGCAGAAGGCTCTCATAATTCCTTAGCTCTCCCTCCTCCCTAGGAATTTAATCATCTTCCTGCTTCTGTTTGGCAAACTGTGAGCTGGAAGTTGATGCAGGGAACGATGAAAGCGAATCATCTTTGACCCTTTGACCCATTTTTGTTTTGTTTTTCCATAATGGGAAATGAAAGAAACATCAGAAAACCACGAGTAATATCACCCTCTGACACCAGTGTTGACAAATACTACCAAGAGAAAAGAAAATTTCAAAAGAAAATTCAACCACCTAGAGAATAACAAAAGATTGAAAATCTTTGTGGTGAGGAAACCACTTCTGAGATGGTAAGACATATTTAACAGATATCTAAATGAGAGTTAGAAGTGGATTTATACATTAAAAGCACTTGCAAAATTACCTTGCATTTAAAACATCAAAACTTTGCTACTCATCTAGCTGCACAAACCCTAGCAACAGTTAGGACATGAAGGTATAAGTGCCTTATGTTTACAGTTCACACAGATTAAACATATTCTGTGGATCTTCTGATCGGGTTTTATTTATAGTGGAATCAGCTTTTGTTCTCTAAGGGGAGTTTTGCAATAACTTACTTATATGAGATTGGCCTCAATGTTTCCTTAGTTTATACCTTAGAATGCCTTCAGAGCTCCTAGATCTGTGACCTAATTTCCATGAAAATTTTCTGTGTGAGGCAGGTTAGACCTGTAACTTTTGCATACATTTTTGGTGCGGGGATGTATACGTACCAACCAGATGTGACATTTCAAAAATATAAAGCAAGGGCAGAGAGAAGAGAAGAGGAAAAAATGATAGTTCCTGATTAAAATTAAACTGCATATAAAATAAGGTACTCTTTTACGCAAGATCACTCTTATATAAAATGCAGAAATTCAAAGGCAAACACAGTCATTTCTTTTCTTTCTACAGAAATAAAAGTGTGTGATAACTGAGTGAAGAAAAGGGAAGGTTATGTTGCAAAGGGAATAAGAGAAAATAATGGAAATGTGTAAGCAAACCGTGAAGGAAAGAAGATATACAAACCCTATTAAGTGTTAAAAGTTTTAAATTAAACATTACATTAAAATTAAAAATTAAAATTTCCTATTTTAGTAGCCCCTTTCTTCAGGCTAATGTTCATAGCTCAGTGGCACGTACAGTTTTTCAGTGGCATGTACACTTCCTGCCTGTATCTCAGTTAAAAAAAACCTTATTAACAAATGCAAGATTACCCCTTCAATCAGGTAAGTATTGGGAGAAAATGACTGCAAGGCTATCTATTAGATAAATAGATAAGAGTGCATATACATTTTCATATTTTCCCCTGCCACACAAATTTAGATATGCAATATCCTTCTGCCATTTTTTAAACAGATAGATAGATACAGATTAACAGAGTTGGGAAGGGATCTTGTAGGTCATCTAGTCCAACCCCCCACCCAAGCAGACCCTACACCATTTTTGACAGATGGCGGTGCAGTCTCTTCTTGAAAGCTTCCGGTGATGAAGTTACCACAACATCTAAAGGCAAGCTGTTCCATTGGTTCATTGTGCCCACTGTCAGAAAATTTCTCCTTATTTCCAGGTTGAATCTCTCCTTGTTCAGTTTCCATCCATTATTCCTTGTCTGGCCTTCAGGTGCTTTGGAAAATAGCTTGACCTCCTCCTTTCTGTGGCAGCCCCTCAAAAATTGGAACACTGCTATCATGTCTCCCCTGGTCCTTCTCTTTACTAGACTAGCCATGCCTAGTTCCTGCAACCATTCATTGTATGTTTTAGCCTCCAGTCCTCTAATCATCTTGATTGTTTTCTCTGCACTTTTTCTAGAGTCCAGCATCTTTTTTATAGTGTGGTGTTCAAAACATGATGCAGTACTGTAGGTGTAGTCTTACTAAGGTTTTATATTTTTTTAAACTTCCAGCAATTGTTTATTAAGAAGATAAAATGAATTGAAAGTGCTTAAATAACTTATTCAAAGTCCAAGAATAAGTTATAAGACTTATTGGCTTAATGGACCGGTCCATGAGGCAGCACAAAAATAAGTTGTTAAGTTTGCATGAAGAGACAGACGCGGAATGCTTCAAGCTCTTAGTTTATTAGTGACTACATCTCAGAATGGACCCAATTTGGCTGGGCTGCAGCTGCTACTTATAGCCAGCAGCCACAGTTGCCAGCCAATCAGAGGGCAGGGTTTTCCCACACTTTTTAAACCAATCATTTCCAACATTTTACAAGAACAGTTCAAACTAAACCAATGACTTCAAACCTACATACATAACACCCCTCCCCACTAGGTTCAGTCCATACTCAAACCCCAACCTATCTAATGTATTTTTTTAAATAGGTGGGGCTCTTACGTGTACGTTGAGACCTACGTGGTTCAGATGTTTTAAGGTTCTCACCTTGTGAGAGAGGAAATGTGTCTGCTGACATTTCCTTACTTGGACTTGTAGTAATGGTAGAACCTGTTTGGTTACTACAACCTGGTCTCTCCTCCCAATCCATCTCCAACCCAATGTCAGCACCTAAATCAGGTAGTGATGTGCAATCTTCCATTTGTGAAAATGGTTGTTGGTATTGTGACAGGTTTTGGGATGGTTCCTGTCGTGTTAGCTCGTTACACATGGGGTTGATTCTTACTTGCTGATTACTCTCATAATCCTCCCTTCCCCCTAGAAGAGGCAGTAGGTATGGGAACCAGAGAGGAGCAAAAGCGATGCTCCTGAGGCAATCTGGATCTTAACTGATCAATGTGCCTGCTCCAGAGGACACCATTCTCCGTTTGTACCCTGTAAGACCTGGGGCCTGTGATTTGGGTTATCTCAGCAGGAATCCATAATGGTTCACCCATGAGGTTCTTAGCATAAACAGAATCACCCACAGTGAAAGTGCGAATTTTACTTGTGGAATCTAGTGGTGCATTGGGTGAGTAAGTGGGATGAAGGCGGTCAAGGGGAGACCTGAGTTTCCTACCCATCAACAATTCAGCTGGGGTTAAATTAGTTGAGGGGTTGGGAGTGATATGCTGAACACTGAGAAGTTTTTCAACTCTCTCAGTGATATCCCCTGGACCCACTTGCTGAAGTTTTTCCTTGGTAAACCATACCATACGTTCAGCCCGGCCGTTAGCCAAGGATGCCCAGGGGCTGTCAGGGCATGTTTGATAGCCTGTTGTGCTAGATAGGATTTAAAAAGGTTGGATGTAAATTGAGGGCCATTGTCAGAAACAAGCACATCAGGTAACCCGTGAGTTATAAAAAGCTTTTTAAGCTGTTTGATGACAGCTTCAGTTGTGGCGGATGCCATAGGGATAACCTCCAGCCATTTGGAATATGCATCAACATAAGGAAAATAAGGAAAGTGTGCCCTCTGGTAGGGCCAGCAAAATCAATGTGAATCCTGGACCATGGGCCCCTAGGACATTCCCATTCCTGTGTGGGGGCAAGAGGTGGGGCAGGCCTGACTACCTGACAGTTGGGACAAGATGCAACCCAGTTTTCAACCATTTTGTCAATACCTGGCCACCATACATAACTCCTTCTGACAATTCCTGGATGACCCTCATGTAACATTTCCAAAACCTCTTTTTGTAGTTTTGCAGGAATAACCACCCTGTTACCGCACAAAATACATCCTCTTAATACAGATAATTCAGTTTGCCTGGACTTAAAAGGTTGGGCAAGGTGAGGTAGATCTTGAAGTGGCCAACCTTTCTTAATCCAGCCTATGACAGGAGCCAATAAAGTATCTTTGGCAGTCTCTCTGGCAATTTGAGCAGCATGTACTGGAAGTTTGGCAACAGTTTCTAGAAAAAAGGTGTGAGTCTCAGGAACAGGGTCCTCAATGTGTGAAGGAAGTGGGCAGCGACTCAAAGCATCTGCATGCCCAATGTCTTTACCAGGTCTGTGGATCAGTTTGTATGAATAAGCAGCAAGAAATTCAGTCCATCTCAGCATTCTTGGTGACAGGATTGTGGGCGTTGGTTTGTGCCCTGCCACAATGCCTAAAAGAGGTTTGTGATCTGTGACAACAGTAAATGTTCTCCCATATAAATACTCATGGAATTTTTTGACAGCTGCTACAATCGCCAAGGCTTCCTTGTCCAGTTGGCTGTAGTTCCTCTCTGCTTTAGTCAAGGTGCGAGAGTAAAATGCAATAGGAGCTTCCCTGCCGCTGGGAAGCATGTGGCTCAAACCACCCCCCACTCCAAAAGGGGAGGCATCACAAGTCAGAACAACAGGAAAGTTTTCAGAGAACTGTATCAGCACAGCATCAGACGTGATTAGTCTCTTGATATTGTTAAATGCAGCTTGTTCCTTCCTCCCCCAGACCCAAGAAGATTTTTTGTCCAGCAACCTATGTAGGGGTTCTGCAATGGTTGCCTTCTGAGGTAGAAACATATGATAGAAGTTAATGGATCCCAAGAATGCTTGCAAATCTGTTTTGCATTTTGGCCTGGGGGATTCTTTGATTGCCTGAACCTTTGCCTCTGTGGGGTGGATGCCATGTTTATCAATCATGTAACCCAAGAATTCCACTTTATCTGTTCTAAGTGTGCATTCTTCTTCTTTGACTTTTAACCCTGCTTTTTTGAATCTAGTTAAGACTTCCCTGAGTCTCTCATGTAATTGAGTGTCATTTTCAGCAGAAATTAAAACATCATCAAAATAGGGCACCACCCCTGGCAACCCTTGTAACATTCTTTCCATAAGGCTTTGGAAGATGCCTGGTGCCACGCTTACTCCAAATTGCAATCTTTTGCATTTGAAGGCACCTCTATGGGTCACAATGGTTTGGGCTTCAGCAGTGGCATCATCAACTGTTAATTGTTGATATGCCTGTGCCAGGTCCAACTTGGCAAAAACTGTGCCCCCTCCAAGGGAGTGTAATAAATGATGCACTACTGGAACTGGATATGCGCTCTGTTGTAGCACATGGTTCAATGTCCCCTTGTAGTCTCTGCAGATTCTCACAGACCCATCAGCCTTGACTGGTGTGACTATGGGTGTCTCCCACCTGGAGTGATCAGTGGGCTCTAAAATCCCTTCGCTATTAGTTTATCTAATTGTGCATCAATTTTTTCTTTAAGGCAAATGGGACCCTTCTGGGTTTTAAATGGATTGGTTGTACCTTGGGATCTAGGTTAAATGTGATGGGGGTCCCCAAGTACTTGCCTAATCCGTCGCTGAAGACCTCTGGAAACTCAGACTTCAAGGCCTTTCCCACTCAGTGTTGCTCACGTGATTGATGCCAGTCACCTCGATGCCCAACGGGTTGAACCACTCAAGGCCCAGCAGACTTGAGCGGTCCTTGTCCACGATGGTCAGTGGTAGGCGTTTGGTGTGGCCCTTGAATTTCATGTTGAATTCTCTTGTTCCAACTACTGGAATCTTGTTCCCTTGGTAGTCTTTAAGAGTCAATGCTTGCTTCTTGAAGTGCTTCTTCTGGATGTTGGGAAGAAGTCTGTGAATAGTGTCCCATGACACCATAGATAGGTATGAGCCTGAGTCCACTTCCATTTGGCAAGACCTTCCTTCAATAAGTACCTTGACATGCACTTTTCTGCTTCTTAAAGGTGATGAATGAACAATAGTTACTGTTTGATGAGTTTCATTCTTCCCATTTGCTTCTGTGCTGCGCCCATTTTCTCACTGAGATTGTTGGGCCTGAATTCTTTGTCTTTGCTTGTAGCAAACTTTCTTCTGCTTGGTGGAGTTCTGGATGATTTGCAGACTCTTGCTAGGTGTCCTCTTTTTTCACAACGGAGGCAGATGGTATCTAGGAACTTGCATTCAGTGTGGGGGTGGCTTCCCACACAACCTCTGCAGTAGAAATCTTGCCTCTTTCTTCCCAGGTCTTTCTTTTTCCGCTCCATTCTGAGTCTATAAATTCCTTCCTCCACCTCACTACAGTCTGACTCAGAATCTATTTGCTCACAATGAGTTGTTGTGGACTTTTCCACATCAGGATGGCTTGTGGCCTTGTTGATTTTCTTCATGGCTGCTGCTGAGGACTTGGTAGCTTCTGCTGAAAAGGCCTCTTCTATTGCTTCCTTCAGCGTGATCTTAGGTTTCATTAATAACTTGCTCTGTAGCACCTTGTCTTTAAGGCCCAGAACAAATCTATCGCACATGGCCTCTTCTAAATTGTTAAATTCGCATGCACCCCCAATGTCTCTTAAACTTGCCACGAAGTCGTTTACGTTTTCGCTTTCCCCTTGATCACAACGGTAAAACTCGTGTCTCTTAATGAGGCACGATACTTGTGGCGCATAATGGGCTCTTAACAGTTTTTCCAAGTCAGGCCAGTCTACTACCTTCACGTCTGCAGCTCCCGCCAATGCCTTTACCATTTTGAAAATTGCCGGACCGCAGTGCATGAGAAAGACCGCCCTCTTCCGCTTCTCAGAAATGTCGGCAAGATCGTTTCCCTCCAGATATATTTGGAAACAATCTGCATACGACTCCCAGTCTTCTGCCGTTGGATGGAACGGGGCTGCGGGGGTGTTCAGTGCAGCCATCTCGCTCTCCTTCTGTTCCGTGTTGCCGTCTTCTTCAGGGGAATCCCATCCTCGTCACCAGTGTTAAGTTTGCATGAAGAGACAGATGAGGAGTGCTTCAAGCTCTTAGTTTATTAGTGACTACAGCTCAGAATGGACCCAATTTGGCTGGGCTGCGGCTGCTACTTATAGCCAGCAGCCGCAGTTGCCAGCCAATCAGAGTGCAGGGTTTTCCCTCACTTTTTAAACCAATCATTTCCAACATTTTACAAGAACAGTTCAAACTAAACCAATGACTTCAAACCTACATACAGAACGTAAGTCATAGTCAAGTCCCTAGCAGCTGCCCCAACCAAAGGAGTTTAAATTCTCACAAAACCTTATTAAGCAGCTATATTGAAAGGGAAGAAGTTACAGAATCTTGAAACTGAAAATGTGAACATTAGCATCCCATTTATCAGTAAGTTTGTTAGAGTAAGGATTTTTTGATATGTCTGGCAGTCTTTTAACTATAGCAGGAAGGTACTAAATTCCTAAGTCTGACAAGAAGAACGCAGCCCATATTTTGTTCCTGCGAAGTTCTGAAAACTATCTTCTCACTTCCTCCTCAGGGTCTGAGGAGTCTCTTACAGCTGTCATAATTTGCTCTGACCTAACACAGATGTCTTTTCTGCTTATTATTATGCTTACCAATGGTGGGATTCAATTATTTTTACTAACGGTTCTGTGGGCGTGGCTTGGGGGGCATGGCAGGGGAAGGATATTGTAAAATCTCCAGTCAGAGGTGATATTTGCTGGTTATCCAAATGACTCTAAATTTCCGTTACTGGTTCTTCAGAACTGGTTAGAACCTGCTGAATACCACCTCTGATGCTTACTCATCCTAATCTCCCCCTCAAAAAAATTGCTAAACTGAAAATTAGTTTTAAAATGTCTTCTCCCTCAGTTCCAATAGAGTCAGATTACCTAGTTCTCTTTTTGATTCTCTGTCCATATCTTCTGTCTTATTCCCCCAAATTTCTACTTAGTTGTTAATTGGTTTTACATCTTGAGATACTTGCTTTACAAAGTTTTCCATCTCCTTAACTTCTTTCATTTCCTCTTTCCTCTTTATAAATCTTTCATTCTTTCTTTTTTCAATTTATTGTCTGACAATTATTCTGTCAATTTATTATCAGGAGATTCAGTTAACTTTCTGGCCAGTTGTTCAGTTTCTGAAGCAAGGGATCCTTGGTACTCTTTGACCTTGGTTCTTTCATTACCCAAATTAGGCAATATCATTAGTGCTACTTGATGTTACATAGTTTGGATAATGAAATATCTGCAAGAAAACAACCAAAGGCTCCTCATTTCAATCCTGAGCTGCATATATTTTCCTTTATTATTTTGTGAAACAAATCTGGTACAACAACTCTCTCTTCAGGTGGTCTAATGAACCCCTCTTTCTCTCCAATATTTCTGTTTTTCTGGTGATGGCCATTATGGTAATATAATCCAAAAATGGAAGTATCACAAGGAAAGCAGAAAAGGCAAGTTTTCTCAAAAGCCCCTCCCTTTTTTTCTATTTTGTCTTTTACTTTTTACTCTTGGCTCAAGTGGCATCCCATGATAATAGTTAAATCAGTCAGCATCTCCATAGTTTCAATCAGCAACACAATCTGGTGCATAGTATCTTTACCACTTTTTTTTAAATCCACAACTTGTCTGTACACTTTAAGAGTAAACAAAAGCATTCAAATAAAGGTGTGAGGTGCAAGAAATCAGGAAGCAAGACAGTTCAAACAACTACAGGTTTAATTGCATGCTAACACTCTACAAGAATCTGAACTACTAATGGTCAAAGCAAATTGGAGGTAGATAAGAGTCAACATAATTCAAGGTGGGCTAGTCTTAGACTTGAGACTGATGATGTACTTTTTTAAAATTACATTTATATGCCGCCCTTCTCCGAAGACTCAGGGCGGCTTACAATTTTTGTACTTGATCCGTCCCTCAGGCTTAGCCTGGAAATCTCCTACAAAAGGTCCAGTTTATTTATTTTAATTCCAATTTATTCAAAAGCACTTTTTCCCAAAATGTGTGTCTCTTGTATTTGTTTTATTTGTTACATAAACTGCTAGTCTATAATTCTGTCTTATTTTCCAGAATTTCTACTTTGTTATTAATTTGTTTTATATTTTGAGATACTTGCTTTAAAGAGGTTTTAAATCTTTTAAATAGGCTTTTTAAAAAAAATGGTATTCAGAAAGAATGATAACTCAACAAGTGGAATTTTATCCTGCTGCTCAGAAAATTTTCTTTAGCTGTAATTGGTTCTATCCAGAAATATTTAAGGATTTAGGCTTATGAAAATCTTATATCTATAGTCAGCTGTGCACTTCCTCCCAGCTGTTCAACCCATGAGTTGACCACAAAAACCTGTAGTCTACTCGCAAGGAGAAGCTGTCTAGAATGCAAGTCAGTGATCTCACAATCTCTCCTTTTTCCAAAAAGATTGCAGTGGACCTGCCTGCCAATTTTTGGCACAGTATTGTCCCCACTCTTTCAAGGATACCTAGTTCTCTATGAATTTTCACCAGAAGCTGGGTGATTCAGAGAAGATGATCACTTACTGAAATGTTATTGAATTGATTGGGTTTGGGTGGGAGAGTGTTTTTTTTAATGGAACATTTTATGTTTTACCATGCTGCTTACAATTTCATATATAGATGGACAGATATATAAATGTATAACAGTTGAAAAAAAATAGTATGCTTAACCCGAATAAGGAAAAATCTGACAATTCTCTCAAACACTTGGACAATCAAGCTCAGAAGAGAAAAGTGCAACCTAGAACTATGGAGAAATTTCCTGACAATGAGAATAATTAATCAGTGTAACAACTTGCTTCCAGAAGCTGTGAATGCTCCAATGCTGGAAGTTTTTAAGAAGAGATTGGATAACCATTTTTCTGAAATGGCATAGGGTTTCCTGCTGCAGCAGGGGGTTGGACTAGAAGACCTCCAAGGTCCCTTCTAACTCTGTTATTCTATTCTATTCTATTCTATTCTATTCTATTCTATTCTATTCTACTCTACTCTATTCTTTGAGAAATCTTGGGGCACCTTAAGTTTTATCATAGAAATAACTAAGAACTAGAGGCTTATTCATTTGATACATTAAACTGCAGCCTGCAAAAGTTTATGCTACAATGAATTTTAGACAAGTCCCTTTAGAAGCCTTTTTTATGCTTATGAAAGCTTAAACAATTTGTGTGCTCTGAACTTTTCTATACATTTTTCTGTGCAGTATTAAGGACACGACTGTAGATTCCTTTGCATAAATAACCAAAGAACTTGTTTGTCTGCTGTAATAGCTATACCAGAGCAGAAGCACAGAGGAATTGCTATTGAATTCAAAAGTAAGCATGGGGATTTTAGAAAATGACAAAAGAAAGATTTGAAAAGAAGGGCTATAGTTCTCAGCTCAGAAAACCAAATGAAGATCAGTCCATCAATGAGATTTACCAGACTTAAACAAAACAAACCATCATGGCAAGGAAGAAGATTTTTGCTTGTTTAACACAGAAGAACATTAGCATGCATCCTATCATTAAAAAGTAGTGGTGTGAAAATTCTCCCCAATTTGACACATCTGAAGTCAGACACCACTGATCAGAATATTCTGAAAACTGTATTTTGCAAGTTACAGTAAGTCCTACCTTCAGAATAAATCGTCTCTTCTGAATACTAGACAAAATGAACATGTTTATAACCGTTTTCTTTTCAGTATTCCAAAATGTTGAATTCTGTAAGTGGTTTGTTGGTTTCTAGTATTTTTTTAAATATAATCTTTTCATCCAAACCACTAAAAGTAGGACAGATAAATTCCTTATTCCTACTGGCTGAAAAATGCATGAGGGAAAAAAGCAGGCAGAAGTGATTTTCAGCTGCTTGATAGCTTGCCAAATAAATATAGTTAAGAAACCAGCAGTAAAAACCTTTGCTGAAGGAAAATTAGACTTTAGGAGCACTGTTTTGTATGTGCTGACATATGCTGTTTTGTATTATCTTGGCACTAAGTAAATGCAAAGTCTATGCAATGTTATTGTATGCACTGTTTGCATACACATATTGATGTTGAGTTTTCAGATGATGTGTTCTATTAAAAAGTATGTTGTTTTGATTGGATAGAATGTTGTTGGGTTTCTGTAAAATGTATCATTATGCCCTATTCACTAATAAAACAGAACACTCACAAGCCAATAGAAGACAATAACTCTTCTTGCTCTTATGGTCTATTGATTGTGCTCTTTGCTGGACTTCTGTTGCCATTTTAAGTAGATGAGCTGAGAGAAAATTATCCTTAAATGATTTCCTATGAGAATTTAAACCATATTTTCATTTAAAAAGTCATCATTTCTTTTCTGTAGGACAAGTAGTATCAGACCATATGGACAAACATCCCACCTACAGTTATGGCAAAGAACCTTTTCCCTGTTGTTTCCTGTGGTAGAAAATTAAAAATGTTCTACTGTGTTCAGAAAAAGAACTTTTGTAAAATTGTAATTTTGTTTTGGGAGAACACAGCTTCCTTGGAACAGTCTAGAATGGTTTGTTTAACTGAAGTTTGAAATAAAACACCTTTTCTATTTTGTGCTCATGTTTACAATATATCTAGGTTTCCAACATGGCTAAGTAAATAGTGTCATTTTCCATTCAATTCACAGTCTTTTACAGTGACATTAACCACTTTTCATTCTGTGATAAATACTTTGCTGATAGACAGAATTTCAGCATGGAAGAATGAAAGGCATGGGAACTCCAAACATATACATAAGGTTAAGGTAAAGGTTCCCCTCGCACATATGTGCTAGTTGCTTCTGGCACTAGGGGGCAGTGCTAATCTCCATTACAAAGCCGAAGAGCCAGCACTGTCTGAATATGTCTCTGTGGTCATGTGGCCGGCATGACTAAATGCTGAAGGCACACGGAACACTGTTACCGTCCCATCAAAGTGGTTCCTATTTTTCTACTTGCATTTTTACATGTTTTTGAACTGCTAGGATGACAGAAGGTAGGACAAGTAACAGGAGCTCACTCCATTACGCAATGCTAGGGATTCAAACAGAGGTGGTATTCAGCAGGTTCTGACCAGGTCTGGAAAACAGGTAGTAGAAATTTTGAGTAGTTCGGAGAACTGGTGGTAGCCTTCCCCCAGGAGTGGGATGGGAATGGAGATTTTACAGTATCCTTCCCTTGGAGTGGGGTGGGAATGGAGATTTTACAGTATCCTTCTCCTGCCATGCCCACCAAGCCACGTCACGCCCACAGAACCGGTAGTAAAAATTTTTGAATCTCACCACTGGATTTGAACCACAGAACTGCTGACCTTTCTGATCGACAAGCTCAGCGTCTTAACCACTGAGCCACCGCATCCCTAACATATACATATTGTGTTGCAATTTTAGTGGCACATCAGTGTGAAACACATGACGTTAAGTTTGTTTCTCAACTCCCAGCAGATGGATAACTGCTCTGGCTGCATCCCATAATTAACAAAATCTATTAAGATTCAGTGAGAAATAGTGACTGAACAATGTGGAGCTTTGATGTTTATTATTCATTTATGCTATATAATTTATCAACAGTTTAGAGCAGTAGCTCACCTACCTAGACAAGAGTCTCCTGTGTACTTTTATTGTCTGTTGTTTTCTGGATTCTATAGCCATCAACAATTAGATTAGATTACAATTATGGTAAGTATATTAGCTACGTGTAAAGAATGTATAAATTACAGTTGAAATGAAAAATGGAAATGGAGACTAGGGGAATAATATCAGTTTTTATGATGAATTAAATAGATTACTTTTTTCTATTAAATTATATATATATATTGTATGTAATTGAAGGAGAAACTTGCAGACCCTGAATTGAAAAGTATATATGCAATGTAGTAGTTGATAGAAGAATATTGGTTTTAACTTATTAGGTGATAATCAAAACTAAATAATTAATCGGATTTAAAGGGGGATTAATTATATGATATGTAAATTATAGGGGTGGCACACTCAAATTGTTAATAGTAGGGGAAACTTTTTTGAAATGTTTGAATTGAAACTGAACTCGTGGAATGATGAATTAAAGATTTGCGATGAAAGTGTCAACCTGACAGAGAAAACCATAAAGTATAAGGCATATGATAATCTGAGACTTGATCATGAAAATTGAAAAAATAAACAAAATAAGCTGGAGGAAGGCATACAATAAAAAGGATAGAAAATGTGAAAAGCAATGGTAATATTTGAATTTAAATGTGAAAGATGAGTATGAAATTAAAGTCATGTTTGTAATAGAAATGTGATACCTGGAACTATGCTGTTCACTGAAAAAAGATGTTCTTAATATGTTGAAAAATGAATAATTTTTTTTATTAAAAACAAACAATTAGATTAGATTACTAGGTGTAGGAACAAAATATTATTATCATTTAATTGTCAGGCAATTAACTTTCTGACGTTTTAATTTTCTGAAGTTTTCTAGACACATGCTTCCAATAATGACTCTCAAGATGCCGCAAAGCCACAAATGAACTGCTGAGGAGTTGCAGGCTGCCTCTCCATGATTTGCAATGGAAAATAATTATGCTTTAATATTTACATTGTTATATGACTATTGCCCAAAATGAAGAATATCACATAGTGATTTCACAAGGTAATGCATTTAACAAATCTTTTGTTTTTCTACAGGAATTTAAATACAAGCTTATATATGTTCTAACCAGAAAAACACCCCATGAATTCAGGGGTTATTTTTTCTTGGAAAACATGCAGAAGTTTTCAGCCAAAGAAAATGCAAGTACCATGGGTGCAATTCTCTGATGCAGAATATGTTCAGAATACAGCTGGAGAAGTAACATTTTCAAAATATCAAACAAGTCCAATTCTTAAAAAGCAATGCAATTAAAATAAAATTCAAATCTCAGCATAGCAAAATAGCAATTATTGTGTTGCTTTTAAATAATTTTATAAAAGCCAGAGTATGGTCTTAGCTTTAAAACTGTTTCACAGAAAAATTGATAAATGCCATAGCATTGGTAAGGGAAAATATTTATCATAATTTCATTTGTTGATTCATTCAAAGCTGTATATTATTCATTCCATCATTTACTGGCTGTTTTCAATAGCATCACAATCCAGGTATGCTTTTTCATTTGAAAAGTAATAACAATGCAAACCACAAAATAGTTACTTTTTTGAGTAATGTAATATTTTAAATTAAGTCATTTAAAATTAATTGCCATTATAGTTCTTTTGGTGGTTTATTCAATTTACTTGTATTTTTTCACTCAAACAAATTACAGGGAAAAAAATTCAACAAATTTAAATCACTGGCTATGGCTTTTCTACACAAAAATATCAATATCATAAATTTTCTATGAGTTATTATTTATTTATTTATTTATTTATTTATTTATTTATTTATTTATTTATTTTGACTTGTATGCCACCACTCTCCAAAAAGGACTCGGGGCGGCTCACAGATAAAAACACAGAACAATAAATTATTTAAAAAGAAATTAAACTAGACAAGCCAAAATACAACTATAAAACCGAATTAAAATCGAATTTAAAACCCACCCTCTCCCCCAGGAGATCAGTCCAGCCCAGCCTGTAAAAACAACCAGGTTTTTAGATCGTGCCGGAAAGAGGAGAGATCGGGAGCCAGCTGGAGCTGAATGGGTAGCTGATTCCATAAGGCAGGGGCCGATACAGAATAGGCCCTTTCCCGGGTCACCGCCAGCCAACATTGTCGTGCGGACAGCAACCTGAGGAGTCCCAACCTGTGTGCTCGCACAGGGTGACTGGTATTTGATATCGGCAGGAGACACTCCCGCAAGTACCCCGGAGTTGATTATAATAGTTTGTTAACAGAATGTTTTGGAATTTTAATCTTGTCTTTTTTCATTATTATTGATAATCTTTACTATTTTTACATTTTTATATATTATTCTTATTGCTAGTGTCTTTCCTGTTAACTATTTGCTACTGATATAGTATATAGGTGACAGGCTAACAATTTGCAAACAGATTTAGTAATCGAGTAGTTTAAAATTCTTTTGGCTTGTTTTGTAAGGGATGAGAGATTAACATTGCTGTATTATATTAATCAACATTCAACTAGGAAGGATGTTATGTGTACGCCTTCGGTCCAATCTGAGTATAGTACATAAAATTATATATTGCAATGTCCTACCTGTCAAGGAATACTTTATTTTATTTTTATTTATTTGATTTGTCAATTGCTTACAAAATAATAAGTATAAGGGTAAACATAGTTATGAAATGAATACATATAAGAAACAATAAAAGAAACAATAAAAGAAACAAAAGAAAAAATAGGACAGGGATGGTAGGCACATTGGTGCACTTATGCACACCCTCTACAGACCTCTTAGGAAAGGGGTGAGGTCAATAGTAGAAAGTCTAAGTTTAAAGTTTTGGGGGTTTGGGGAAGAAACCACAGAGTCAGGTAGAGTATTCCAGACATTGACCACTCTGTTGCTGAAATCGTATTTCCTGTAATCAAGTTTGGTGTGGTTAACCTTGAGTTTGCATCTATTGTATGCTCTTGTATTGTTATGGTTGAAGCTGAAGTATTCATTGACAGGTAGGACATTGCAATGTATGATTATATATACTATACTTAGATCGGACTGAAGACAGCATAATTCTAGGTTTTCTAAGGTCTAGAATTTCAAGTCTGGTGGCATAAGGTATTCTGCAATGAGTGCAATGAGTGCAATGAGTGGAGAACTCTTCTCTTCTTGTGAAGTATTTCTGGACTTTCTCAACTGTGTTAATATCAGATACGTGATGTGGGTTCCAGACTGATGAGCTGTATTCGAGTATTGGTCTAGCAATTGTTTTGTATGCCCTAGTTAGTAGTGTGATACTACCAGAGAAAAAGCTACATAGGATTAGGTTAACAACTCTTACTGCCTTTTTGGCTATGTAGTTACAGTGGGCTTTAGCACTTAGATCATTAGAGATGAGTATTCCAAGGTCCTTGACAGAGTTTGGATCATCAACAAGATCTTGACTATTCAGCTTGTATTTTATTTTCTGATTTTTTTTTGCCAATATGTAAGACAGAGCATTTATTTGTTGAGATTTGAAGTTGCCATTTGTTTGACCATTCAGATACATAGTTGAGGTCTTTTTGAAGAGTAGCAGTATTGTCTGTGGTGTTGAATAGCTTTACATCATCAGCAAAGAAAATGCAGTTGCTCTTAATATGATCACAGAGGTCATTTATGTAGAGTATGAAGAGAGTTGGTCCTAGAACACTGCCTTGGGGGACACAACTGTTGACAGGTACAGAATTTGATAGGATGCTCCCAATTTTGACCATCTGTTGTCTTTTGACAGAAATGCTTCTATTCAGTTGTGCAGTTGTCCAGAGATGCCATAAGATCTTAGTTTTAGTAGTAGTTTTTCGTGTACCACTGAATCGAAGGTTTACAGAAGTCAATGTAGATTGCGTCTATTGCTTTGCCCTGATCGAGTTTTGTAGTCCATATGTTTTTGCAGTGTAAGAGTTGCAGATTACAGATAGTTTTTTTCTGAAACCAAATTGTTTATTTGAGAGTAGGTTGTTTGTCTCTAAGTGGAGGATAATGGATTGGTTAATAATTGATTCCATGACTTTACAGGTGACGCAGCATAAAGAGATTGGTCTATAATTTTCAACTAGGCTGGGGTCTCCCTTTTTGAAGATGGGGATGACCGTGGCTTGTGACCATAAGTTTGGCAAGGAGCTGGTCCTGAAAGATTTTCAAAGATTATGCTTAGAGGTTCGGCTATGGCAGTGGATAGCTTTCTTAAGAAATAGGCACATATTCCATCCGTCCAGTAGATAGAGATGGTTTTAGGTTGCGTAGTGCTTTTTCAACATTGTCTTCTGTAAAATTGATATGTATTAGATCATTGTAGTTGTCTGTAGTTCGACTAGGAAGTACTGGGCATGATCCATTGCTGTTTACAAATATTAAGCCAAAGAATGTATTAAGGAGGTTGGCTTTGATGGTGTCGTCGTTGTAGTCTTTACCATTAGGTCCTTTCAGGGGTGGGATGGTTCTTGAGTCTTTTAGTTTGTTGTTTACAAAATTGTAGCAAGCGCAGGTGGATTTGGTGTGTAGAAGGTTTTCCTCTTGTTTAATGTGATAATTGGCGCATTCAGTCTTTATCTGGTGGTATAAATTTTTGTATCGGCTTTTGAAGTTGGCAATGTGACCAGATTTGTTTTTCTGCCAAAGTGATCTTTTTTTGGATTGAAGTTTCCTTATTGTTATGGGTAATCTGTTCTTTTGGTTTTTGTTTTGGTTTTGGGACTTGTTATTGGTACATATAGTTTGATGACTCTTTTGACTTCAAGTAAAAATACATTGTAATGGTCTTCAACAGTATTGCATCCAGTGAATAGAGATTGCCAATCAAGTGATGAGAGATTCAGCTTCAACCATAACAATGCAAGAGCACATAATAGATACAAACTCAAGGTAAACCGCGCCAAAGTTTATTGCAGGAAATACAACTTCAGCAACAGAGTGGTCAATGTCTGGAATACTCTACCTGACTCTGTGGTTTCTTTCCCAAACCCCAAAAAGTTTAACCTTAGACTGTCAACTATTGACCTCACCCCTTTCCTAAGAGGTCTGAAGGGGCGTGCATAAGTGCACCAACGTGCCTACCATCCCTGTCCTATTGTTTTTTTAAGTTTTTATTTTAAGACAAACATATGAACAGAACATAAAAACAAAAACCATGGGGGCCGTGGCCAGGGGTGCCTTTGCCCAGATCCGGCTGGTTCGCCAGTTACGCCCATTCCTGGACCGGGATGCCCTGCGCACAGTCACTCAGACTCTCGTTATTTCCCGCCTCGACTACTGCAATGCTCTCTACCTTGGACTGCCCTTGCGTACCACTCGGAGGCTTCAGCTGGTGCAGAATGCAGCCGCGCGGGTTGTGATGGGAGCTTCCCGATACTCCCATGTTACACCCCTCCTGCGCGGCCTGCATTGGCTTCCGGTTGCCCTCCGGGTGAGATTCAAGGTCTTGGTATTAACATTTAAAGTCCAACAGGGCATGGGTCCAGGTTATTTACGGGAACGGCTTCTCCCAGCATCTAATGTCAACCGCCCTGTGTGGGCGCACAGGCAGGGTCTCCTCGGGCTGCCGTCTGCGACACAATGTCGCTTGGCGGCGACCCGGGAGAGGGCCTATTCTGTGGCGGCTCCCACTTTGTGGAATCTTCTTCTGCTTGAGCTCCGTTTGGCTCCCGATCTTCGCTCCTTCCGCCATGATTTGAAAACTTGGCTCTTCCTACAATCTGGGTTGTGCTGACTCTCCTGGGTTGGGGTCATCTAATTGGGGTTTTAAACGTTAATTCGGCTTAAATGTTTAATATCTTTTAATTAATTTAATTTATTTACTGTTGTATTTTAATTGTAAGCCGCCCCGAGTCTTCGGAGAGGGAGCAGCATATAAGTCGAATAAATAAATAAATAAATAAATATACATACAGTGTGTCAGTTGGTTACAGATCCTTTGTGTTATCCTTTCATAGTCATCACTCACAATTTATAAAAAGAATTTTCATATTATCAATATAAAACATTCTTATATATTTATCAATTATTATTTATACACGACTAAACTATTTATTTCATCATTTATACGAGATATTCTCAATTTTATTATAAAGTTTATATTATACTTTCATCCAATGGTTATATATGTCTATATTATATTTTATATCAATCTATTAAATTTCTATTACAAAATTATATAATCTATTACATTACCAAGTCTTTTTATCAAACTGTTGATAAAACAAATCCCATATCTTATGAAATTGTTCATCTTCTTGATCTCTAATTTCAAATTTCAATTTGCTCATTTCATCACAATCCATAATTTTCTTAATAACTTCCTCCTGCATAGGTATTTTATCATTTTTCCAATTTTTAGCAAATACAATCCTAGCCACTTTCAAAACGTTTACAATCAAGTATTTCAATTCTTTATTGTAAATATCTGGTATAATTCCCAATAAAAATATTTCTGGTTTCAAGTCTATATGTTGTTTTATCATTTTTTCCAACCATGTGTGGATTTTAGTCCAATATCTTTTTGTATCCAAACACATCCACCACATATGGTAATACGAGCCAGGTATCTGATGACATTTCCAACATTTATCCGATTTATTCTTAAACATTCTTGCAATTCTCATCGGGGCTAAGTGCCACCTGTAAAACATCTTATACAAATTTTCTTTATGAGCAGTTGACATTGTCATTTTATAATTCTGAGACATAGTTTTTGCCATTTCTCTAAATCAATCCCATATCCAAAATTCCCCCCCCAGCAATCATTGTTTCTTTAACTTGTTCTTCTTCCATTTTATATTCTAATAAATGTCCATAAAGATATTTTATTCAATATCTCACCATATCTAACTGTTTGTTCCTTTTTGTATATTACTGGATATGAAAAAGCTTCAATAGTAGATATCCATAATGGAATTTTTAAATAGTATTGCTTTTTTAATCTTCTCCCAATTTAAAAACAAAGCCTCTTGAATATAGTGTTATCTAAAGTACCCTTGTGTTTTAGTTCCCTTATACCAAAGGAATGCATGCCACCCCAATAGCAGGTCATGTCCTTCTAAAGTAAATAGTCTACTATTCCTTAGTGTTATCCATTCTTTTACCCACATCAAATTTTGTTTTGTTTTTTCTTATATGTATCCATTTCATGTATTCATAACTATGTTTATACTTATATCTGTTATCTTATAATTGCTTGACAAAATAAATAAAATAAATAAATAGATGTGTTATTCTTTTTTTAAAAAGACATTTTTAATTACTTATTTTTTTTCAATATTTGATGTTTTGTACTTTAACTTTTCCTGAAAAAAGTAAATAGTATTCTGAAAAAAAAATACCAATTGAGATTCAAAACACATGTTTAAGCCTTTGAGGATTAAAAAGAATACCATGAGTAGATGCAGGTGTATTATTGACTAACTTTAAGGGGTCTAGGTCAAAAATGACTAAAGTTAGACTTGGCCCATTATATTAATGTGGATATATCTATATATTTTAATGTGCATGTCTATATATTTTAAATAGCATTATAGTACTTAATATTAATGTACTTCACATGTTCTGCAAATCTATCCAGAAAATAAATGGATGCTAACAGTCCCAACAATACTTCGCAATATCATATAAAAAGACAAGGACATATTCTGCTCTAGTATTCACAATTCATAATTAGATAATAAAATAAAGAATCAAAGGAAATTAATGATAATGCCTGCAGATAACCTTCCAGGAACATGTTCTTGGTACTAATTAATTAATATTGTGGGGTGGAAGGGAGGTGGCAGTTTGTGTTTTCCCTATTTGTCTGTTTAGAAATAAAAGGATTAAGATTCAAAATGAAAGGACAGAAGGAAATAATCTTACTGAATTGAAAATAGCAACATAGAAGTTGCATTGCAGTCAGAAATCCCTCAGTCTTTCCCATGAGATGAAAAATTTTGAAAATTTTGGAAAGTTTGGAAAACTCTGGATGGAAAGTTTTTAAAGGTAGATAGGAAACTATTTTATAGAAAGTCCTTTTAATGAAGATACTTGACATGTTTTACAGTAATTCTTCAGAGTTTCAGACAGAAATATTTCCATGCTATCAAACTATGCTAAATATTGAACCTGGAACTTTTCTGCATGAAAATTATGTTCACTATCACTGAGCACTAAATTGTTGTCAATTTAATATTCAATTTAATGAAGAACAAGTGTAGATTGGACAGTAAATCACATAATTTCTGTAAAAGGGTTTCCACAGAAGAGTAATAGAGGATATTGCTATCATCATGTAAGTCACATTTTATGTATTATGATGTCATGACACAATCAATACAGTTTTGACATCATTGTATCATGTAATAGATACCTATGTTATTATGCAAAAAGTCTTAAATAGTGATTGAAATGACACCTGGAAAGAGTTCCTAAAAACTGAAGACTCACTGCTAATCAATATCATTTAAATTTGATGAACTAATGAATTAAATCCACAAGTGGTTCACACATGTAGTGACTTATTATTTTGCCTGAAACTTCTTTGAAAATCCCAGCAGTTGGATCCACTTGGATCCTCACACTGTGCATTTTTTAAATTAAGCCTTCTAAATGCTTAATGCTTGGTGAGAAGCTGCATGACTTTATTTTAGAGGAGTAATTAACTTTTTAAAAATAAAGTATATCCAGTTCCATAAAAGTAACATCTTACAGTGACTTCCTGAACTCAGTAAGAATTTATAACCATTAAACACATTCTACCCTGTGTTACAGAATATTTTATTGTGTTATATTGGCCAACATTAACATGACTTATGTTCTTACAGAAAACAAGAAAAGAAATAAACATCTGAAAACTTAAAGATACTGACATAATAATGGATTTATTTTCTAAGTTCAACAAGATTTTTTGAAGGAAATACTATATCAGCTAGGAATTGTTAGAGTAAAAGCAAGACATAACATCTTAAGGCAAAATACTCCTGAAGTCCTACATTACTGTTTCAGTGTTAAGTAGAATCCCAACCAGTTTGTGTGGATGTAAGCATTCTGTAGAACAGTTCTAAATGATCCAAAGATGCTTTTCAAAAGGCAACTGGACTTACTTGGTTCCCCCCCTTATTTTTTCCTTGAAGACATTTTGCTTCTTATTCAATAAACTTCTTCAGTTCTGATAAGAAGCAAAACATTTTCAAGGAAAAAACCAAGAAGGTCCAGTTGCCTTTTGAAAAGCACTTTTGGGACAACCATCACCTGGATTTGAGACTCTCCATAGGTATATTTTGCAAATAATTTACTAATTATAATTATTAATTAATATGGCATATGGCCATTACTTAATCCAAATGTAGAATCTGAGAACACATGAAAAAAGTACATACAAAAAGAATTCTTACATATCACAACAGCTTAAGATTTGCTAGTAGAATTATAAAATACTCAAATTATTTTGACTGAAAAGTAGTGCAAATTGATACGTCAAAGCTATGGTTTTGCTCCTGTTTTGTGGGAATGCACTTTTCAAGGAATGAGTAGAAAAGTAGTAAGATGAGATAGCTGGATTTTGCAAACTTACAGAAGTCTAACATGATACGCGACTAAGAGGCACAGTGGCTTAAAGATGCTGGAGATTGTCTCTACTCCAGCGGTTCGAATCCTAGCAAGCGCTCATCATTTGTCTCAGCTTCAGTTTGATTTGGTATGTGCAATTAGATAAATAAGTACCACTTCAGTGAGAAAAATAATGGTGCTTCATAATGGCAGTCAATCCTAGCTGGTGCTGGATGTGCTGGTAAAGCTGCAAGACTTGGACTGTTACACAGATACATGATAGAGCAGGAAGGCAATATTATTCAATTGACTAAAGGTGGGGTATTGTGAATTTCCTGCCTCTGTAGCAGTTGTGCTAAAAATGGTGATATAGCTATCCAGTTCATGTTCTGGTGCCTCACGCTAATAAACTTTGTCCAATTTTATTCCAAATTACAATCTCGATACAAAGATGACATAGGTATTATGCTGTTTATTATGTTGGCTCCATGCTGCTTGTAATGCACTAGTATTGGTGATGCAATACTTTTTGGCTAAAAGAACCATTTCTGCATGTCAGCAAGTCGAGCTTGTGAGGAAATTTATGAATTGCCACAACTGACAATTGTTTTCCATTTTTAAAACACACACTAAAAACTACTTGAGAAGACTTGTTTCTATGTAATTTATTATTATCAAATTTATTTGCTGCCCAACTTGCAATTCGAAGTGCAGATGCATATATTTCTTAAATAATATCTCTTGCCTTGATCTTGTTGCTCTTGAAATTCATAAATTTCATTGCTAAATTTATACTAAAAAAGTGAATGAAATTGAATTCTCTGTGTTTGCAACCAGAACATTCTCTTTCAATTACACATCATGCTTCTGCTGCAGAGGTGAAAATCAGATTTTGATACTTTAATATATATATATTATTTACTGAAAGTAATGTTGTGCCTTGCTTGATAGAAATCAGAAATATATTGGAAGCTAATGTGCAGAAGGAATGAAAAAAGAATATTATCTTATGTTGCTATGGCATTTCAGCTTGATTGTTTCAAGTGCAACTTGATTTCACAGATGATTACCTCCAGAAAAGAAGAGTCATTCCAATATTCCCACTGATAATGTGCTATTTTGTAAAACCTGATAAATTAGCACACTTTGAGAGGAGACAATTTGTGAGGCTCTCTGTGCAATTTCTTTCTCAGTGTTATTGTCTTCAAACTATTAATAATTACCATTAATTAATAGGAACAATCTAAAAGAAACCTAATTCCCTTTATATTACACTGTTATCAGAAGTTGACAGTGAATTTAAATGCTGCCGATACAGCATTTAAATTCAGCAGATGTTGGTGAATATTTTTCCATGTTTTGTTCTCAGATTTCCACATATACACAAACACTGTCTCTCTGATACTAGTTGAATATCTGACACTCACAAAATTAATCTCATCACCCTAGATTTCCTTAAAAATCAGGTAAAGAGTTAACTAGGGATCTCTCAATCCTGTGGAGGAATTTAGAGAAAGCATTTATTTATATTTATGATCTAATGGAATTATAAAACAAGCTACAAAATGGCAGGGAGCAGCTTCTTTGAATTTTGTTTGAAACCCAATGCAAAATAAGTGCATAGAGGGAGGGAATCCTGGTTTAAATTTACAGCTTAGAACAGGGTGTCAAACTCACATTGTCATGGCCGTATCACATGACATATCAGGATGCTTTTCCCCTTCTCTAAACTGGGCATGGCCAGTTTGTACACATCTGGTCTGCAGGCTGGGAGTTTGACAGCCCTGGCTTAGAACATTTGTTTGTGCATAACAAAACAGCTCAAATTCCAGGTTGTAACACAATCAACATTATCTAACTTCCTTGTTCTCCTCTCCTCTATTAGAATCTGTTACCTCATATACACATTGACATGATGTTACTCAAGCCAATTTCACAAATGTTCAATCATGTATTCACATTTTTCAATCTCATGATCTCAGCAGATCACAAGGAAGGAAAAGTTGTATACTCACTCAAACCTTTTTAAAAACTTGTTTGTATTCATAAATTGCCACATGAAATGTACTAGAGGTGTTTCTTACAAGGTCCTCCTATCACCCAGAGATTCAACCATGTATGTCTTATTCATGTCCATGAATTCTATAGAACCTCTCTCCCCCCAAAGCAAAGGACAAGGACTTTCCACAAACATAGCTTTTTCTTTGAGAAAAGAAATTGGAACACTCCTGTGTTGCAAAGTGGATAGGATTATGACACAGTAAATTTATGATCACAATTAGAACCTGTGCCAGAAGAGGAGGCATACCTCGGGCCCATTGGTCAAAATATTCCAGCTGGCAGTGTCCAGAAGGGCGTTCTACCATAGCTCCGCCCTTTGGAACATCCTGCCATTTTACCCCTGATATGTGATTGGCTCTTGCCCTTCTGACCTTCTACAGGGAGAAGCAGCACACCTAACAGGAGCATCACTTTGGAGGTGATTGATGAATTAAGGTAATCCCACCTTCCCACATTGCATCTTGTTCCCTATCTTTTAACTATAATTTTAACTTGATTGAGATTTCTATTTTATTGTTTTAGATATATTTATTTGTTACGATTTTAATGTTTGAAAGCTGCTCAGAGTCATTTCATTATGGGAAGGACAACTAATTAATAAATTAAACAATAAATAAATAAATAACATGATTAGATTTTTTTTAAAAAGTAACACACCACTGTCACCACTGCATGTCTCTTCCCATATTCTTATGAATGACCTATGATATATTGCCCTAATACTCAGTTGATACAATGCTCCTCACATTGTGTGAAGAGGAATGAAGAATTATTTCATCAAGTATCATTTTGACAGAAAGTCATGATATACTGTAAATATTTAATATTTAAATATGTGGTTCACACATGTAGTGACTTATTATTTTGCCTGAAACTTCTTTGAAAATCCCAGCAGTTGGATCCACTTGGATCCTCACACTGTGCATTTTTTAAATTAAGCCTTCTAAATGCTTAATGCTTGGTGAGAAGCTGCATGACTTTATTTTAGAGGAGTAATTAACTTTTTAAAAATAAAGTATATCCAGTTCCATAAAAGTAACATCTTACAGTGACTTCCTGAACTCAGTAAGAATTTATAACCATTAAACACATTCTACCCTGTGTTACAGAATATTTTATTGTGTTATATTGGCCAACATTAACATGACTTATGTTCTTACAGAAAACAAGAAAAAGAAATAAACATCTGAAAACTTAAAGATACTGACATAATAATGGATTTATTTTCTAAGTTCAACAAGATTTTTTGAAGGAAATACTATATCAGCTAGGAATTGTTAGAGTAAAAGCAAGACATAACATCTTAAGGCAAAATACTCCTGAAGTCCTACATTACTGTTTCAGTGTTAAGTAGAATCCCAACCAGTTTGTGTGGATGTAAGCATTCTGTAGAACAGTTCTAAATGATCCAAAGATGCTTTTCAAAAGGCAACTGGACTTACTTGGTTCCCCCCCTTATTTTTTCCTTGAAGACATTTTGCTTCTTATTCAATAAACTTCTTCAGTTCTGATAAGAAGCAAAACATTTTCAAGGAAAAAACCAAGAAGGTCCAGTTGCCTTTTGAAAAGCACTTTTGGGACAACCATCACCTGGATTTGAGACTCTCCATAGGTATATTTTGCAAATAATTTACTAATTATAATTATTAATTAATATGGCATATGGCCATTACTTAATCCAAATGTAGAATCTGAGAACACATGAAAAAAGTACATACAAAAAGAATTCTTACATATCACAACAGCTTAAGATTTGCTAGTAGAATTATAAAATACTCAAATTATTTTGACTGAAAAGTAGTGCAAATTGATACGTCAAAGCTATGGTTTTGCTCCTGTTTTGTGGGAATGCACTTTTCAAGGAATGAGTAGAAAAGTAGTAAGATGAGAT
Organism: Naja naja; assembly: GCA_009733165.1. Classification (NCBI taxonomy): domain Eukaryota; kingdom Metazoa; phylum Chordata; class Lepidosauria; order Squamata; family Elapidae; genus Naja; species Naja naja. The sequence continues at coordinate 10,374,060 of CM019153.1, forward strand.
AGCTGGATTTTGCAAACTTACAGAAGTCTAACATGATACGCGACTAAGAGGCACAGTGGCTTAAAGATGCTGGAGATTGTCTCTACTCCAGCGGTTCGAATCCTAGCAAGCGCTCATCATTTGTCTCAGCTTCAGTTTGATTTGGTATGTGCAATTAGATAAATAAGTACCACTTCAGTGAGAAAAATAATGGTGCTTCATAATGGCAGTCAATCCTAGCTGGTGCTGGATGTGCTGGTAAAGCTGCAAGACTTGGACTGTTACACAGATACATGATAGAGCAGGAAGGCAATATTATTCAATTGACTAAAGGTGGGGTATTGTGAATTTCCTGCCTCTGTAGCAGTTGTGCTAAAAATGGTGATATAGCTATCCAGTTCATGTTCTGGTGCCTCACGCTAATAAACTTTGTCCAATTTTATTCCAAATTACAATCTCGATACAAAGATGACATAGGTATTATGCTGTTTATTATGTTGGCTCCATGCTGCTTGTAATGCACTAGTATTGGTGATGCAATACTTTTTGGCTAAAAGAACCATTTCTGCATGTCAGCAAGTCGAGCTTGTGAGGAAATTTATGAATTGCCACAAAACTGACAATTGTTTTCCATTTTTAAAACACACACTAAAAACTACTTGAGAAGACTTGTTTCTATGTAATTTATTATTATCAAATTTATTTGCTGCCCAACTTGCAATTCGAAGTGCAGATGCATATATTTCTTAAATAATATCTCTTGCCTTGATCTTGTTGCTCTTGAAATTCATAAATTTCATTGCTAAATTTATACTAAAAAAAGTGAATGAAATTGAATTCTCTGTGTTTGCAACCAGAACATTCTCTTTCAATTACACATCATGCTTCTGCTGCAGAGGTGAAAATCAGATTTTGATACTTTAATATATATATATTATTTACTGAAAGTAATGTTGTGCCTTGCTTGATAGAAATCAGAAATATATTGGAAGCTAATGTGCAGACGGAATGAAAAAAGAATATTATCTTATGTTGCTATGGCATTTCAGCTTGATTGTTTCAAGTGCAACTTGATTTCACAGATGATTACCTTCAGAAAAGAAGAGTCATTCCAATATTCCCACTGATAATGTGCTATTTTGTAAAACCTGATAAATTAGCACACTTTGAGAGGAGACAATTTGTGAGGCTCTCTGTGCAATTTCTTTCTCAGTGTTATTGTCTTCAAACTATTAATAATTACCATTAATTAATAGGAACAATCTAAAAGAAACCTAATTCCCTTTATATTACACTGTTATCAGAAGTTGACAGTGAATTTAAATGCTGCCGATACAGCATTTAAATTCAGCAGATGTTGGTGAATATTTTTCCATGTTTTGTTCTCAGATTTCCACATATACACAAACACTGTCTCTCTGATACTAGTTGAATATCTGACACTCACAAAATTAATCTAGGTTCTTCAGTAATCTCATCACCCTAGATTTCCCCCCCTTAAAATCAGGTAAAGAGTTAACTAGGGATCTCTCAATCCTGTGGAGGAATTTAGAGAAAGCATTTATTTATATTTATGATCTAATGGAATTATAAAACAAGCTACAAAATGGCAGGGAGCAGCTTCTTTGAATTTTGTTTGAAACCCAATGCAAAATAAGTGCATAGAGGGAGGGAATCCTGGTTTAAATTTACAGCTTAGAACAGGGGTGTCAAACTCACATTGTCATGGCCGTATCACATGACATATCAGGATGCTTTTCCCCTTCTCTAAACTGGGCATGGCCAGTTTGTGACACATCTGGTCTGCAGGCTGGGAGTTTGACAGCCCTGGCTTAGAACATTTGTTTGTGCATAACAAAACAGCTCAAATTCCAGGTTGTAACACAATCAACATTATCTAACTTCCTTGTTCTCCTCTCCCTCTATTAGAATCTGTTACCTCATATACACATTGACATGATGTTACTCAAGCCAATTTCACAAATGTTCAATCATGTATTCACATTTTTTCAATCTCATGATCTCAGCAGATCACAAGGAAGGAAAAGTTGTATACTCACTCAAACCTTTTTTAAAAAACTTGTTTGTATTCATAAATTGCCACATGAAATGTACTAGAGGTGTTTCTTACAAGGTCCTCCTATCACCCAGAGATTCAACCATGTATGTCTTATTCATGTCCATGAATTCTATAGAACCTCTCTCCCCCCAAAGCAAAGGACAAGGACTTTCCACAAACATAGCTTTTTCTTTGGAGAAAAAGAAATTGGAACACTCCTGTGTTGCAAAGTGGATAGGATTATGACACAGTAAATTTATGATCACAATTAGAACCTGTGCCAGAAGAGGAGGCATACCTCGGGGCCCATTGGTCAAAATATTCCAGCTGGCAGTGTCCAGAAGGGCGTTCTCTACCATAGCTCCCGCCCTTTGGAACATCCTGCCATTTTACCCCCTGATATGTGATTGGCTCTTGCCCTTCTGACCTTCTACAGGGAGAAGCAGCACACCTAACAGGGAGAGCATCACTTTGGAGGTGATTGATGAATTAAGGGGTAATCCCACCTTCCCACATTGCATCTTGTTCCCTATCTTTTAACTATAATTTTAACTTGATTGAGATTTCTATTTTTATTGTTTTAGATATATTTATTTGTTACGATTTTAATGTTTGAAAGCTGAAAGCTACTCAGAGTCATTTCATTATGGGAAGGACAACTAATTAATAAATTAAACAATAAATAAATAAATAACATGATTAGATTTTTTTTAAAAAGTAACACACCACTGTCACCACTGCATGTCTCTTCCCATATTCTTATGAATGACCTATGATATATTGCCCTAATACTCAGTTGATACAATGCTCCTCACATTGTGTGAAGAGGAATGAAGAATTATTTCATCAAGTATCATTTTGACAGAAAGTCATGATATACTGTAAATATTTAAACACATGCCATACAGTGATGAACATTTCTTCCTTATGTCTACATTTAATTTTATCTTTTAGTCCAAATGTTTTTTTTCTATTACCACAATATAAATTCTTGTTACTTTTTAAAATAGCTTTACAAAATAATTCATATCAATTAAGAACATAATTCAGTTCAGAATAAGGAAAGCACGCACTTGCTTTAACAATCATTTTCCAATTACCTAAGATTGCCCCCAAAATTAAGTTTTCAGAAAAAAACTGCATCTAATCAGATTTATTCCTGAAAGAATGATTTGAGATAATAACTTTTATCTTTATACGTCAAAATAAACTCTGTATGAGGCTCAGTTTCTAAAGTACAGGTATTTCTTAACTTTCACAGTTCATTTAGTGACTGTTCAATGTTACGACGACACTAAAAATGGGGACCTAAGACTGTTTTTCTTACGAACATTGCAACATATCCATGGGTATTTAATCAAAATTCAGGTGCTTGGCAACTGACTCATATTTACGACAGTTGAAGTGTCTCGGGGCCATGTGATCACTTTTTGCAACCTTTTGACAAGCAAAGTCAATGGGGGAGCAATATTCACTTAACAACCATGTTATTAACTTAACGATTGCAATGATTCACTTAACAAAAGTAGCAAGAAAAGTTATAAAATGGGCAAAACACACTTAACAAATTTTTCACTTAGCAACAAAAATGTTGGGCTCAATATGATTGTAAGTCGAGGACTTACTTGTATCATTATTTCAAGACAGGTACCACTTTTGAATGATCAGACAACATACACACCTACACTCCAGTCCACTTCTTCCACAGCATCCCCATATAAGCCATGCTTGCTCTTTCCTCTAAAAGCTAGCGATGCATAAAGAGCTGTATGGACTTGAGGGTATGATAGGAATAGGAGAAATGGTTTATCAATATTCCTGAAATAGACAATATAAATCAGAATATTAGGGAATGCATAATACATTACCATTTTCATGTAAATTCTTTCCTAGTCGCATGATTTATTCAGTAATAATTCCTTCAAATGTTTTGGAAGTATCTTACATGTTAGCCAATCTAACATTCAGGAATTTTACCAGATAACCAGATTGAGAAAAACTTGGTAACCTAGCAAACAGAAATCAGGATGGCAATTCAAGTAAGTTTGGGCTCAGTTCTTATAATGCTTGTTATGTCCATTAATTTCAAAGCAATGAAACAGAGAAGCTGTGTTCAAAAATCTATCAATCAACATTTTAAAGTGAAATTTAATATGAAAAGGATACATTAGGACACTTTTATTTTCACAATGAAGGCCAGTCTCCATACAATATAATAGTATAAAAAGATGGCATAAAATGGATTAATAAACTACTACAGGAATAATAAAAAGTAGAGAAGAGAACTAGGAGATTAGCCATATTGAACTTAATTCTCACTAACATAGATGAAATGATAGAAGATGTTGAAGCTATAGGAACCTTGGGTGGGAATGATCTTGACAATTAACAAATTAAAGTCTTGGATTTTAAGAGAGCCGATTTAAATAAACTTAGAGGGACCTTGAGAAGGATTCTGTGGATGAAAGTTTTCAAAGGAAAAACAATCCAAGAAGGTTAAGAAATTTTGAAAAGTAAGATTATGAAAGCCCAGTCTAACACAATACCAAATGAAGAAGAAAAATAACAGCTCTCAAAAGAAACCAACATGGATGACAAAGAACTTGGTGATAAATTGAAAGGCAAGAAGGACAAGTATAAAAAGTGCAAAGAGAAGCACATAACTAAGGCAGAATATCAACAAACAGCATGAGCCTACAAAGTTGAAGTCAAGAAAGCTAAGGCTCAAAATGAACTAAGGCTTGTGGCAAAAGTCAGAAATAACAACATCAACAAAAAAGCTTATTTCAACGCGTAAAAACAATAAAAAAAGTCAAGGAAACTATTGGTCCATTAATGGGAGAAAATGGTAAGAAGGTAACAAGCAACAGGGAGAAAGCAGAACTGCTTAAATCACCAGGACCAGATGGATTACACTCCAAGATTCTGAAGGAACTAGCAGACCTGATTTCAGAACCACTGAAGTATATCTTTCAGAGATCCTGAAGTACTAGGGACCTACCAGAGGACTGGGAAAGAGCTGCTGTAGTTCCCATTTTCAAAAAGGGAAAAAATGGATCCAGGAAACTACAGACCAGTGGGGTACCCCAAGGCTCTGTCTTAGGTTCAGTACTTATCAAATTTGCAGATGATACCAAGCTAGCAGTAATAGCCAACACTCTAGAAGAAAGGCTTAAGATACAGAAGAATCTTGAGAGACTTGAACATTGGGCACTATCTAACAAAATAAAATTCAGTGGTGAAAAAATTAAGGTTATACATTTAGGGAAGAAAAACCAAACGCACAGGTATAGTATAGGTAGTACCTGGCTCAATAATAGTAACTGTGAGAGGGATCTTGGATTCCTAGTGGGCAATCACTTAAATATGAGCCAGTGTGCTACAACTGTCAAAAAAGCCAGTGTAGTCCTAGGCTGCATTAACAGAGGGATAGAATCAAGATCACATGAAGTGTTAATACAATTTTATAATGGCTTGGTAAGAGCACACTTGGAATACTACATTCAGCTTTGGTCACCACAATGTAAAAAAGATGTTGAGACTCTAGAAAGAGTACAGAGAAGAGCAACAAAGATGAATAGGGACCTGGAGGCTGAAACATATATAGAACGGTTGCTGGAATTGGGTAGGGCTAGTCTAGGGAAAAGAAGGTCTAGGAGTGACATGATAGCAGTGTTCCAATATCTCAGGGGTTGCCACAAAAAAGAGGGAGTCAAGCTATTCTCCAAAGCACCTGAAGGCAATGAGTGGAAACTAATCAAGGAGAAAAGCAAACTAGAACTAAAAAGAAATTTCCTGACAGAACAATTAATCAGCGAGACAACTTGCCTCATTCACAAGTTGAAAATGTTCCAACATTGAAAGTTTTTAAAGAAGAGATTGGGCAACCATTTGTCTGAAGTGGCATAGGGTTTCCTGCCTGAATAGGGGGTTGGACTAGAAGACCTCCAAGGTCCCTTCCAACTTTGTTATTCTGTTAATACTGTGTATTTTAAAATAGTAGTTACAACTAGATTTATGCTTCCTGCATATATCTTTTAGGAAATCCTAGTTCTCCAGGAAGCCGTGGAAATGTTTACTTCATTTACTATATTTATTTCATTTACTACAGAAGTGGTATTCAGCAGGTTCTGACCAGTTCTGGAGACTCGGTAGCGGAAATTTTGAGTAGTTCGGAGAACCAGCAAATATCACCTCTGACTGGCTCTGCCCCCCATCTATTCTCTGCCTCCCAAGTCCCAGCTTCTTTTGTTGCCCTGCTCAGGACAACGGTGCTGGAATGCAGGTTTGTGGGATGGGGGAGGGAATGGAGATTTTATAGTATCCTTTCCCTGGAGTGCGATGGATAGAGTTTTTACAGTACCCTTTCCCTGCCACGCCCACCAAGCCATGCCCGCCAAGCCATGCCATGCCCGCCAAGCCACACCCACAGAACTGGCAGTAAAACATTTTTAATCTCACCAGTGCTCAAGTACCAGATAGTAATGAATCAAAGATAGATTTTGGTTCCAGCCTAAAATTGAATGTATGTAGCTGAACACAATTACTAAGGCAGATTGCTTAAAAAGAATGATATCTATCTCACTATTCTCACTATCTATTGTCTGCCCGCCCACCCATCTATCTATCTATCTATCTATCTATCTATCTATCTATCTATCTATCTATCTATCTATCTATCTGGGAACATAGGGCTACAACGATAAATACAGATAGGTAGAAGTCATCACTTACAAACACTGGTGGGATTTAAAAATTTTTAGTACTGGTTCTGTGGGCGTGGCTTGGTGGGAGTGGCTTGGTGGGCATGGGAGGGGAAGGATACTGCAAAATATCCATTCCCACCCCACTTCAGGGAAAGGTTACTGCAAAGTCCCATTCCCTCCCCACCCCAGTAACCTGCTTTCCAGCTCCATTCTCCTGTGCAGGGCAACAAAAGAAGCCCTATCCAATCAGCTGGGACTCGGAAGGCAGAGAATAGACGTGGGTGGGGCCATTGGTATTTGCCAGTTCTCCGAACTACTCAAAATTTCTGCTACCGGTTCTCCAGAACTGGCCAGAGCCTGCTGAATACCACCTCTGCTTACAAATGTCTATTTTCAGGAGATGACAGTCCCTGGGGCAATATCAGGGACGTACTGCAACACAAGAGTTCTCAGTCCCAGAACATATATCTAAAAAATAGTTCATACACATGGGCATAATGTTATTTGAGGATTTTCTTTTTTAAGTCCACCTGATTGACAGCAAGCTTAGATAAAGAATCCTAGCAATTAATATCTTTAAGAGTATAAAATCACAAATAATTATTTTTGTTTCATCAAATTTTCATAAACTCCTTGGTTTTCTAGCTGAAATACCATGCAAAATTTGCCCAGCCACATACATTGGACAAACCAACAGGAGAATAAATGCTCGCATCGCAGAACACAAGAATGCAGTCAGAAAAGAAGAAAAAACTTCCTCCCTTTTCCAGCACCTTAAAGCCACAGGACATGAAATTGATTTTGAGGGATCCAAACTTATCTCCAACACTGAAACACTCCCATAACATGAATAAACAGGATGATACTTCCCGCCTACCAGACATCTGGAAACTAGCCCTAATCAACAAACGAGTCCCAGCCACAAAACCAACACGGACCCAAAATAACACATGATGCCACCACCAATCTCCCTCACCAGACTCAAACCCAAGCCCACCCCACGGACAAAAGGCAACCACCATCCAGAAACCAGACCATAGCTGCAACTCCAGCTGCTACACCCCTCCAACCCCAAACTAAGCAAACTGACACACGCTATAAACACATAGCCAGACCTCAAACTCGGAGCCAAACCAAGGCCTGGAATGTCACATCACAGCCTTCCACCCAGGATACTACATCATGGAACTCAGGAGATTACAACACAAAACCTCAGGAGGTTGCAACACAGACAACGACCCAGGAGATAACAGCACAAGACCCAGGATGTCACAACAATAAAACTCAGAAGGTCATCACACAGCCCACTACCCAGGTAGCTAAAACACAAAAGGCTGAAGGACAGACAGCCACTACCTCAGCCACACAGGCTCTTACAAAAAGCCAACCAATCAGCAAACACCAATTCCATCAACCAATCAAGAAGCGACAACACAGCCAAAAACACAACCAACCAACCCACTTACAGCAGAGCCAGCACACCACACCTCCCCTCCAGTATTTATAGAGAAGGCAGCTCAGTCACGCTTTGCTGGCACGAAGCCGAAGACACCAGCCTGAAGATGGCGAGTGGGATCTCGTCGAAACGTCACCAAGGTATTCTCAATCTTACACGGGACAAGATCCGAATACACCAAGACCTACATACCTTTACCCGTGAAAATCTATGAGAATATATATATATATATATATATATATATATATATATATATATATTCATACCCATTTACATGGCAATGAAACATGCACATCCTTCTCTTTGATGATGGTCAATTATATTATCCCGCTAAAACATTCCTTTGTATTTAAATACAAAGGATATAACTCATTTTAAGCTATTTCATGAGTATCTTACTTAAGAGGAATGAAAAATCTCTAATAACCCTAATAGATCATAATTCAAAGTAAGGAATGTTCTTTCTTCTAATGCTTGTGGCCAAAAAGTAGAGTCCTTTAATGTAAGTTGCTTTAAGTCTTCATCACTTAAAATAAATACAAAGATATAGACAGTCCATCAATTCTAATATTCTGAAAGTGTCATTTAATTAAAATTAAGCTTACAAGACTGAGATACACAAAACAGCCAAATATGCAATATTGCAAGGCAATACACTGCATAAATAATTCTTATTCCCCTTCTGTCCTATTAAAATTATAAGTTGGTAGCAATATATGGGAGTGCCTGGGGAACTTCACAAACATAAAAATAGCCTGTGCATTTCAGATGTAAGAAACATGTATAGTACTATGCCAATTACCTTTTCTTTCTTTTTTTCTTTGGAGAGATTTTGGTCACTGACTACCTTCCTGTAAGATTGCTGCTGTCTTTCCTTTTTCCTCTGAACTGCATTAACAACTTCCTTTAAAAGAAGGAGAGGTGTGAAGATGCTGTAACTAGTTGCTATTCCTTACTGTTTGCTGATATTTAAAAACAAAATATGCTATGAACAAGCAGCCCTGCATGTCATGTTTCCAGAATCCTTCATCTTTGGCAGAAAGCTTCAAGAGTGTGTCCTAAAGTAAAATTGAAGTCCCCAGAGCAAAGATGGTTGAGGACTCTGAATTTCAGATAAGGAAAGCTTTGAACTAGACAGCCTTATGCCTGGAACAGAAATTGCATCCCTCAGACAAAGTTCTGCTTCAGAATAAGTGCCAACAACACTTATTCCCAAGACAATCTATGGAGTCAATATGCCAATGCAAGGAACAAGCTGGGCATGAAATCGTAAACACATGGATGGAACATTAATAAGAGTGCAAGGAAGAGGAAAAGTGGCTCGATCACTCATTCTGATTATAGCAATCACAAGCCTGACAAGTGGCTTGTGAGAAAGCTGCTCATGGGATTGGCAGTGACGGGAATTGTATAATATTATGTAAACCCAAAAGGAGTTTTTGTTGTTACAGAATAAAGAGTAGGTACAATTGACCCTTTACAATTAGGTATGTTAGTGCTCTGGACAAATTTTAAAATGACTTGAAATGTAAATACCCAAAGTAACAAGAAAAAGAGCAAGGTAAAAAAAATTCTCATTTAAAAAAAGAATTTGGTTATCTTTTAAAGCTGCATATAATCATCACATTATGGACTGAGGATGGCTTCTTATTTTTACACTCTAACCATCCCCAAGTATAGAAGAGCTTTCTCCCTAGCTCGTTTCAACATCTTGCCCTCAGCACTACTGGATGGGCGATTCAAGAGGCTCCCGATTAGCGAGCGGCTATGCCCCTGTGATAGAGCTGAGGCTGAAACTGTGGAGCATGTCTTTTTATACTGCCCTATGCATAACACAGGCAGAACTAAGTTACTGTCTCTTCTTGAAATAGGCCCCTCCAGACCCAATGCTAGAAATTTGTTCTTATATTGCCTAGGGGATGGCTCTTCATACATCACTTCTCAGGTTTCCAATTTTTTTTTTAAGAGCTGTAACCATCAGAGGAGAACACTGTAATTCCCCTCAGTCAAAGTTTCTGGTGACCAATTGTTCATGATTTTATTTTTCCCATGTTCTTCTTTTATTATACTTGTATTTTGGTCTGTGACCGCAAGAAATTAATTAAATAAATAATAATATAATCATCATTGTAAAGTTTAGCTTCCTATAGAGAAACATTGCTGAATACCTTCAAATATTTCCTTTCCTGAATCTTAAATTTGGTAAATAGCAATAGAAAATGTTAGGTGTTTTACTTTCCATGAGACTAAAAGAATATAACTAGTTTTCCAAACACAAAAATCTAACAATTGGGATTGATAACAGAAAACAAAAACTTATTTTCAGATATAATCAAATTTTCCTCACTAAGAAGAAATAACCTTGTTTGCATAACAGAATAAACTAAAATTTGGTTGGCTAGTTTCTAATAAAATATGTAGAAGAGATCTGAGTCACATATTTAGATTGTGATTCTTTTACACAAATTAATATAGCTGGGTTAATTTATTAAAGTGTAACTAATTTAACCATGAATAAATATAGGATGCGATATAGATACAGAACACAGTTCTACTCATGTTCTTTCTATGCTATGTTCTTTCCCCACCCATAAAAAGGGAAGATATAAAAATGCATTTTCACTATGCATGTAACTGAATAATATGAAGTCAAGAATTGAAGCTATATTGAACAGGGCCTTAGATAATGTAGATAGTGCTAACTCCAAAACACCAGCATAATTTATCAAAAACGAGAAAAACGTATAAATCCCCAGTTCTATAAATGTATATATTTTCATTTTTTTCACAAATAAATGCCAAGTTCATCCTCTATGTCACTAGTATCCCAGAGTAATATTCCAATGTCTTAAACTATACATACCTTCTTATAAAATGTTTGGCATCTTCTGTAAATCTCTGGGTTAGGTTTTCATAAATCCATGGTTGCTGGGTAATAGTGTAATTTCTCATTAGGAAGCAATTTAGCTGCCGAAAGTTGTTAAAGAAGAAGAATATGATTGCCATCAATGTAACAACCAACAAAAATAAGTAGCCTACCATTCTATGTGGAATTTTGAAAAAGCCAATATAATGCATAACTTCTAAAGTTATAAGAGAAATTCCAGTGATCTGAAGGGTTGAGGGAATATACATTTTAATTCCTTTGATGAAAACACTTCCATCCCCAGGTCTGCAGTCCCTTATATTATTCACAGGAATTCCATAGAAATGATCAAATCCATGATTTAAAGGGTGATGGCAGAAATCATGACTGCTGTTACAATTTAAACCAAGATGCCATTTGCCTAGATGAAAAAAAAGCACATAGATTTCAGATCGTATGTTAGCCCTCAATAAAGATTTTAGAAATACATATTTACATTTTAATATGAAGGTACCAAAATAATATTTCAAAAATATATACATGAACAATGTAATGCAATATGAAAAAAGCAATTTCCTGTTTACATTTTGATTGCAGCCAAATATAGCTTACAAAAATGTGCCTAGCAGAGATAAATTGACAATAAAGTCTGTTAAGCTTACTGCCTCTCTGCTTTTCTTTCAACACGAAACACAAAACTGGTGACGAGGATGGGATGCAGCTGTGAACTGAGCAATCCTGAGGCAGAGAGAGAGAGGACCATATGCCTGAAGTCACTACAAATAGAGCTGTCACTAGAGCTGTCACTTACAAGCGGTGAAATGATGGCACCGCTGAACTTCCCACCTTTTCGGCTGACCACCAAGACGTGGACATCATATATCAACAGGTGTGAATGCGTCATGGATGCCGCAAACCTATCAGACATTCCTTCAAACAGGAAAAAAGCGTATTTCCTGAGTTTCTGCGGGGCCACCGTTTTCGATACTGCCACCACCTTGCTGGCTCCTCAGTTGGTCAAGGCTGTCACCTGGGAAGATCTACAGGAGGTGCTCGGTAACCATTATGCCCCGAAGCCATCACGCATCGCCCATCGTCATGCGTTCAGACGAAGAAGCCAAGCAGAGGGCGAATCCATAGGTGAATACATGGCGGCTCTATGATCAGCTGCCCTCCACTGTGGGTTCCGAGACCACCTAGATGATATGCTGCTAGACCAACTCTGCGGGGTGAGAGACCTTGCTACAATGCTGTGGCTTGACCTCAACTTGAAGCAAGCGATCGAAGAAGCTCAAGCCGCCAAACTGTCAAATGTATCAGCAGCCGAAATACAGAAAGCAAGCAGCCTTCCCAGGGAAAGCCCAGCTCTGCTGTCCATTACGAGGACACCTTCTTCAAAAATAAAGACTTTGAATAGGAAGAAGAAATTAATCGCCTCAGAACATCTCAGCCCACACAGAGAAGAAGTCCTCTCAACAGAAAACAACTGACACAACAGCTGATTTGCCTCAGCTGTGGAAAGCTCATCTGAGAGCCACATGCCATTTCAGAAATGCAGTCTGCCTTAAGTGCCAGAAGAAAGGCTACCTAGCCAGAATCTGTCAGTCTCCAAGAAACTCAAGCCTGCCTCCTCAACAGTTAAACCAACCAAAAAACTTCAAATCCAAAGAGGAATGTTATGCCATCAACAAAGCATTCCCAAGAGCTAAGTCACTGCCTTATTCTTTTAATGTTAATAAAATTAATGTTGATCTTCTCCTAGAAGGCAGCCCCTGCCAGATGGAGGTTGACACGGGATCATCTCTATCCCTCATCTCCTGGAAGACACTGAAGAATCTGTTACCAGACTTCAAAAGAAAACAACTGAACCCCTGCAGTCTGACTCTGAGGGACTACCAGGGACAACCAATTCCAGTCCTCGGAACAGGCAAGTTCCATATTCAATATAACAATTTTCAGGGTCACTTGCCATTAGTTATCATAACAGGGAGCCTGCCCAGTTTACTAGGTTTGGACTGGTTCCACTCAGTGGGTCTACAAGTGACTGGACATAACGCAGTCACCCTCAACAACCTACAGCACTTCTGGCTATTCAAGTTTTATGACAAATGGGCTGTTACACAGGCACCCTTATTTCCTTCTGGACGATATAGCTCCTATGTGCTCAAACCACACAAGTGCCACTGGCATGCATTCCAAGTGGATGCCCAACAAAATTGATTTCTCAAGGGGTTTTGGAGCCAATTGACTTTGCTAAATGGAAACCCCATTCTAATTGTTAAGTTTGCATGAAGAGTCAGAGGAGTTCCAGCAAAGAGTTTATTAGTGACTACAGCTCGAATGGACCCGTTCTGGCTTGGCTCGGCTGCTTCTTATAGCCTGCAGCCGTAGCTGCCAGCCAATGGAGTGCAGGGTTTCTTCCACTATTTAAACCAATACCATTTGACATTTTACAAGAACAGTTCAAATAAACCAATAACATTCAAACCTACATACATAACACCCCTCCCACTAGGTTCAGTCCATACCAAACCCCAACCTATCTAATGTATTCCTTTAAATAGGTGGGGCTCTTACGTCACGTTGAGACCTTCGTGGTTCAGAAGCTTTAACGTTCTCACCCAGTGAGAGGAAATGTCTACTGACATTTCCCTGTTGGGACTTCCTGAGGAAGAAGACCCTGTTAGACTGTTAGAATCTGGTCTCTCCTCCCAACCCATCTCCATTCCAATGTCAGCACCCAAGTCAGGTAGTGATGTGCAATCTTCCATTTCTAAGGATGGATCTTGGCTTTGTGACAGGGTTGGGATGGTTCCTGTGCATAATGGCTCGTTACACATGGGGTTGATTCCTGTTTGCTGATTTTCCTCCTGTTCCCCTCCTTCCCCTAGAAGAGACATCAGGTGAGGGACCTAGAGAGGGACAGGGGCGATGTTCCTGAGGGAACCTGGATCTAAGTTGGTCAATGTGCCTGCTCCAGAGGAGGCCATCCTCTGTTTGTACCCTGTAGAACGAGGGCCGTGATGTGAGTTATCTCAGCAGGAATCCACAAAGGTTCACCTATAAGGTTCCTAGCATAGACAGAATCTCCCACACTAAAAGCGAACTTTGGAAGTGGAATCCAGTGGTGCGTTGGAGTGCGTAAGTGGGATGAAGGCGGTCAAGGAAGACCTAAGTTTCCTGCCCATCAACAACTCTGCTGGGGACAAGTTATTTGATGGGCTAGGAGTGATGTGTTGAACACTAAGAAGTTTTTCAAGCTTCTCAGTGATGTCCCCAGGACCCAGCTGCTGAAGCTTCTCTTTGGTGAAGCGTACCATGCGTTCAGCCCGGCCATTGGCGAAGGGTGCCCAGGGGCAGTGAGGGCATGTCTGATGCCCTGTTGAGCTAGAAAGGATTCAAAAATGTTAGATGTGAATTGAGGGCCATTGTCAGAAACAAGGACATCTGGTAACCCATGGGTGACAAACAATTTTCTGAGCTGCTTGATGACAGCCTCAGTTGTAGTGGATGTCATGGGAATTACCTCTAGCCATTTAGAGTATGCATCTACTAGCACTAGAAAAGTGTGCCCTCTTGTAGGGCCTGCAAAATCAATGTGGATTCTAGACCATGGGCCCCTAGGACATTCCCATTCCTGTGTGGGGGCGTGAGGTGGGGCAGGCCTGACTACCTGGCAATTGGGACAAGATGCTACCCAGTTTTCAACCATTTTGTCAATACCTGGCCACCATACATAACTCCTGGCCAAACCTTTCATCCTTACAATCCCAGGATGACCCTCATGTAACATTTCCAAAACCTCCTTTGCAGTTTTGCAGGAATAACCACCCTGTTACCCCACAAAATACATCCTCTTAATACAGATAATTCAGTTTGCCTGGACTTAAAAGGTTGGGCAAGGTGAGGTAGATCTTGAAGAGGCCAACCTTTCTTAATCCAGCCCATAACAGGTGCTAATACAGCATCTTTGGTAGTTTCTCTGGCAATCTCAGCAGCATGGACTGGAAGCTTAGCACGGTCTCCAGGAAAAAGGTGTGAGTTTCAAGTTCAAAGTCCTCCTTGTGGCAAGGTAGTGGGCGACTCAGTGCATCAGCATGTCCAATGTCCTTGCCAGGCCTGTGAATCAGTTTGTATGAATAGGCTGCAAGAAATTCAGTCCACCTCAGCATTCTTGGTGACAGGATATTAGGTGTAGGTTTGTCTCCTGCCACAATGCCTAATAAAGGTTTGTGATCTGTAACAATGGTGAATGACCTGCCATACAGATATTCATGAAATTTCTTAACAGCTGCAACAACTGCTAAAGCCTCCTTGTCCAATTGGCTATAATTCCTCTCTGCTTTGGACAAAGTGCGAGAGTAAAATGCAATTGGGGCTTCCCTTCCATTGGGAAGCCTGTGACTCAAACCCCCCCACTCCAAAAGGGGATGCATCACAAGTCAGAACAACAGGCAAATTCTCAGAGAATTGTATCAACACAGCATCAGACGTGATTAGTCTCTTAATACTGTTAAATGCTGACTGTTCCTTCCGCCCCCAGATCCAAACAGCTTTCTTATCAAGCAGGCGATGTAAGGGCTCAGCAATAGATGCTTTGTGAGGTAGAAACATGTGGTAAAGTTAATAAGTCCAAGGAAGGCTTGCAAATCTGCCTTGCATCGAGGTTTAGGGGCTTCCTTGATTGCTTTAACCTTGGCATCAGTAGGATGGATGCCATGCTTGTCAATCATATACCCCAGGAACTCAACTCTGTCTGTTTTGAGTGTACATTTGTCTTCCTTGACTTTTAAACCCGCTTTTCTGAATCTGGTAAGGACTTCTCTGAGTCTTTCTTGAAGCTGAGTGTCATTTTCAGCAGAGATTAATACATCATCAAAATAAGGCACTACCCCTGGCAGTCCTTGCAACATTCTTTCCATAAGGCTTTGAAAAATGCCAGGTGCCACGCTTACTCCAAATTGTAGTCTTTTACATTTGAAGGCACCTCTATGAGTCACAATTGTTTGTGCCTCTGCAGTGGCATCATCAACTGTTAATTGTTGATATGCCTGAGCTAAGTCCAGTTTAGCAAATACTGTACCCCTGCCAAGGGAATGGAGCAGATGATGCACAACTGGTACAGGATATGCTCTGCTGCAGCGCATGGTTAAGTGTCCCTTGTAGTCACCACAGATTCTCACTGACCCATCAGCCTTGACTGGTGTGACTATGGGTGTTTCCCATCTGGAGTGGTCAGTAGGCTCTAAAACCCCTTGAGCAATGAGCTTATCTAATTGTGCATCAATTTTTCCTTTAAAGCAAATGGGACCCTCCTGGGCTTTAAACAATTGGGGCACCTTGGGGTCTAGGCTGAAAGCAATAGGGGTCCCCATATACTTGCCCAGTCCTTCGCTGAAGACCTCTGGAAACTCAGACTTCAAGGACTCTTCCCAGTCAGAACTGCTCACGTGATGGATGCCAGTCACCTCGATGCCAAGTGGCTTGAACCACTCAAGTCCCAGCAAACTTGGGCGATCCTTGTCCACGATGGTCAGGGGCAAGCGTTTGGTGTGGCCTTTAAACTGCACGTTGAAATCTCTCGCTCCAACTACTGGAATCTTGTTCCCTTGGTAGTCTTTGAGAGTCAGTGCTTGCTTCTGGAAATGCTTTTCTGAATTTTGGGAAAGAGTCTGTGGATAGTGTCCCATGACACCATAGATAAATAAGAGCCTGAGTCCACTTCCATTTGGCAAGGCCTTCCTTCAATAAACACCTTCATGTACTTTTCTGCTATTTAAGGGTGAAGAATGACCAATAGTGATTGTTTGGTGAGTTTCATTCTTGCCATTTGCTTCTAAATTTCGCCCCATTTTTTCAAGGAAATTGTTGGGCTTAAAGTCTCTATCAGGAAATTTCTTCCTAACTGGTGGAGTTCTGGATGATTTGCAGACTCTGGCTATGTGACCCCGTTTCTCACAACGTAGGCAAATGGAGTCAAAGAACTTGCATTCAGTCTTGGGGGTGCCCCCACAGCCTCTGCAATAGAACCCTTGCCTGTTTTCCCAGAGTCTTTTCTTCTCCATTCTGAGTTTAAAATCCCCTCCTCTGCCTCACTGCCATCAGAATCAGAGTCTATTTGTTCGCAATGAGCTGTTGTGGATTTTCCCCATCAGAATGGCTTGAGGCCTGGCTTGAGGCCTTGTTAATCTTTTCATGGCCACAGCTGAGGACTTGGTGGCTTCCGCTGAAACAGCTTCTTCAATGGCCTCTTTAAAGCGTGATCTTAGGTTTCATTAAAAGTTTGCTTTGTAAGACCTTATCTTTTAGGCCTAAAACAAACCAATCACGCATGGCCTCTTCTAAGTTGGTAAAGTCACAAGCACCCCAATGTCCCTTAAACTTGCCACGAAGTCATTAACATTCTCGCTATCCCCTTGATCCCGCGGTAAAATTCGTGTCTCTTAATGAGGCACGATACTTGTGGGCGTAATGGGCTCTTAAAAGTTTCTCTATCGGGCCATTCCATTACCTTCAGCTCTGCTGCTCCATAGCAAGCCGCCATTTTGAAGACTGCGGACCGCGGTGCGTGAGAAAGACCGCCCTCTTCCGTCTCGGGGATGCGGAGATCGTTCCCTTCCAGATACATGGGCGATCGCATCGATTCCCAGTCTTCCGTCGCGGATCGAGCGGTGCTGGGGGGTGTTCAGCGCAGCCATCTCGCTCAGTTGCTTGTTCGTCGCGTCGTCTTCTCTTCAGGAAATCCCACCTTCGCCAGTGTTAAGTTTGCATGAAGAGTCAGGCGAGGAGTTCCAGCAAAGAGTTTATTAGTGACTACAGCTCGAATGGACCCGTTCTGGCTTGGCTCCGGCTGCTTCTTATAGCCTGCAGCCGTAGCTGCCAGCCAATGGGAGTGCAGGGTTTCTTCCCGCACTATTTAAACCAATCCCATTTGACATTTTACAAGAACAGTTCAAATAAACCAATAACATTCAAACCTACATACATAACAGTAATACCCCTAAAATGTGATGGTTCCATAAGAATTTGTTCAGACTACAAGGGGGACTCCAACCAAATGCTTATCCTGTGCCTATCATACAGCACCTGCTTCATTCCCTGGGTAAAAGCTCCATTTTACCAAGCTGGACATGACTCAAGAATACCAGCAATTCCCAGTGGACAATGAGACAGCAGAGGCCCAAACTATCATTACTCATAGGGGCGCTTTCAAATGTAAATGTTTACAATTCAGTGTCAGCGTTGCCCCTGGCATACTCCAATTAATTATGGAATGTTTACTATACAACATCAAAGGTGTCATCCCGTACTTCGATGAAATCCTCATTGCTGCTGACAGCCCACAAGAACATTTAGCAAGGCTGCAACAGGTTCTCCAGTGCTTGCAGAATGCTGGACTAAAATTAAACAGGAAGAAATGCATCTTCGCAGTTCCCCAGATTGACTTCCTGGGTTATCATATTGATTGCAAGGGAATTCACCCTGTGGAGTCCAAAGTGTGTGCTATTCAGGATGTCCTGGTTCCTCAAAACAAAACTGAGTTGCAAGCCTTTTGGGATTTCTTAACTTCTACAGCTCTTTCCTACCCCACAAGGACACTGTAGCAGAACCTTTGCACAGACTGTTAGATTCTAAAACTCCTTGGAAGTGGGGAGCCATTGAACAGGCCTCTTTCACTGCAGTAAAAGCCCTACTTACTTCATCAAAGGTACTTATACAATTCAGTGATTCTCTTCCCCTTGTTTTGGTTTGCGATGCCTCCCCTTATGGGATTGGGGCAGTCCTAGGACATAGATTGCCAAATGGCCAGGAAGCCCCTATCGCCTACTTTTCCAGAACGCTTTCCAAATCAGAGCACAACTACAGCCAAATTGACAAAAAGGCATTGGCTGCAGTGGCCTCTGTTAAGAGGTTTCAAACTCATCACTAAGTGGCCTCTGTTAAGAGGTTATCACTGACCATCAGCCTTTGCTAGGTATCCTGGCAGATGACAAGCCCAGCCCACAAATCCTTTCCCCAAGGATGACCCGATGGACATTTTTCTTGGCAGCTTACAGCTACAAGTTGACTTACAGGCCTGGCAAAGACATAGCACACACTGATGCCTTAAGCAGATGCTCATTACCCATTTTGGTCACTGACCCTGCCCCTTCAGCTTCTGTGTTCTTGCTGGAAGATCTTCAATTGCCTCTCACGGCCGATGACATCGCCTAAGCTTCCACTAGAGATGTACAGCTATCCCAAGTTATGGACTGGGTCCAGAGAGGGTGGCCAAGAGATGCCCTTGCAGCAGATTTCTGCCCCTTCAAGGCATGCCAAGCAGAACTGAGTGTGCTTAAAGGGTGTTTATTGTGGGGACCCCATGTAATTATTCCACACCTGCTAAGACCACGTGTCATTGAAGTATTATATGAGGGTCACCCAGGCATCAACAGAATGAAAGCTCTGGCCAGGAGCTATGTGTGGTGGCCGGGACTGGTTGAGGCAGTTATTAATAAAGTTCAAAATTGGTCCATCTGCCAAATGTCCAGACTGGCTCCACCAGCCACCACTCCTGGGGAATGGGAAGATAGCAAAACACCTTGGTCTAGGGTGCATGTGGATTTAACAGGCCCCATGCAGGGAAAAACTTTTTAGTCCTGGTTGATTCTTTCTCCAAGTGGGTAGAGTTGGTTCTCCTCAAATCTACTACTTCAGAAGCTGTCAGCAAGGTCTTGGACAATATTTTCGCATCCCATGGGTTCCCAGACACCCTGGTCTCCGATAGTGGTCCCCAATTTACCTCCTTTTGAACTCTTCCTGGCCCAAAGGGGTATCAGACATGCCCTGGTTTCCCCTTTTCTCCCAGCTTCAAATGGTCTGGCAGAGAGGGCTGTAAGATCAGCCAAAGAAGTCCTGGGGAGAATAGTGGAAGGGGACTGGTCTACCAAGGTAGCCTGGTACCTACTAACCCAACATACCACCCCAAGCGCTGCCACCAACCTCACCCCAGCTGAACTGCTAATGGGAAGAAGACTTCCCATAACCCTCGACAAGCTACACCCTACTTATGCTCCCAGGGCACCCCTCGACTCATCCAGCAGGGCAAGGGACTTTAGGCCAGGGAACCTGGTCTATTCCCGCAATCACATAGGAAATGCCTTATGGTTGCCCGGGTGGGTAGAACAAAAAACAGGCCCCAAATCATATAGGGTGAGGTTGGCCAAGGGAAGACTATGGCGCCGACTCGTGGACCAGCTAAGGAGCCGTTGTAGTGCCCCTACAGGTCCAGTCCGGAGGAAGACTGAGACCACGGACGAGTACAACAACACCAAAGGTCGTTGAAGGCCGGCGCCTGACCAGCGGTCTCTTGCGGAGGCCTTACCTAGAGAAGTCGTGACGTCATTGACCGGAGCCCGCTCACTGCCGTCCGAAGAGGTCCCATCAACACCCAGGGCCCTATCGCAGCCAGTCGAGTTCGCCGGAGAAGGGAAGACAACACCACCCCAGAAGGAAGGCGCTGCTCCAGCAACAGGTCCTTCCCCATTGCCACCGGCTGCGGAACTAAGGCGATCTGAATGAGTGAAGCATTGCCCCGCCTATCTGGATGACTATGTTTGCACAGTTCCAGGGGGAAGGAGTGTTGCGACCAGCAAGTCCTCACTCCAATCCACTGTTTAAGTGGGAGCCAGAGAAGCTGCTGATTGGCTGAGCCGTTTGACAGCTCTATATAAAAGGAGCTGTCAAATGGAATCAGCTGTCTCTCTCTCTCTCTCTCAGCTGCTGCCGTGAGCTAGCAGCTAGCTGCAGCTGGGATACAAATTGACAATAAAGCCTGTTAAGCTTTATTGCTGCCTCTGCCTTTTCATTCAGCATGCCAAACACAGAGTTTTTCTATATTATAGAGTGTTTCTATATTATAAACTATATGTAAATAAATTATTCTGAATAATTTATAAACAGAAATATTTCAACAGAAGCAAGAAAAAGATGCAGTAGTTTTAAAGGCTAGAAAAAAGTGGAAACTGAACAAAAATATACCCATTTCTAATACATTACTTAAACAAACAAATAAATAAAATAGGAAATATTCACCCCTATAATTAAATCTTGTTAGGTGGACCATCTGAATAATTTTGAAATAGTTTTCAACTAAAGAGTCTTATCTAAGAAAACCACAATTCATTCATTCATTCATTCATTCATTCATTTATTTATTTATTTATTTATTGGACTTGTATGCCGCCCCATCTCCGAAGACTTGGGGCGGCTCACAACTAAAAACAGACATCAACATTAAATAGATTAAAAGAGAATTAAACAAATCAAGCCCAATATTTATCCATTGTTAAAATTAATTTAAAAATCCCTCCCCCCCAGAAGGTCATCACAGCCCGGCTTGGTCAAATAACCAGGTCTTCAAGTCGTGGTGGAAGGTGCGGAGGTCAGGGGCCAGATGGAGCCCCAGGGGTAGCTGGTTCCATAGGGCGGTGGCCGCCACAGAATAGGCTTGTCCCCGGGGGACCACCAGCCGACACTGACTTGCCGACGGAACCCCGAGAAGCCCCTGCCTGTGTGATCGTACAGGACAGTTGGCACTCGATATCGACAGGACTCGCTCCCGTAAATATCCCGTACCCATGTCGTGTAGGACTTTGAATGTTAAAACTAGAACCTTGAATCTCACCCAGAGCACAACCGGCAACCAGTGCAGGTCGCGCAGGAGGTGGGTATTATGGGAGAATCGGGAAACTCCCATCACCACCCACGCGGCCGCATTCTGCACCAGCTGCAATCTCCAGATGGTATGCAAGGGCAGTCCTAAATAGACAGCGTTGCAGTAGTCGAGGTCATGAGACTGTATGCAGGGCATCTTGGTCCAGAAACAGGCAAAGCTGGCAAACCAGCCAGACCTGGGCAAAGGCCCCCTTGGCCACCGCCCCCTCCTGTTCCTCCAACCGGAGCCGCATATCCAGGAGGACCCCCAGGTTCTGCGCCCTGTCCACAGGGGGCAACACCTCTCCCCCTATGGCCAATGATGGGCATTCCTGACTGGACCAAGATGCCGGTATGTACAGCCACTCAGTCTTGGCCGGGTTGAGTCGAAGCATGTTTCCATCCATCCAGATCCGTACCGCATCCAGACAATGGGCCATCACGGAGAGGGCATTACTGACCTGGTTTGGGGTGGAGATGTATAACTGGGTATCATCAGCATACTGGTGATACCTCACCCCAAAACCATGAATGATCTCACCCAGCGGTTTCATGTAGATATTAAACAAGAGGGGTGAGAGGACCGACCCCTGGGGGACCCCACAAGTGAGCACCCTTGGGGTCAACCTCTGCCCCCCTGCCAATACCGACTGCGAATGCCCCGTGAGGTAGGAGAACCACTGCAGGACAGTGCCCCCCACTCCCAACCCCACGAGGCGACGCAAAAGGATACCATGGTTGATGGTATTGAAAGCCGCTGAGAGGTCTAATAGGACTAGGACAGAGGAAAAACCCCTGTCCCACACCCTCCAGAGATCATCCATCAGTGCAACCAATGCCTTCTCTGTGCTAAAACCGGGCCGGAAGCCCGATTGGTACGGATCCAGGTAGTCCGCTTCATCCAGGAAAAGTGGAAACTGCTGAGCCACCACACTCTCAACAACCTTCGCCAAAAAACGAAGGTTGGAGACTGGACGGAAGTTATCTAACACAGTCAGGTCCAGGGCAGGCTTCTTCAGGAGGGGCCTCACCACCGCCTCCTTCAAGGCGGCGGGAAAAACACCCTCCCTTAACAAAGCATTGACCACTGCCCGGAGCCAACCGCAGGTGACCTCCCTGGAGGCATACACCAACCAGAAAGGACACGGGTCCAGCAAACATGTTGTGGAACTCAGACGCCGCATGATCCTGTCAACTTCATCCTCGGAGACAGGATCGAACTCAGCCCAGGTCATATTTTAGTTTAATTTGGCTTGGTTAGTTTAATTCTTTTTTAGATAATTAATTTATTGTGCTGGTTTTAATTGTGAGCCACCCCGAGTCCTTTTCAGGAGAGGGGGCGGCATACAAGTCAAATAAATAAATAAATAAATAAATAAATAAATAAATAAATAAATAAATAAATAAATAAATATTGGCCAGACTACTTGCACCCTGATCATCAGACCACTGCAAGTTAGAGCACAACCCACCCCGAATCCACGCAATCTTATCCAACAGATATTGACCAAATTCCTCAGCCCTTCCCTGCAGTGGGTCCACCGCCTCCCCCAGACGTAGGAGAGAGCGGGTGACCCTAAACAGGGCAGCTGGGCGGTTATCTGCAGACGCTATGAGGGCGGAGAGATAAGACCTTCTCGCCGCTCTCAAAGCTACCAGGTAAGTCCTAATGTGGGCTCTTAACTGGGCTCGTTCGGATTGGGAGCGGGTGGACCTCCATCTGCTCTCTAAGCCCCTCCGACGGAGTTTCATCTCCCGGAGCTCCTCGGTATACCAAGGAGCCATCCAGGATCCACGGCACGTGAGGGGACACATGGGGACAACTCTGTCAAGGGCACCCATAGCAGCCTGTTGCCAAGTGACCGCCAGGTCCTCGGCAGAGTTGTGGACAAGGGAAGTGGGAAAAAACCCCAGCTCTGCTTGGAACCTCTCAGGGTCCATCAGGCATCTGGGGCGGAACCATCTAAGTGGCTCCTCATCCCAGCAAGGAGGGGCAGCTTGTTGAAAGACCAGCCGCAGGAGATAGTGATCAGCCCATGGAACAGGTAGTACCATAAAACTGGCCTCCCCTCGATCACTACGCCACTGTTCCGAGACAAAAACTAGGTCGAGGGTGTTCCCCCCTTCATGAGTCGGGCCTTGAATCAACTGGGTCAGGCCCTTGGCCCCCATGGAGGCCATGAATTCCTGGGCCAAACCCAACGCCCCCCCCCAGGGAAGGCAGGTTGAAATCATCCAGGATCAAAAGCCCTGGGAATTCCACCGCCACCCCGAGAGGACATCGAGAAACCCAGGCAGGGCCGCTGCCACACAGCTGGGGGAGAGGTATGTCAGCAGCAGACCCACCTGACCACCAGGCCCCCACCTCAGGAGAAGGGTTTCACTCCCGCCTATTTCAGGAACAGTGACCTCCCTTGGAGTCAGGGTCTCCCAAATAACAACAGCCACCCCACCACCCCTCCTCTGGGCCCGTGACCGGTGCAAAACCCGGAAACCTGGGGGGCATAAGTCATCCAGAGGGACTCTTTCTTCTGGCCCCAACCAGGTTTCCGTGATGCAGGCCAGGTCCGCAGCCTCCTCCTCGATCACCTCATGGAGGAGGGAGGACTTATTAGCCACGGACCTGGCATTAAAATACACCAATCTGAGCCCAGCGGTCCCGGTTCCCGAGTCCCCAGGGAGGAGGCAATAGGGTCGCTTGATTTCACTTGATTTCATTATTGTTATATTATCTCTGAAAAATGTGCCACTATACATTTTTATTTGGATGCACATTTTGGGCATGTGTGTATAAGCATTCTTATTATAAAAGTAGAAAGATCAGTCTAGCCTTTATTATTAATCTGGAGTTGCTTTTTCTCAGCTTTTCTAATGATAAGCAGAACTTACTTAATAGTGGACTAAAAGGAGGTAATATGAGTTGGGATGGAATTAAAGGCTATCAGATTTTTTGCTACTAATGTAGCATATTTATACTGCATTTATGTTCACCACAGGCCTCAGAAACCCATTAACTAACTAAAGGCACCTACAGACTTAACAGATTGCCTTTTTTATATAATATTGGACCATACAGTAACTTAAACCATGATCCATAAATTGGGTGAAGAATTAAAAAAAATATAGATCAAACAATTGCATTATTTCATGAATCTTTGTAACTTTTCACAAACATTTTATATTTGGAGTTTTTTTGGTTGTATGTGTGTATATGAATGTTGCAATATTCTAATGTTAACTTGTAAATCATTTTGAAAACCAATTTAAAGATAAGCACACATATTTAAAGTGAAACACAGTGAAAAACATGCACCTATAGCAATCACTGTTACCTATAAGACCTGTAGAATAACCTTCCTGTTGAAGCAGCTTTGCAAATGTTATTTCTTCAGCAGGCAGACCCCCTGAAGAGGCTGAAAATAAGAAGACTCCAAGCCGATTCAGACTAGCCATTCCTAACAAAATTAAACATTTGAATATAAAATAAGTCATTTTTATTAAAAGGATATATATGCAAAGCAACAGCAGAAGAACATTTTATCAGATTATGTATGAAAAACAGGTGGCATATTGATATAATACTGGAGCTTGGCCATTAGGATGAGAGCAAAAAAAAGTTCACCCATATCCTGATATTCTTGTAAAGAATGATTGAGCATCTTTTTGTGATTAAGGAGAAGATTCTGTGATCCATAGCATTATGAGCTTTATTTGAAAAAGAGGATATGGGCAGAAAAAGGTGATCAAAGCCTGATAGGACTGGACAAGATGCTTACATGTATATTTTACCACCATTCCATTATTATGAAGATTAGCCACAAAGCCAGCCAGATGTTATACTGTATGTGGCATTTTCATTCACTTACTGAGTCCTTGGCAGAGACCTGGGATAGGCAGATGTTATTATTTAATAACATCCTTCTCATCTTTCCTATTACCTTCTATTATTAGTATCTTATGATTATATTACTTCATTGTTCGTATGTACACTGAGAGCTTATGCACAGGAGATAAATTCCTTGTGTGTTTAATCACACTTGACAATAAAGAATATTCTATTCTATTCATTAAAGGCATTGTCACAGTATTTAAGCTGTCCCAAATAAAGCTGCTTTTTGCAATTGACCATGATTATGTCAATGCCAATGATATTCAAGTGTTGCTCTAGATGTTTACTATTGTTGTTAACCTTTTGAAAAAATGCAACAATGTAGCTCTCATTTTCCAATCAGTGCACATTTAAAAAGAAGAAAAATAGCTAGCAAGATGGGAAAATCTGCATAGCAAGGATTTTAGAATACTTTCAACCCTGAACATTCCCAAGCATAGTAAAATTTTCTTTTTTAAAAAATTGTTTTAAAAAGTTTATTTACAATTGTTAAAAACAAGACACACAGACTTACAATCACAAATAACATAAATACATAACAGTCGTGATCGTTTTCCCGCTTGTTTTTCGGTTGCAGATCGAATATGCATTTTTTTCACATAGAGTTACATTTATACATAACCATAACTATTTTCATTTTCAGCTTGCTTGATTTGGGTTATTTTAAGGTATTTCCTATGTCTTCTTCTGTTGCATAGCATCTCCTGTTATCTATGAATTCTTTCTATTTACTCTAGTACCTTGTTTCCCTATGTTCCCTTTCCCTCCATTCTTGCATTCTACCCAATCATACCATACGTCCCATGCCTTATAGTAATCCGAGTCCTCTTTTTCATTTAATTTAAGTGTTAATCTCTCCAATTCTACACATTCATATGTTTTCTTTATTACCACTTGTATGGATGGAGTTATAGGTTCCTTCCATTTCTGAGCTAAGGAAATTCGAGCCACTGTTAGTAGATGTGTTATCAGGTATTTGTCCTCTGGGGGAAAGTTATGAATGGCCTTTGGGCCTGATGTTTGGTACAGCCTGCAAATATCCTATTCTGAATGCCTTAACTGGTTAATTTTTATTCTACTTCTCAACTTTTCTCCTTATATCAAAGCCTCAATGGGAAAAGTTCCCTTCCCTTGTATGAATGGGGATGTGGTATGGAAGCAGCTGTTATGAATTAGGTTTAAGTGCTGCCCTGCTGATCCTTTTATTTTTCTGTTTGTGAGATCCATCAGATTAGTGGATCAAGACAGTAAGTGGTGGCAACATATTTGGGTAACTCTTTGTCACGGAGGTGTGATCAGGCCATCCATTCAAAAAAGCCCTAAAGATGCATTTATTTTCTTTATCTTTCTGGTAAGGTTCTTGTAGGTGCTCTGATAAAAATTGTTTTTGTGCAATTGTCTTGGGTTGCTTGTGTTATGCTATGTATTCATTACCTTCCTGCTCAAGTAAGTAATCAAGATTGCTGAGTCAGTCAGTTGTTTGATTACTTGTATTAAATCAATTGCTTGATAAATTATAATTTAAAGCTTTAAATTTAATGAATCTCTTCATCTAGGGATTTACTGAAATATACACTTTGATTGGGAGAGGGGTTAGCTTTTTCATGCAACTGCAGTTGAAATGAAATCATGATTATCTGCAAGAAAAAATATGTGATTTTACCTAAAACCATATTTCTTTTTTACCATATACCACATAAAACAGTGCAAAACATTAAAAAGAGGTGTTCATTAAGAGCATTAATGCAAATAAGGAACTTCTAAATTGTTTGTTCTCTAAATTCTCTGAATAGTTTGTAAAGAAAGAGAAAAAGACAACCAACAGCAAGGTGGATGAACTCAATGAAAGTGACAATGAGTGCATTGTTGGGAAAACTGAAACAACAGATTAGGAATAGATGGTCATGGAGAAAAATCTATTTATGTAGTTGTTAGGAATAAAAAATAACTTGATGGCACATAATCAGCGAATCCCTGCTACATTAATGTAGGCTTTCTCTTTGTCAGTTTGCAGGCCTACAAACTATTTCTTGGTAACATAGACAAATATGGGATAGACAGCATCACCACCAGATGGATTCATAAGTGGCTGAAAACTGCACGCAACATTTAGTCCTCAACAGAACTACATTTACATGGAGAGAAGTATGAAGCAGGGTATCCAAGGTTTTGTCTTAGGCCCACTACTCTTCAACATCCTCATCAATGATTTAGATGAGAGGATAAAAAGGGAACCCATCAAATTTGCAGACAACACCAAGCTGGCAGGAATAGCCAACAGCTCAGAAGATAGGCTTAACATCCAAATGTATCTCGAAAGACTTGAACATGGTGCCCTACCGAACAAAATTAAATTCAACGTGATAAAAGTAAGGTTTTACATTTAGGCAAGAAAATGCACAGGTATAGAATAGGTGGTACCTGGTCCAATAGCAGTAACCGCAAGAGGGATCTAGGAATCTTAGTGGACAACCACTTAAATATCAGCCAGCAGTGTGCTGCAGCCACCAAAAGAGCCAACACAGTCCTATGCTGCATTTACAGTGGAATAGAATAAAGTTCACATGATGCATTAGTACTGCTTTATAATGCCTTGGTAAGACCACACTTGGAATATTGTATCCAGTTTTGGTTGCCATGATATAAAAAGATGCTGAGAATCTAGAATAAGTGCACATAAAATGATTAGGAGACCTGAGGGTTTCAGCTGCAGGAATTGGGTATTCTAGTCTAATGAAAAGAAGGGCTAAGGGTGACATGATAACAGCGTTCTAATATTTGAGGGGCTGCCACAAAGAAAAAGGCAGAATAAGAAGCAATGGATGGAAAGTAATAAAGGGGATAACCAACTTAGAAATAATGAGAAATTTTCTGACAGAACAATTATTCAGTGGAACGGCTTGGGGGTGCTCCATCACTGGAGGTTTTTAAAGAAAAGATTGGACAGCCATTTGTCTGAAATGGTATACAGTCCCCTGCTTGAACAGGGGGTTGGACTAGAAAACCTTCAAGGTCTCTTCCAACTCTATTTGTAGTGGAAGTGGTACATGTACTGTATATGTATATTATTCCCACAAAGAGAAATATTCAGTCTTGTAATATCAGCACATTAAAGGAAGTGTCTGCTCCACACTAACACTCCTTTGGTTCCAAAACTTTCAGATGCAGAATAGAGCACCTGTCGCATGTAATAATTACAGGAGCCAGCAATCTCACTAATTAAGTGATAAATATAACATACAATGTATTTTCTTTGAGGAGTCCACATTCACACAGTAACTGTAAATTAAAACAATACAATATTTTCCATATTTAAAAGTAAATATATAAACACTTTAGTTACCTGATCTGATAGGATATCGGCCTGTCAAGAAAGCTGCCCTACTTGGTGTACATAATGGGGAAGCTGCTACATGATGAGTTAGTTTTATGCCTCCATTAGCTAAATTGTCAATATTGGGAGTCCTGGAAGAAAAACATGTGCATTGACAGAACATAAAGTTTGAATTCAGGCTATTTAAAAACATCAGGATATTATTTTTTTTCTTTTTCTACCTCTGCTACTACCCTATCAAATACAAACTGAAGAGAAAAAACATATATACAGAGAGCTTAATAAGAGTTATTTCCTCTTTATTTATGTGAATAACATTAAACATCAAAGCAGTTTATTTATTTGAAAATGGTTAAGCACATTGATAACAAATGGATAATCTTTTCAGCCTTATTTATGAAAACATTCTTTTTTAATAAGTAAGCAAAATAAAACATGGATGAAAAAGCATGAAAATCCAACAACAATATATAGCAAATGAATAAAATAGTTATTTTTAAAAGAAAATAATAACAGTCTAGTTATTGGAACTTGCATGCCACTGCATGATTTTTTTTAAAAGTTCCTTTCTGGAGCACAATCACATTATCCTATCTTTACTGATCTTACATCCTTTAAAATTTTTAGTTCCTTTATATGCAAAATTTTATGCAACAAGAAAAAAAATCTCAACTGAACCAAATGCTAAATAAATATTGCAAATCAAAATGTGACAATACAATATCTCTTAAGGATAAATTAGTTCAAACTGGTCATAGTCAAGGTAACTATATAACATTGTAGCATTAATATTTTTATAAATTAATGTTTAAACAAATTATTCCAGATCAAACATATGTAGACTGAATAGGCTGCATTAGAATTAAGTATTACCTGGATGCATAGTCTAAGCCAAGGATAACAAAGGTTGTCTATGAGGCTTTTAAACTTTGCTTAATATGGAAACCTTAGATACTGTATATTTTAATAATTTAATTAGCAAATTAAAATCCTGTGGATTTATATTAAAAACATTGGTTTAATATAGGTGCTTGTAGATGTGTGTCTGCATTAGAAACAGAAACTACTGAAGTAATATATATTTTTAAACATCTATTGGTCATATACTCATACAGTGAATTTCCTAGCACTATTTTCATCTGTGATTAAATTCTGAAGAATTGGGAAGTTATATTATATATATATATATATATATATATATATATATATATATATATATATATGTTTTAAAGATTTTCACGGGTAAAGGTATGTAGGTCTTGGTGTATTCGGTCTTGTCCGTGTAAGATTGAGAATACCTTGGCAACGTTTTGACGAAATCTCATCCGTCATCTTCAGGCTGGTGTCTTCAGCTTCGTTCTCCCACGGGACAAGACCCGAATACACCAAGACCTACATATATATATATATATATATATATACACCCTGTTTTCCCAAAAATAAGACCTATCCAAAAAGATAAGCCCAGCTTGATTTAGTGTGCTCCTAATATAAGATGTACCCCAAAAATAAGCCCTAGATAAGCTCGTCATCAGTGGGGGGGGCATGGCCAGCACTGGAGGATGTGAGGGCATGGGGCTGATGGTATCTGGCAGCCACCGCAGCCTGCACAGTGCAGGTGAATTGATTACTTCTCCACCTCTCCAAGCAGCAGGTGGAGGCAGAGGTGGGGGGAGGCACCTGATCTGGATGTGCTATGCAGGAGACGGGAAAGCTGAGAGTTAGTGGGCTGGAGTGGGCAGACAACCGTGGAAGGCTTGTCTTTGTAAACTGAAAGACATGAAGATGAGCCTCCCACAGCCACCTGTCTACTCCATCCCACCGTCTCTTGGCTTGCCTGCTCTGTTGTGACTGCAAGCAAGCAGAAGAAGTGAGCTGGCAGCCCTGTGTCAGAGCCGCTGCTGAAAACTGAGGC
Source organism: Naja naja (assembly GCA_009733165.1). NCBI lineage: Eukaryota > Metazoa > Chordata > Lepidosauria > Squamata > Elapidae > Naja > Naja naja. The sequence continues at coordinate 10,404,959 of CM019153.1, forward strand.
AGGTGTAAGGGCCTGGCTGGCCTGGCTGTAGGGCCCTGAGGTAAGCTGGTGCAGGGCATGTGGGGCAGCTCTATCCTCCCTTGCCATGTGGTGGCTGCACTGGTGCACCATGCAATCTCCTGCCCTGTTGCGGCCACAAGCAGGCAGAAAAAGTCGGCTAGTACATGGGGAAAAAATAAGATATTCCTCAAAAATGAACCCTAGTGCTTATTTTGGAACCCCCCAAAATATAAGACTGAGTCTTATTTTTGGGGAAACATGGGTAATACTGGGAAAGGGACTATTGTATTTACACAATTATAATTAATGCCAGAAAGACAGTCATACAATATACAAGTGGGATGGATGGATGGATGGATGGATATATATTTCCAGGTTAGATTATATTGAGCTGTCTCTGAAAACCGGAAAAGTTCAATATGATCAAAATACAGCATGAAGACTCTGTTATTTGAACTGTGAATCCATGAAATGTTTTGCCTGGGATCTTACTTTTAATGAATAGTGTTTCAAATCACACTTGTAAATATAGTGATTTCTAGTTGTGCAAGAATTCAATTCTTGTAATATTTTGACCACGATGAAAAGTAAATTATGAAAGTTGAAATTTAGCACCATCTGAGAAAAAAATGGAAAAGAGTTCTGAACCTCAGATCCCAATACAAAGAGCACTCAAGTAGGGAATGTTTAAAGTATTGTGCCAAACATGATTATTAACTTTTGATTCTACATATAAGAAGCCAAATTTTGGTTTTTACATTTTAAAAAATAAGCAATCCAAAACATAATTGCCAAAACATATGTGTTATTCAGTACATACTTAGTATTTCTATACATACAGAAGATGTTTTAAGTCCCAAAGGTGCTTTTTCAAGAGGCAACTGACTTTCTGGTTTTTCTTTGAATTCAAAGAAAAACCAGAAAGTACAGTTGCCTCTTAAAACCTTTGGGATGATCTGGATGACTGAGAATCTTTATAGACATTGAAGATGTCTTAAGGTACATAAGCCTCCCTAAGACTTAAAATATATCACATATTTTAAAAGTTGTTTTTAAACTCTTGTTTTCATTCCTGGAGAATAAGTCCTTCTAAATAGGTAGCCAGATTCACTATAATATTGTTTAACAGTTTCCTTCATGCCATTTTGAGATTACAGCTATATCTATTTTCAACTAACACTGTAATGTATACTAAATTTTTCCTTTTATTTTTTAATTTATTTTAATTATATGAAGCCCATTTATTTATGAGGAGCTGATTTCTGAGATTTATTATAAATATAATTCTATTGCTTGAAAATGTCACCATAAGTCACACTGAAAAGATAATTTGTTTCTTTTTTCTTTGTTTTCTTTCTTTCTTTCTTTCTTTCTTTCTTTCTTTCTCTCTCTCTCTCTCTCTTTCTTTTCCTTCCTTCCTTCCTTCCTTCCTTCCTTCCTTCCTTCCTTCCTTCCTTCCTGTTAGAAATTCTGTTTATATATAGGACTACAGAACAAAGTGTACAGACAGTTTGACACCTAGACATGCACTGGAATATGTTATGGGCAAGCCTATAGCTGAATATAAGTGTAAAACAGAAAGCATTAATGTGATGGTGCTTCTATCACAGAGTCTGCTTTAAAGACAAAAAATATAAATAAAACAGTTACATGAATCAAGACACATGTGAATGCTTTATGTGCAAGAAAAGGCATCATTTAAAAGCAGATTGCAGAATCTGGAAACCTAGAATGTATAAACTACTGTTGGAAGTTAAAACCCACCCCTCTCTTAGAAAAATTAAATATTTTAGGATATACTAAAAAGCAGAATATTCCCCCTAAAAGAGAAGTCGAAACTCAGAGAGGCAGAAACTCAGCACCCGCACCCCCACCTTTGTTAATGGGCCATTAAGGCTTGAGCCAATTTGTTCTACATAACAAAGATCTACCTCCTTCAGGCAGAGCCATAATAGAAATTGCCAAAAGCCCTTTCACTACATCATCACCCAGTAAGAGTCAACCAAGCCTGGGACTCAAAAGACAACCTACAAAGTTACCCCTGCATGGGAGGGGAGCCATGTAGCCACCTTTGTTAATGGGCCATGGGAGCCTGACGACCAATCAGAACATAAGCTCAAATTCAAAGCCCAACAGAGCATAAAACCCAGGCATTCTCAGCAACTCTGCCCTTTTCTGCACAAGAACCCCTCCTGTTCATCAATAAACCATCTTTCTTAGCGGTTCCTTGTTTCCAGTGTCTTTTTCCCCACTTGGAACTGAACCCAGAAGGATATTTCTTCCAACACTACAAAAGGCCAAACGTGTGAAAGAAAAAAAACTGATTTTGTTTCAGACAATGGATATTTCAGTTTTTTCAATCCAAAAGTTGTACCTCATTTTGCAAGTATGATTTATTGATTTAGAAGGTATGAGTCACATGACAAATGACACAAATTTCTTTATTCACCTTGGCCAGAATAAAACAGAAAAAATCACTACAGCTAATGGGTAAATAATTGAATCAGAAGAAATAGGAGATAGTTTTCTTTACTGTCCTATTTCTCAGAGTGTCACCAGAAAGACACGTGAAAAATATAATGTATATCCCTGCTCTTGAAACTAATCGTTTGTCAGTAAAGAAAACAAGGCTATGTCCCCCACTTCAAAGGGGACAGTTGTGTTATCACAAAAGTGGATATTGCTTGCCAAAGCTAAAATTACAAATGAACTGTATCAGCTGAACTATCAGATGGTTAATACTGCCAAAGAGAAAAAACATTCAAACTGCATTTACATATGGCACAGACAACTTGGATATAGAAGTCCTGACATAATAAAGAAATTAACTAAGAATGACTATGCAAATGGAATAAAAATTATTCCATGTGATCAATTAATGAAATGCGCCAGCTGTACACAACCAAAAATGACAAGCAAAAGCCTTTCCAAAGCAGAGTAACAGCAGTGCTAAAAAAAACCCTCTGGACTTTTATAGGTGATTATTCCAGGTATACTACACTATATCTGTTACACAAGAAAAGTGAAGTACCAAAGAAACTTGAACAGTATTTAGCTCAAGGAAACATACTAAACAACAAATCTGGCAAAATGCCGAATGCCTCACAATGCTTCACAATTGAATTGAGTATACAGGTGAGAACAGATTCTCAGAAAGCATGGCATAATATTTCAGATTACTGTACCATTCAGTCCAGAACAACATGGGGTTGCAGAAAGAATGAACATTACTCTATGTGAGGGAAAGAACCATGGTGTTTGAGGGAGATATGCCAACTACATAGTGGGGGGATGCAATTATGACTGCATGCTATCTCAAAAATCGACTACCAGGAAAATCAACTGAGAAAACTCCATATGAACTGTGTAATGGAAAAACCCCAAATTTAAGGCATGTAAAAAATATTGAAAGCAGTCTTTGTGCACATTCCAAAACAAAAGCGTATTAAATGGGGATGCTTGTGCAAAGGAAAGTGTACAGTGAATCTCAAAAGGGTACAGAATTCTACACCAAAACACAAACAAGATAATCATCAGTACAAATGTAATTGTTGATGAAACTTCAGTGTGTTCAAAATTTCATGAAGTAACATAAACGCTGCAAACTGAGGGAAATTCCACATCAGTGTCACATGAAGACAAGAAACAAAATGGAATGGAAATAGAAATTAACACAGACTACACAAATGTTGTAAAAGAAGAAATCAGGCCATAAGAGGTTTCAATCAGGAAAGCCACCAGAAGCAATAAATGCATCCCAGCCAAATATCTTTCCTATGTTGCTTGTGTAGCATTAAAACCCAAAGTTGGGAAGGAGAAGCCAAAAGAGGCTGCAGTTACCACCTTGGTCCCCTGGCCCAGCTGGAGCCAGAACCAGAGCCCCAGCAGCTGCAGTGTCAGTCCATCAGAGAGCCAAGACTGAAGCTGTATCAGCAGCTCCAGCTCTGTGGATAGCCAGGACAGTAGGAAGAGGAAGAAGGACAAGATTTATAGAACTAACGTCCAAAATGGACTAATATAAGGAATAGTTGTTAAGTGGGGGTGTTGGAATACACTGTTGGAATGTATAATTTGCAACAACTATTCAGCCAGTAGACGGCAGTGTTTGTAAGTTTGCTAGGTATCATCTATGTATATACTCTGACTTTTTGTTCTGACTTTCCTGCTACTGTAAAACAGTTAAGCAGTAAAGGTCCATGGTGACTGTGCACTTTGTTCCGTAGGGCTATATAAACAGAATTTCTAACTTACTTACTTACTTTTTTCTTTCTTTCTTTCTTTCTTTCTTTCTTTCTTTCTTTCTTTCTTTCTTTTCTTTCTTTCCCATTCCTCTCTGTCTCACCTCAGAAATACTATAATGAATTGAATAGTTTCCTTTTACCATTTTTACACAATGAATTTATTTCTAATACATTTAACATGTATTTGTAACATATTTAATATATTTCACAAACCACATTTTAATAAATTGAGCTTGTAATAGATAGTTCTATTTTCTCTCAAATATTAAAATTTTAAAAAGCAACTTCAACTACTCATTGGTTATGCTATTGTGATTTTCACTTTGTATAGTTTTAAACATAGCTATTCCACTATGCAGTGGAGATATTTGTGGGCACTTGCATGCATCAAACAAAATAACTAGAGTGTTGTAGATTATCTATTTAAATAAATAACACAGATAAATCACTAAGAATGATATAAAACCTTAGACTTGTATTTCCATAGCATCCCAAGTCTCCAATGCCAAGGTCATCAACCATGAACAAGATGATGTTGGGCTTTGAAAGTCTCTCATCTATAGCACTGTTGGTTGGCCACAGATAAAGTATCAATTGGAAAAGGATGATCATTCTTCTGTGTTAAGGTGGAATTGCTTTGTGGCACCTGTTTCATTAAAAAAAATGTTACTTTGTTGATGAATATAATCATTTTACTTAGAAAATACAGTGAGAACAAAGACAAAAGAAAAGAATGATCTTTATGGATTTAGCATGTTATATATAGAGAGAAAACTAAGTGTTACTAAAAAATAAAAACATACCTTTAATCTAATTGTTTAGATTTAGATATGGTGTTTCACAATTTCATTCCAGATAAAGCACAGATACAAATAAACAAGTGAATTGCAGTTTAAAAGAGATCTGTATTAAGATACATGCCATCTGCTGTGAATATTTCCATCTGGTAAAGGTATTGAGAGAGGAAGGTAGGGAAATTGATATTTATAAATAATTTATTGACTAGCTCTGAAGACTCTAAACAGATGAGCCTGATTCCAGAATTTTCCATATCTAATATAAAGCACCATCGACTGGAAACATAAAGACTATATTTGATGACATTTCAGTAGTTTAAGTTCTAATACAGAACAATCCTAGACTTGTTTAAACTCTTAATAAACGCTCTGCCAAACATTATGAAGCTATTTCATTTTCTTCAATCCACTCTAAAGTTTTGGAAGAGAGAATTATTGTTCAAAGTGTGTTGAGTACAGGCAGGCCATTCTGTTCATTGTGGAATAACACTATACTACTGTGATGATGTGATTGATGCAGCCATACTATAAGAAAAAGGCATCAGGAACATGCTGCAAAATAGAAAAACTCTTCAACAAGGCTAAGCCTCAAGAGGACAAGTTAATGATACCACAGAACATAGAGACTCCATAATGATACCACAGAACACAAAATGAAATTGCATTTTAAAAGGTACTGTTATTGTCTACAGGTATTTATAAATGTGAATTTAGATCCTCAATGGTTCCTGTACCCTCTGTAGAGAGATTTTCAGTATCAGCCATCAGTAGATAAATCGAGATAAACCACATTTCCAGACCATTGAAAAAGATAATAAAAAATCTAAAAAAAATGTAAAAGACTTAAAAACATCCTCTCCACCTGTTTCATCTAGAGTAGCAAGGATCAAACAATCAAACAAAAAACAAAACCCTAATCAAGGAACTATTAAGGAAAAAAAACCACAACCCCATCAACAGTGGGAGGACAAACTGCTGCACATAAAGAGGGAGCAAGCCCACAGTCCCTAGCACTAGTGATGTTACCTAATTGGGCAATGAAAATATTTGTTCATTGCCAGTTTATAGATTTACCATCTTTATGTCCTAAAAATGGTTTTTAAATAGTTTTATTTTTCCATTCCCCTCAGATATTTAACAATACACTGACATTTCTTAAATCACACCTATTATTATTGTCTCACCTATTACTTTCCTGCCGTCACTTGATCACTCTGGAAGCATATAACAGAGGTAGCCCAGTTTGTTCCAGGCTAATTTATTTTTATCCTCAACTGATTGCGATAGTTGTCACATTTTGTCAGTTTCATTCAACCAAGTAGACAAACATTCTAGAAATGCTCCCTATGTAAATGGGGAGTATGCTCATTTTATTACTAACATAATAATTAACATACTATTTAAAAAAAATAAAAAGGAATTATCACTATCAACAAAAACAAATATAAAATAACTACCCAGTCTAAATATTTCATGATCTGCATTTATCTACACCGTCCTTAAATCTATAAGTAAATGTTTGTAAAGCAGTGCTGAGATTCAAATTTTTTTTGCTACCGGTTCTGTGGGAATGGCTTGGTGGGTATGGTGTGGCTTGGTGGGCATGGCTTGGTAGGCATGGCAGGGGAAGGCTATTGCAAAATCTCTATTCCCACCCCACTCCAGGGGAAGGATACTGTAAAATCTCCATTCCCCCCCCACCCCACTAACCTGCTTTCCAGCTCCATTCTCCTGGGCAGGGCAACAAAAGAAGACCCAGCGAATCAGCTGGGACTCGGGAGACAGAGAACAGATGGTGGCCGGACCAGTCAGAGGTGGTATTTGCTGGTTCTCCGAACTATTCAAAATTTCTGCTACCAGTTCTCCAAAACTAGTTGGAACCTGCTGAATACCATCTCTGTTGTAAAGGATTTGCAATAGCCTTTTAGTGTGATTTCCAGCTGTGCATTCAAAGAAGTTAAACAGTATACTTTTACCAGCTCACTTTCACTACTTATTTTCTTGCTGTTGTAACTGCAAATGTGTTTTAGAAACAAAAAGAAAATTAAATACTTGCAGGTTTGTGGCCTATTTCATTTGTGTGGCATTATAATATGCTGTATAAAATAAATTAAGAAGGCACCTTTGTCTACTTCAGCAGAGTATACAAATATGTAGTTATATATACACAGGTATATATAGATCTATGTGTGTATATTCTATATTTGTGTACAGTATAGATGTATATGAATATGCATCTATGCATATATATGAAACATATATACAATGAGTTTTAGACTGATTTAAAATACTGTAGATTAATTCAGAACAAGCAATACCATTAAGAATGCTGTGATATTCTTAATCAGACATTTTAAAAATCAGACATCTTTATCATGATAAAATATGTCAATTAATTAATTCAGTTTATTACAGTCATAGACCAGAGACCAGAACAAATAAAAACACACAGGGTATATGCAATTAAAAATTCTAGAAAATAATAAATAACACTTAAAATCTACGATAAAATCCAGTCTGTCAATTACACATGGTCTAACTATACTAAAATAACAATCCATGCACTATGAGGCCCATAGTCAGTTTAATACTAAAATGCAAAGGAATAAGTGCAAAGAACTTGCCACATTAAAATAGCTATGGTGGATTAGACACGTGTTTCCAATGAATCCCCAGTGCTGCTATGCAGCATCTAGCCACATGAGCTGTAGTTACAGACTGTTCGTCCTTAAGCAGCCACTGGAGATAAGCAATGTTGGAATGACCAGGATACCTAGTAATTACTGGAAGGATACCTTTTTTCTGAATCTCTCTGTAAAAGGAACATCAAAGGAGTATGTGACCCATAGTCTCCACCTCTCCTGAGCCACAGAACCAGAGTCTTTCAGTCAATGGTATCTTTTTATACTTGCCATACAATGGAAGTGCATGGCACCATGTGAGCAAAAATGCTTTCCAATGATTTGCCGACTCCAACTGGTTAAGATAGCTCGCAGGAATAAATATATATATATTTTTTACTACCGGTTCTGTGGGCATGGCTTGGTGGGTGTGGTGTGGTGTGGCTTGGTGGGTGTGGATTGAGGGGTGGGGTTTTTTATGGGTCTTATTTGTAGTTTCGTTGGGGTTTTAGATATTTGTTTGAGTTCTTTATTTAATATCTTTTAATAATTTTAAATTTTGTATTCTGTGTTTTTATTGTTGTGAGCCGCCCTGAGTCCTTTGGGAGATAGGGCGGCATACAAATCCAAACAAATAAATAAATAAATAAAATGATGTCTGGAAGCCAGAAACAACAGAGATTTCCCTAAGTCTGTTTGCCTTTCAATGTACTCTACCCTTTGTCGCAAGGTTTGCTTTGCTTGGTTGTGGTCCAGCTTAGTATTTGCACAGAGACAGCATTGGTCGCGCTGATTGATGATCTCTCTAGGGCTCGGGACAGGGGTTTTTCCTCTGTCCTGGTCCTGTTAGATCTCTCAGCGGCTTTCGATACCATCGACCATGGTATCCTGTTGCAGCGTCTCGGGGGGTTGGGAGTGGGAGGCACTGTTTTACAGTGGTTCTCCTCCTTCCTCTCGGGCGCGCAAACAGTGTTGGTAGGGGGCAGAGGTGACCAAGGTATCTCACTTGTGGGGTGCCCCAGGGCTCGGTCCTCTTGCCCCTCCTGTTCAACATTTATATGAAGCCGCTGGGTGAGATCATCCATTGCTTTGGGGTGAGTTATCATCAGTATGCTGATGATACACAGTTATACATCTCCACCCCAGGCCACATCAGTGATGCTCTCTCCGTGATGCCCGTTGTCTGGAGGCTGATGCGGATCTGGATGGACAGGAACATGCTTCAACTCAATCCAGCCAAGACAGAGTGGCTGTGCATACCAACATCTCGGTCCAGTTTGGATGTTCCATCTTTGGTCATGGGGAGGAGGTGTTGCCCCGTGGACAGGGCACGGAACCTAGGGGTCCTCCTGGACTCACGGCTCAAGTGGAGGAGCAGGTGGGGGCGTGGCCAGGGGCCTTTGCCCAGATCCGGCTGGTTGCCAGTTCGCCCATTCCTGGACCGAGATGCCCTGCGCACAGTCACTCAGGCTCGTTATTTCCCGACTTCGACTACTGTAACACTCTCTACCTAGGACTGCCCTTGTGTACCACTCGGAGGCTTCAGCTGGTGCAGAATGCGGCCTGTGGTAGTGATGGGAGCTTCCGATACTCCCATGTTACACCCTCCTCGCAACCTGCATTGGCTTCGGTTGCCCTCTGGGTGAGATTCAAGGTTCTGGTATTAACATTCAAATTCCAGCATGGCATGAGTCCAGGTTATTTACGAGCGGCTCCTCCCAACATCAAATACTAACCGCCCTGTACGGGCTCACAGCGGGTCTCCTCGGGTGCCGTCTGTGACTCAATGTCGCTTGGCGGCGACTCGGGAGGGCCTACTCTGTGGCTCCCACTCTGTGGAATCTTCTTCCGCTGGAGCTCCGCCTGGCCCCAATCTTCACACCTTCCACCACGATTTGAAGACTTGGCTCTTTTTACAATCTGGGCTGTGCTGATTCTCTGGGGTTGGTCCTATTTTAACTATGGGTTTTAATTTTCAATTCGGCTTAACTTGTTTAATATACTTTTAATTAATTTATTTATCGTTGTATTTTTAGCTGTGAGCCACCCCGAGTCCTTTTTGGAGAGGAGGCGGCATATAAGTCGAATAAATAAATAAATAAATAAATAAATAGTATTGAGGCTGGGGAGAAGCCTAGTTTGGCAAGGCTAGACTTGACAGTCTTGATCCATGATGAGGAGAATTTGTCTTGGAGGATTAATGGAGCAAGGCCTTGTGGAAAGAAGTTAAGCTTTAGCCAGAGATTTAAAGACGCTATACAGATTCTTGCTTCGACTTTTGTAAATCGCGTCTCCAGGCAAAGAAGCATATTTGAGACACAATGCAGCTGTTGGAGAATTGCTCTAATAAATTTGGATTTAACTCTTTCCAATGGTGTGAAAAATGAAACTGAAGGTCCGACCAAGGTCCTGTAAAGAAGCTGTGCTAGCAACTTGACCAGAAAAAGTTTAATTGTGGCAGGAACATAGTATCCTCCCTTTGTGCAGAAAAAATTAAGGATGGCACTTGCTGATCTATGGCTCAAGGCAGCCACATATTCACCATGTGCTTTTCTTGCGCCCATTACCTGAATGACCACCGCTAGGTATTTGAAGTTGGTTACCTGCTCTATATTATGATCATTTAGATACCATGATTAGAGTTTTGGCCTTTTTGCAAATCTATAATTTTGTTTTTTTGTAATTTATGTCCAGTTTATTATAATTACAATACTGGACGAGAACTCGAAAAGCTCTTTTAAGGCCTACTAGTGTCCTGGAGAGGATCACACTGTCATCTGCATAGAGCAGCAGGGCAATGCTTCAATCACCTTGTTTTTGGGAGGTGGTAATTTGGTTTATTTGACCATTGTATCATGTCATTTATATAGAAGTTGAAAAGCAAGGGGGCCAAAATGCACCCCCGTTTAACCCCCTTTTGAGTTTTAACTGATTTTGAGAGGGTTATTGCATATTATATATGCAAGACACCTCATCTTGAGGGATGCTTTAGTATATAAGACACCTAACAGATGAAGAAGCCTTCAATTGAAGCAGCTTCCAGCTTCTCTCATAGCTTAGTCCTGGACTTAGTAACTTGAGATCTATAAAGCCAGCGTATAATGATATATATCTATTTGATATGTATTTTTCAGTCAAATGATGGAAAACAGAGCATTGATCTATGGTCCTCTCTCTAAATCCAGCTTGCTCTTCAGCGATCAAGTTCTCAAGATCCAGCCACTCCTTTAATTTATCTTGGAGATGTTTGGCGTAGAGCTTGCTGATTATATTTAGCAGACGTATTGGTCTGCAATTGACAGGATCATCTCTCAACAAAATTCGGGAAGACAACATTGGAAGTCAATTCAAGACATCTCCCAAAAGTAGTCCTCAAATTTATCATACAGCATAACAAGATGATGGATTGTCCCTGTTCTGTTCTGTGTAGGCTTGAACTCCCTTAGCCATATAATTACAAGGATTGGCTACAGATACAAGTTCAAGACTGTAACCATGATCAGCCACCTTCTTTACAAGGATGATATCAAGGTGCATGCTAAGAGTGAATGGTCAATCAATCAGATGTCACAGTAATAAGCAAGCACCAGAACAGTAGTAGTGCAGGTATATCTCACCCACCTAATTCATTGCAACTGAGAAGGAAAGCAAAGAAACTTTTAAAATCTTTTTTTCTTTTTGCTGTTGTTTTTGTATTTTATTTTGTCTTTAATATATACAAACAATAATAAGTAACAATACAGTAGAATGCTTAGTTATTAGATTCACAACAGAAACTTTTATTTTCAACTGTAAGTAAAAACCAGCTCCAACAGTAGCCCATTGTATTGAGCCAATCATTTTGGTCTTATTACATGTTTATTATTTTGGAAAGTTTCTAGTTCTCTGCTAAGTGACCTTATTTATTATTATCCATAGATAACCTACACCTGAATCAACCTTTTCATGGGTCACAAACGACATCTGGTCTTCAATCCACTGAGTAATTGGGGCCATAAATTTATCATTCTAATATGGAAGGACAAGTCTCTTAGCAATAGAATGGTACGAAGACTCCATCTCCCTTATCTATATAATAGATATGTAGGGTTTTTTTAAAAAAATATAGATGTCCAGCAGTAATAAATCTTTCTCAAAGTCAGAATAATACATGTAATTGCTTTTTCCCAGAAGGTAACTTGAGGACATTGCAAAAATGTGTTTTAATGAAACCTCATCCTCATTGCATCTCCAACTATTTAAGGATTTACTAGTGGGAAATCTCAAACATGGAATTGAATCGACTCAGCTTAAAATATTATTTTATTGACCATTCCATAGTCCAATATCGAATGAAATTTTGATACAAGTATGTTGATAATTTCTTCTTGTTTAAACATTCAGTCTTTAAAATGTACATACTGATTTGAGTTATTTTTGCCTCATAAGTTTCATTTCTAATAATTTAAGTGTCTCTAAATATGTTTAATGTTTAATTCAAATGTTCCTAGCTATCTTTTTATTGTTAAGGATAAAATATTTTCTTTTGTTCCATTAAAAATTATTATTTAGTGACAACTTTAGGACTTACAAGAACTGTAAAAGAATATTGCTTTGATTTTGTGCTCTCATCTCCATCTAAACATTACAATTAATTCCATCTCCATTCAAAGTTTCACCAAAGCAACCAGGAAAAGATGGAGGAGAACATTCAGTTTTCCTTTTAATATGCACTCAATGTAGCTACACTTTCTAAGACATGAATCTCATGCAAAATCACTGATGGTTATTTATTTGCTACTGGAACAAGCAGTAGCAAATACAGGTCCAGCAGTGGGAAAAAGATGGCTGACCATCTGTAAGCAAACCACAGTCTCGTGTCGAGGTGCCCACCAAGGTCCCTTCCAACTCTGTTCTGACCGATTGAATTTGTGATGCAGTTTGCAAGGACAACGTGTCTTTCGAAAAGGGTATCTAGAACTAAGCAGATTTTTCCTTTCCAAATATTACAGATTATATTAATAACCCTTGGCTACACTGGTTGGAGTTAATTGGAGTTGAAATCTAAAACCTCTAGGGAGCACTGTGTTATAATGTGTATAATTTTGAATCATGTTGTGCAGAAAAATAATGACATTGCAGGACCTCCATCCTGCATAAGTAGTGTGTGTCTGGAGAAAAACCATAACAATGTAGGAAAGTTTGCATTGGTTTGTTTAGAAAAGTACTAAATTAATGTGGAAATGTGCAAGTTCAGATTGTGATATGAACAAACAAGCACTTTCTCTTAGTGTACTTGTCGTGGGTGTCCCTTCATGCTGTGAATAAATCAGAGCCAACGTTAATGGAATGAAGCTGTCTTATCTATTCCTCCTACAGACACTCTCTGCTTCCCTAATGATGTGGAGAACCCGCCAACAATAGGATGCCATCAAAATATTTAATCTATTTGCCATCAATCTCCTGAGAAATCTATAATGTTGAAGAAGATGGGAGAAGAGAGAAGAGAAAGACTCACAGCAAGACAAATGGATTCAATTAGAACAATGATGAGTGAACCATTGCAAGAAATGAAGGGCCAGGCCAAGATTGTCCTGAAGAAGATACATTTAACTGGTCACTAAGGGTTGACACTAACGTGATGGCACATAATCAATCAATAACTAAATCCATCAATCCATCCAATCATCAGTCTCAAAAAAGGATGCAAGAAAAGCTTTCTCAATATTATTTTGCTATAGTGACATGTTCAGTGAGAATATTGGCTCTGATTAACTACATAAACAAATACAGTATACTTTAATAAAGCTATCTGGATCCAGTTCATCTTTCAATTCTCTGCAGAAATTGTATAGACTTAAAATAGGTTTAAATCATAAATATTGACAGTCCTATACTTGCTCTTCTCTCAGTTCAGCCTGAGGAAAGTCCAATTTCCTTCCCTGTCTATATCTGGCAGAAATTATTAAGCTTTTTAAAAAAATATACCAGCTTGTTGACCTAGTTATTGGCCGTCTCTCATTAATACTGTTCGTTGTACTTTTGAAATAGTACTGATACAATACAATACTTATGTCAAGTTTATATGTATATTACCTGACAATATTTATTACAGGAAATGTTTATTGGGCAGATGCTTCTTATAAGTTACTAGTCTGAGGGACAGAAGGTCAAGATCTCAGTAACTCTATTTTGGAAAACCCTTTCATCATTCATGAACTTAGTTTCTAGGCTAAATTCTTTTATTTTATTCATACCTTAGACATGATTATACAGTTTCTTGTTGAATCAAGTGCGACTAGTAAAAGAAGCAACAGTGTATTTGAATCATATAATACTTTGATATTATAAGGTAAGGGCCTTGGTGGCTCAGGCTGTTAAATGCCTGCATTTAAGTTCCAGCTGTCTACAATTACTGTAGGCTCGAATCCCACCAGGCTCAAGGTTGACTCAGCCTTCCATCCTCTCGGGGTAGGTAAATTGAGGACCCAAGATTGTTGGGGGCAATAAGCTGACTTTGTAAAAATGCCGCTTAGTAATAAGCAGGCATATACAATGGAATGAAGGCTATTGCTGAGCACACTGGGTTGTATCCCAAAATTGTAAGCTGCCCTGAGTCTTTGGAGAAGGGCGGCATATAATGTAATTAAAAAAAAGCAAATTAGGCATTATTTCAGTTGTTCTTATTTGCTGTAAACATTAATGTTTAAGTATTGATTGTTACCATATAATAGTTATGCCAAAACAATAGTAATTATTTGTTAAAAAATTCTACAACTAGACAAGCCAGGATTGTTATATTTAGTTGCAATATATTAATATAAATCCCTAACCTTTAATGTAATGAAAGATCCTTCATTAATAATTTTGATTTCTGAATACAAACTGATAAAGTCTTAGCTTATAATACAACAGATTTAACTGTGGCTGAAAATTAGAAAGCATGGCTAACTGATATGGCAGTACCAGGGATAAATAGAAGACAAGGAGAAGAACACAAAATATCAAAATCCGAAAACAGAAATAGAAATAGAAAGCACTCATGGTTCGGTTTGAATGACTGACCACCAGAGGAACACTGCCCATGTGAGGCCAATTCCTTTAGTAGCCAGCTCTTTGGCTCTCAGAGTTTTGTCTATGAGGACTGACTAAAAAAAGTCTGTCTCAAAATCCAATCCAAGCAGGATTTTGGTACGGAGTGTTTGAACCGTAGTATGGGCTATTCGCAGCGAGCTCCCAGAGAAAAGAGAATTCTCTCTTGCTTCTAGGAATTGGCTGCAAATGCCCCATGCTTTTTCAACCAGCCTCCAAAAATGACGGGAGTCCTCTTGTCAGGCAGCAAGTCACCTGCAACCTTCTCTGCAAGCATTCTTATTGACATTTGGTCATGGAACAAATAGTTGTTAAGGGAGAACTTGTAGGCTGATGCATTATGAAGTCCTAGTTCTTGGGAAACTCAATGCTTATGTAGGCCAACGCCTACTAAAAAACTGACCACTTTGATTTCGCCCTTTAGTTTTTATATTAATATCAGTATATAATTCAACAGATATTCAGTATTAATGCAAATATAATTTCAAAAAATTAAAATTCTGTCTAGTATTATCTTACAGTTTGCCAAATATACTCATTTGTATTCATAGTTCCCAGCTAATATTTTTGGCATGTCCTCCAAAGGGAGCAATTTAGTAGGCTATTTAGAAATTGTAACTCATCAACATCATTTATAAATATGCCTAATCAGCATTTTTTTTGACATTCTTCAGAATACTGGGAAGACTCTCTACATAGCGGGCACTGAAGGAGGACATACTGATTATCTCAACTCTCCAGTTCTACAAATCATTCCGTACATGTCTTATTTCTTGCCTTCAAAAAAGGAGGAAGCATTTATTTATATCAAAGCCCTGAATGCTGACATTTATAGGTAAAATTAAGATATACTGCTGGCCTACTGCACACCTTTTTAATTATAGAGATCAATACATTAGGCACCTTATATAGGCACCTGTAGAGATCAATACATTTAGATCCTCCCATTCAATTGGTGTTCAGAATTCACTGCTTCAACATAACACAATCATTTTTTAATCCAACAGGTGCCTAATTTATAGGCCATCTGGAGAAAATACTAGAAATGTTAATTTCAGCATGAATGACGTCCTTTGTATAGACTGGAAACCATGGTCAAAAGTGGAGGGGACCAGCTGCACAGAAAAATAGAATAGCTTTAGCCAGTTTTAAAAAGAGCTCTTCAGGTATAAGCCTCTATTTCACCATGCAAGCTGCCTGAGGCAGATGCAGTATCTAAAGAACTGATCTTAAACATTTAGCCTGAATGCCTTCTAGTGGCCTGAGGTCACGAAAGGATCTGAACTGAAGTTGGTAAAGCATCTTCACTAAAAAGTGGCTGATTGTAATTATCACCTTCAAATCTTGGGGATTTAAAGCTGTCAACTGCATTTCCCTGGGCTGTTTGAGAAAGAATATGGTATGTGTCTTTCTGCTATTAAAAAAAGTAGAGTGCCATTCATATAAGTCTTAGGTCATTTGTAAAATTCATAACTTTAGTTTTTAAATAATTAATAACCATTTCTTTTAAATGCTCTTCCAAGTTCAGCAAGAACCCTGGAGAAAAATGACTGCATCACCCAGATACAATAAGATATTAACAAAACTTATTATTGATCTTAGTAGGATGAAAAATAAAAGCATTTAAATGATTAGCTAGTATTAAATGTAACAGTTATATAGTACAGACCCAGAATTTAACTCACTTTTGGGTATTGACAGTATTTATTAAATATACCTGCAAGCTGCATATAACTTCAGTGATGTATTTTCATATAGAGTTCATATTAAAAATAGCAGGCAGTCAATTATAAAACCTCCAGCTTTTCCCACAGCTTATTGTCATGAATAGAACTATGGCTGCCTTTAAAATCAATAAAAGGTATGTGCATTAAACTAAGACACAGGTAGAATATATCTCTATTGGGCCTTGTAAGATTAAATACTGATCTATAAGGGAATGTCCCTTCTTAAAACTTGTCTGTTCCTCTACTAGAATATGCTCCTGTTTACCTTACTCTGTCCTATTTCCCTATATATCCCTAGCATAGAATTTACTTATTATATTGAGTAGAATTTACTTACTATATTGAGTAGTCCTCTACTTAGCAGAGTCATCCTTCTTTTAGCAATTAGCACTTAGACTTATATACTGCTTCACAATGCTTTACACTCCTCTCTAAGTGGTTTACAGAATCAACATATTGCCACCAATAATCTGGGTCCTCATTTTACCAATCTCAGAAGGATGGAAGGCTGAATCAACCTTGAGCTGGTCAGAATCAAACTCCTGGAATGAGTAATGACTTAGCCTGCAATACTGTATTCTAATTACTGCGCCATCACAGCTCTTTTGTGTTTTTAAAGATGGCAACAATGATTTTCTGCTCCCAACCTCTAGGCTTATTTATCAATAAAAGTATTCGGCCAAAATGAAATCCCATCATTCTAAAGTTCTTGTGATGGGATTAAATCATCCGCTCCCCTACTTTGTAGGGTGTGTGTGTGCTTCTGAGTCAGTAATGACTTCAGATAATGTCACAGAGACTGCCTGGGCAAGTTCCTGAAGTTTTCATGGCAACACTTTCCGAAATGGTTTGCCATTACTGTAATGTATGCAGAGTTAATCTGATTGGTTGTTGAAAATATGCAGAGTTCAATCTGATTGGTTGTTAAAATGGTGGGAATTCATATGCCACCATTGGTTACAAGCCGCGGCAGCCGGCTATATAAGATGCCGAGACCAAGCCATTCTGGCGTAGTTCTGAGCTGTAGTCACATTATTAAAATGAGCTGAAGCACTTCGCATCCTGTCTTCTTCCGAACGTAACACTGGCGACGAAGGTGGGATGAAGGACAAGAAGACAACGCAGAAGAAAGAAACAAGATGACTGGGCTGAACATGCCACCAGCCCAGTTCGACCCAAAGAACGAAGACTGGGAGTCTTATGCAGATAGATTCCAAATGTTCTTAGAAGGAAATGATCTAGCTTCAATTTCTGAACAACGGAAAAATAACACACTGCGGTCCCGCAGTGTTCAAGATAAAGGCTCTGGCTGCACCAGCAGACGGAAAGCGATGGCATGGGCAGACTTGGAAAGGCTATTGAGGGCGCACTACACACCCCAAGTATCGTGCCTGATCCGCAGAGACGATTCTACCGCGATCAACGAGAAGAAGAAAGCATCAGTGACTTTGTGGCCAGCTTAAAACCTTGGGGTGCCTGTGACTTCATCACGCTAGAAGAAGCCATGCGTGATCGTTTTGTCTTGGGGCTTAAGGACCAGACGTTACAAAGTAAACTACTCATGAAACCAAACATTACATTAAAAGAAGCCATCAACGAGGCAATAGCAGCAGAAGCCACGAAAACCTCCGCAGCCACAATGAGGAAGGAACATGAATAACCAACCATCCAGAGGGTAAAAACCCCAACAGATTTTGGAACTAGAGTCAGAATCAGAGTACAGCGGAGAAGAAGAAGAGATAAACAGACTCAGAATGGAGCAAAATGGAACGCCGGAGAAGAAGAAGAGATAAACACACAGAATGCGGGCACCCAAGAAGAGGGCAGCAAGAGATGTGGAGGAAACCACCAACAGAAGGAAAGTTCAATCCCAGGGCACATCAAGAGTCTGCAAATCATCCAGAACTCCACCAAACAGAAGGAAGTTCAATCCAAATAACAAGGACAGAGAAGTAAAGCTGAAAAGAAGAAGCAAGCGGGATAAATGAAACACATCAAACTGTAACAATTGGTCATTCTTCTTCACTGAACAACAGGAAGGTGCATGTCAAGGTCTATATCGAGGGAAGACCGTGCCAGATGGAGGTAGACTTGGGATCATATCTATCCATGGTGTCATGGGACACTATACAGAGACTCATTCCAGAGATCCAGAAGAACCAATTCAATAAGCAAGCACTAACCCTCAAAGATTACCAAGGAAACAAGATTCCAGTAATTGGAACAAGAAAATTCAAGGTGTCACTTCGCGTCCTGTCTTCTTCCGAACATAACAATTACCTTCTTCTAGGGCTGAGAAAGAGTGCTGACCCAAGGTCACTAGCTGGCCTTATGCCGCATTTTTCTGAATTTTCTATTTTATTCAGAAGATTAAAATACAAAAGAAAAAAATAATGTTCTTGTCTGGTTTTGTTTTGTCTGTTATTTTTTTCTTTCTTTTAGACCAGCTGACTTTATGCCTAAAGAGACACATGGTCTCAAATTTCTAGCTTCCCTAAACTGAACTGGCCCTTAAATTTTCAATATCTAATAATGATACTGGGGTTAATTCAAGAGTTCTTTATTAAACAGCTAAAACAGGTTGTGACTGCAATTATTTTCTGCATATTTTCATAATTATAACAGGTATAAAAGCAGTGATTTTAGAATATTTACTGTGGTATCTAAAAACAGACAGAGTCTTAATTTATTAGTGCATGGATCAAATTTATTCCATAGTATCTTACTTCTTGTACTTGAGTGATTATTTATAATACTCCTTGGGAACCTCCTGTAATCACATGAGAGTCTCATTAATTTTATGCATTTTATTACATGCAGGAAGTGCTTTTTGAGTTCTTAACACAAAACAAGTTGAATCGTGGCTCTAACGTGTTCTAGGAAGTTGAAGCAATCATTATTCATATCTCTTTGTGTAATTACTGCACTAGCATATCATAGTTGTCAAGGTTTAAACAATGGATTCTGTAGTATAAGCAGAGGTGGTATTCAGGAAGTTAGTGGGGTGGGAAGGGAATGGAGATTTTACAGTATTCTTCCCATGCCACGCCCACCAAGCCACACCCACAGAACCGGTAGTAAAAATTTTTGAATCCCACCACTGATTATAAGGGAAGCACCTCTGAAGCTGTGTGCTCTTTTGTTCCATCTCTACTATTTATGGAATTAAAGTTTTTAGTAATTTAAAGACAAAAGCAGCTGTTGCTAATGAGTGCTTTGGTGTTTTCAATGCATGCATGATTTCTTTTGGCTCAAGTAGAGCAAAAGGTGGATCACTTCCCCCCCCCCCTTCTTCTTGAGTTCTTTCAATCCTTCGTTCATGAAGGAGGAAATATTATTTATTTTCTTTATTTATTTTATTGGATTTCTATGCCGCCCCATCTCCCGAAGGACTCAGGGCAGCATACAATCATAAAAACAATATAAATATAAATACTATACAAAATGAATTAATGTTTGATTTCAGTTAGTATCTTTCCTTCATTTTTATTAAAATGCTCCTTTCTCTACTGTAAAAATAAAAAGAAGAATTCAAAGCTGAAACTGAAATTAGGGAAAGTACAGAACTAATATTGTTTAATTCCAGGCACTGATTAAAGAGGAATTTTCAAAAAGCCAGGAAGCCCAGGTGATTGAAGCAGAGGAAACATCCATTTCAAGAATAAAAAATGAGTAACAAACAAATAATGAGAGTAATGAAGAACTTATTTTATTTTTGTGCATTTTCCCTACTTTTCAAAGTTGGGAATTATTTTTATTTATACTTCCAAAATAGCTTTGTTGAATCATCTTATAATATGCATCTTATAATGTTTTTTACAGCATGGCTGGCTGTAGAATTCTGGAAGTTGAAGTCCACACGTCTTAAAATTGCCAAGTTTGAAAAATTAGTCTAAAACACTACATATTCTTTATAAGTGGCTGGTCATCATCTGACCAGTGCTGTATTTTATTTTTTTCAACAATCAATGTTTGAATTTTGTTTAAAAGGATGCTTATATTTTTCCTTTGTTTTAATTAAAATTATTTTATTGATCTCTTGTTACATTAGTGTCAAAGTTACAAGTAATACATCCCATTCAATAAGGACTCTGAGGCAGGCAAATTCCTCAAAGAACATTTGATTAGGACATATCAAATTGGCACAAACTTGGTGGAAAACCGGCTCTAAGTTCCCGCTGGTTTTATACCTAATTAAAAGTAGAACTTTGTCATTTCCCCCCAGAGTCTCCAGTCACATGGTCCAATCAGTATGTAGTCCAGTTGCTAGATGACCTCAGTCTTCATCTTTTGAACACCTGCATCAACCTCCTTGATTCCCAGGGGAAAGAATTTTATTTAGGCTACAACACTCTAGCTACCTCTACACCCCGGCTTCCTGGCCCCTTAGCTCCAGGCTGTGTCAGCCCTGAAGCATTGAGAAATAGAAACCTCCCTAGAGAAAATCTGCAAGAAGAAAATGGCCACAGTTTAGCCAACTTCAGGGTCTGTCTCTAAAGATGAGGTGGAAAGAAAAGTGAATTCTATAGACACATGGCCAAGTGTTGGCAGTACAAAAATTATATCAACTTTTGTTTTGTTAGACAGCACAAGTTATGATAGTTCCATCCCTCTCTCTTGCTGTATGGTGGGTGGATGCCATATGAGGCTTTCTATGGAAATGGATGGTAGAAAGTGCAAAGTGATGGTCTCAAAGGAGTGGGGAAAGGGTATGAAAACTAGGGATAAGAGGCAGGAAAGTATGACATCTACAGCCATCCAATTTATTGGCTCAACTATTGCTGTAGAGGTGTAAGAGGAAGAGGAGTGCAATTAACCTGCCTTGTTATGCTGCATCAGGATTTCTATTTTATGTTATTTTACATCTCTAATGTCCTTCTTTGAACCCATGCTTATCTGTTTGTTTTCCTCTTATTCAGATTATTGCTCTTATGTTATTGAGGCTCATATTTCCTTTTTTTTGCTAAGCATCAAGTTACCTAAAGCAATATAAAAGCTTTTACAATGAACAAACAAAAGATAAACCCAATCTCCTTACAAGGAAAGCACAGCTGCTGAATTCACTTATTCACCCTGTTCCCTCTACTTAGATATCACCATTTCAGGCCAGCTACAATTACCACTTCCAGCTACTTCTGAACACATCTTGATCTGCCCATTTTTGCCAAGAACTACAAACTACCTCCTTAAGAAAATGTGAGTCATAGAAAAGCTTTCTAAAAGTGTTCTACTAATGATAAGAAAGTCTCTCTTCCATTGCTGTTGGGGATCATATTTGGCTTTAACCACATGTGTTCACCAGAGGATCATTTTAAGAAGCTAGATACCAAGTTTATTGAGCTTTTTTCCATCCAAAGATGAGAAGGGGAATTCCAGATTAGACTAAGTCACTGAAGAGGTGTAATACTGTACATGGGAAAGAGTCAGTAGGAAAGAAAGGTAGATAGGCCTAAAGTAGGGAAGAACCTATCAGCAATATCCAATGAAGAAATGGAAATGCCACAGTGTCCTTGAGTACCCATAATCAAAAGTAGTAAAAACAAGAAACACCAGATGTTTATAGATTTAGAAAGGGACACAAAGAATACAATAAAGGAAGAGGTAATAGTGAGACTGAAATCAGGTTAAAGAGCTATTATGTAAATATATGTCTGAGACTGAGGTGGGTAGTACTTAAATTAGATAGATAGATAGATAGATAGATAGATAGATAGATAGATAGATAGATAAACTGAATATCAATGCCTTCTATTACTGATGGATAGCTAAGTATATACCGGTAATAATTGCACAACCTCAATAATTATCTTCCATGCATATATGTATTTTTCTAAAAAGTAGCTTTTTAAATAAAATGTATATAAGACTCATAATAATAGGACAAGCACAGCACTGAAGAGAAAAATGAATATATGTGTGTATTTATCTATATATCTAATACGCTCTATTATTGTTAAGTATTTTTAATAAAATGTCTCTGTTAAGCTAGAAGTATGGAAGGACACATTTTACAGTCTAAACTTTGGAGAACATATATACTCTAATCTCCGCACAGATCTGGAGAATCAATTTAAGGCTTCAAGTTTATCTGCAATAAGCAAGTTGATTCACTTCTGAAAATATCCCACTAAATTCAGCTAAGTGTTGAATATGGGCTTAAGTGTTTAAAGAGCTGGGATTTGTTGACAAGCTGTAAACACTCTCATAGAACAAATAACAACAATCTGCTCAAGTCAGACTTTTTACCAATATAGGAATAACATAATGCATTTTTAATTTACTCTGATTGTGCACTACTTCATGTGATGTCCATGGTCCAAGGTAAGTTTACCAAGTTCTGAATATTGTGACTTGCCTCAAATCAATGCTGCTATGAGAGAAACTGAAAACATGCATCACTGAGCTTCTTAGTTTTCTTAGGAATGCCACATCTGGGGAAAATAATGAGAATAATCCAGAGATTTTTTAAAGTCACCAGCTGGACAGATTTTTTTTGTTGAATTTTTGAAGAATTATTTGGTTAGATAATTGTTCACAGGATAGATAGTTGTTCATCAGGATAGATAATTGTTCACAAAAAAACTAATATAAGTGTAACATGACAAGGATTACCATTCTCAGTTTAAAAAACTTCTAAAATGAATATACCACAAACACTGATTCTAAAATGAATATATCTCAAACTTTGATTTTACATTCAATTAAAAGTTTAAATAGAAATTGAAAAATTGCTGTTTGTACAGAAATAACACTCTTACTTATTGCACCTTTATAGTCATTCACTAGTTTATAGTAATTCACTAGTATATTTTAGTAGATACCAGAGCGATCTAGTGAGTTGAGTTTGAGGAAATCACATCTTAGACACCTTTCAACTCTATGTCTCTGTGATAGATCCTGGATAAATTGCTAGATCCAATCTGGATCGCTCACTGGGGCCAGAGGTTTGGTCTTCTGAGCTCGGACTTGTGCTGGAGGCCATCCTCAGGGCATTTCCCTCTCACCAGAATATTCTCTCTCATGATGAGAGAGAAATTAGCTGAGGATGGCCTCCAGAACGAGTCTGAAAGCTGGGAAGACTAAACCTCTGTTTCCAGTGACCAACTCAGATTGGATCTTGCAACATTATCCTGGGACACATATATTTGCCTTCATTCATCTATGATAACTGTGTCTCACAAAACCATATACATACACATACTTAGTGCAGTTTCAGTTTTACTGTTCAAATATGTGAATCTGAATATATTTTGGCTGTCTTATTACTGGTTTTGTCCAACAATTTTAAAACAAAGATTAAATATAGCTATATAATTATTTAAATTGTAGCTAAATACATATTTCATTCAGAATTTTTCAATTTGTATCTGTTCCTTTTTGTCACTCATTTGCTGTTGATCTGATTTATTATAGCCATTAAATGGACAACCTCTTAATATATTTACTTTCCTATAAGTTCTTTTCAGCAGGCTTCTGTTCAAGGAAGATTATTTAAAAGTCTTTCCAAGTCAAACAAGCCACCCAGTAAGATAATTGGCTGAATGCTTATTTCCTGTTTTGAACATTAGTTAGGTCACATTACAAATCTAACAATATTATATAATGCATTTATTCATTCAAGGACCTTATTTTAGAATTCAAGTTTGTTGCACAGAATATGTTAGCAAGTGTTGCCACTTCACAGAAAAGCAATCTCCAAATAAAAATTACAGATTTCTTTTTGAGTTTTCAACGGTTTAAATGTTGAAGAAGAAATCAGAACTTCACAGCAGGAAAACATTATTCTTAGTAATCACACTGGTTTTTCCTCTAGATTTCAACAGCTATCATACTCAGCTCCCTTTAATGCCTTTTTCCAGCATTGTGTGATGTAATAATTCCAATGCTTTTATATAGATTCAAATCTTGTCCATTTACTATGATTTTGGTTTACAATAATGTACTTAGATATGAAAGCAAATAGTATTGCATTGTTAGTATATTTAAAAATTTGGGATAGGCCTGACAAATACTCCTTTATTATACAGGTAGTCCTTGATTTATGACCACAATTTCTGTTGGTGAGTCAGTTGTTAAATGGGTTGTCAGTTGTTAAATGAAAACCATTGTCTGCATAATCCTCATCTCTGCAGGTATAGAAAAGACTCTTAAGGTTGCTGCAGCAAGAGATAGTTTGTGGTATATTTCTTGAGTGTTGTGTTTTTGCTGGTGATCCTAAAAGCAGAATATATTTTCTACTTTAATATCTTCATTATCAATTTTAGCTGGTGGTTACCATCTATTGTAATTACTTTGCTCTTCTTTGTATTTAACCTTAGTCCATTTTTTTCACTGTTGTCCTCAATTTTCAGCACCCAGTTTACCAAACCTTTAATGTTTTATATAACACTTCCTGTACTTTTTATTTTGTAAATGCCAACTTTTCTCTTTCTCTTTCTGAACCAGGAACTGTTTACTGGTCCAAGTGTAAGACATAGGTCTCATATATTAAATGTTACATTGAGAAAAACATTTGAAATATCTGCTTTGCAACATGCAGACATTAGAACAAAGCATTTTTTAAAAATAATTAAAGCAGCTATGTCTTCCCATCCAAAAGAAGTAGCTTGGCACAAATTGTTTTTGAAGCAATTTGCAAAGATGTGATTACCTTCAACAACTCAAAGGGAAGTGTCACCTTTATGTTCCTTCCTGATTCTCCTCTAAAGTTTTTTGTACATAAAAAGTATTTATAAAATACCTGTGATAAAACAAAGCTTATATCATATAACAGTTGTCCAAAAATAAGTTCATTTTGAAGTAGCTTAAACTTTTAGTTGGGATAAAGTGCATATGCTTTTAAAATGCTATATTTTCCATACTTATTTGTCTTTAAATTCATAAATACACATTTGTGTCACATCTGAAGGATACAGATATACATATAGGTAGATGGACATAGATAGATAGATAGATAGATAGATAGATAGATAGATAGATGATTTACATCAGTTTCATAAAGTTTTCTCTCTCAGAAACTCTTCCCACTTTTAAAAAATATGGAGGACCCAAAAAGATAAGGCGAGTTGTACTGATATTTATAGATTAAAAATTAAAATTGACACATGCACTGCTACTACTGCTTTTTACAATTGTTTTATAGAATCCGTATATGGTATTACATTTTATCATAGGCTTGCAAATTTGATTTTGCAGACACTTAAGTGGATCTTTGGGGAATCCCAGGAACTCTAGGACCATACATTTGAGAAAAGCTGATATAAACAATATAGATATGGCTTTTATATATTTCCTGTGGCTTATAATAATTCTGTAATAAAAGCAATAAGAAAACATACTGAAAATACGAAGCATTAAAGATCAAAATAATTGAGATTTTAATTGAAAAATAGTTTGCCCTAAGATGCATTATGTATCTCACAGATTATCAGATGCTTTATTTACCTATAAAAGATCATCCTGATCTGAGCAGGAAATGGGATGGCAGTCCTTATGGAGTGATCTGGTCACAGATACTCATAATTTTAACTATCCCATTGTTGATTGGCTATACATGGGACTTCCTTGAAATAGTAAATATAGTTGCACAACTGCTGACAAACTAGCACAATAACATTGATACGGAGGAGGCACAGTAGCTGCCAATTGGTTTGCAAATGCAAAATAAAGTGCTGGCTATTACATGTAAAACTCTATTGCCAAGGGTATAACCCGCCCCACCTCCTTTGTTGTGACTGAGGAGGCAAACATAGAAACCTTCTAACACTTTTTCTGCTTTTCTTATTCTATATTTTGTTTGGTCTTTAATATGCACAAGCAACAATAGTAACAGTACAGTGGACACCTTAAGTATTAAGTTAAAACTGAAACCTTTATTGCATAACAAATATGATGTATGTTGCATTTATTAACAACATACTTAGCTTTAAATGCAAATTTAAATAATTCTATACTTATCAATATTGACATTTCAGATATTAAAGGTAATGTTCATGATTTTTTTCTTCATCTCTGAAGATTTAAAGATTAGTGAATAATCTCTAATAGTGTATAAATTCCATAGTACACAAATAACATAGTGTACTAGTAAGATACAGAAAAACAGAGAGAAGGAGGGGGAAGGGAGAGGGAGGGAGGGAGAACAAGCAGACACTATCCTGCTTAAAAAATACAGATGTTTATACTCAGTAAACTCAGCAAGAGAGTTCCATCATTCTGGAATAATCTCCATCCCATCTAAGATTAGGATGTTCCATTTCCTGATGACATTTCAGAAAAGAGTAAAGAGTGTATTTTTTCCAATAGATGTTTAAGATGGAAGATAGATTTTATTATTAACATTGTTACATGGTATTTTGTATTTTCATGTTTTCTTTTCTTTTGAAATGTAAATTGCCTAGAATTCTGATAGTAGGTGGGATGCAAATTCATGCACACTATAGGCAGGCCTATTTACATTTATGCATTCATAAAATAGTTAATTAACAAAATAAGTAATAATTTTATGTCATTACAGTAGTTTTAAGAATGATTAATTAGTTCTGATCATTCTTAAGCTTACATCTTTCTTGCCCTAAGGGAAATGGTTTTGACTGAAGAAGAAAAATAAAGAAAACTCTTGATTCCATTGAAATTATGCATATACACATACATGCCCTTGACAACCGTAATAAATCTGCATGTTGTTCTCATAACCTTTCATCATTAGATCTAATAGACACTAACTATAGCTATAATCTTTCATATTATATTTTATCTTATTTTGGGACAAGAAAGTCAAAAACTGATTTCAAATCCATTCTAACACAAATAATTTATATATTTATTTGCAGTCCACAGAACTAAGGAACTTTTGAAATATTTTCCATGCTCCCATTCCTTATGTGAACTGGAAATAAATATATAGCCTCTTATCTGACCATAGCCTAGTCTGACAGTCTTCCTTCTGTCTCGGTTCAGAGAGATGTAACTCCGTAATATAAATATACAAAGAAAATAGGACATATTTATAGTAAATTATCATCCACACAGTCCCAAAGGTGGTTTTTTGAGAGGCAACTGGACTTTTTTCTTTCAAAGACATTTTGCTTCTCATTCAAGAAGCTTCTTCAGTTCTGGCAGGATAATGGGGAATGGAAGGATTTATATTCCTTGTAGAAGCTGGTAATTAGGTGCTTAAAGCACTTGGAGGTTTATGTCCTCAGTGCTCCTTGTTCTTGTAGCCTGCAATTTTTCCTCTGGAAATCCATTCCCAATCCCACACAATTCAAAGGGTATTCCTCCCAAATTGTATAACTAAAAGTCTATGGAGATTCTATGTTATCCAGGTCATGGTTGTCCAAAAAGTGCTTTTTTATGGGGCAACTGGACTGTTTTTTCTCTCTCAAATCACCCAGAGTTAACCCTAAACTGATCTAAGTATTCCATCTTCGAAATGGTCTTTGAAAGAAAAGAGTGCAGTCTTAATAGTGATATGCAACTTTGTTCCCTGCAAAAAATAAGATAATGTCTCCCCGGGCTCAGTGTTTTTTTTTAATTCCTCCCCTTTAAAAGAAACTTTTCAAATTTAAACTGCCATTCGCTTGTAAGTTAATACTGTTAAGCTGTTAGGATCAAAGCGATGAGTTCTCCGGGATTCCAATGCTTATAGGACAACACGGGAGTTTTAATGCTACTTATTTTGTTTCCCACTTCGGGCCAAATTCTATGTGAATGTCTTTTTCTGTCTGGGTGTATTGCTGGGAACTCACCCACCTTCAGAAGGTGGCACCCTGCTAGGGTGACAAACTTGGCCCTTCTCTCAGACCTTCCCAGAGGCGGGATGAAGGGTGATGGACACCCAGCACGTGGCCTCTAAGGAGAGCTTCCTCTGGGACTGAAACACCTGACTAAATTTCCAAGTAAGTATTTTCTTAGAAGTCTTTACGAAAAGAGACATCCAACGAAGCAGCGTCATTCAATACCTGCGGCTTTTTTTTGGTTTGTTTATGTAGTGCAATACCTGCAGGCCATTCATGCTTGTGTCTATTGAATAACGCACCGCTGTCTTCCTCACAGGACTTGCCTCCTGCCACCCTTTCCAATTTTAGTGGTAAGACCAGAACAATAAAACCCACGCACGAAAGCGAAGAGGTCTGCCTCAACAGCGGTTCCCCACCCATGCCTTAACAACTGAAGGCGAACAAAAGCAGTGCGCATGTGCGGCGGAAACTACTGCTTTCACCGCGCCCTCGCTTCCAATCCTCATCTGCCCTTCGCTGTCCCCCCGCCCCCAAACCAATGTCAATCTGCCAGAGTCCGGAGAAAGTCCAGACGACTGCCACGACTCTTCGTCCCCTAAGCCACGCCCCTCTTGTCGTAGCGCATGGGCAGAAAGGGCGCCCTGCCTAAGCTCTGCTCTTGGCAGAGGTCGTGGTTGCAACGCAATGGCTGCGTCGTTGTGCCACCCGCCGTCGGCGCAGTCTGTAACTCACCTGCTCTTTGACATGGACGGTCTGCTTCTGGGTGCGTAATTTACGCCTGCTGCTTTGCATCCGCCAGCTGGGCAATCCGGCTCATGGCGAGAGAAGGCCGCGGATTAGGTCTGCCCTCTGGTTGCAGGACTGGAGCCGAGAGCCGCTATTGCTTCGTGGTTGTGTGCTGAAGGCGGCGATTTCTCCCGCCTCCTTGCTAGTAATTCAGATTCTGAAAACTGCCCACTGCAAGCGTGCACACACAAACACGAATGTCCTTCTGCTGTAGAAGGAAAGCACAAAGCCAGCAGGAAGGCTACGATTGCTTTGTTTGTGGAGTCCTCGCTCCAAATTAATAATCGGCTGGTTACACGATTTGTCACGACGAGAACAGTCCATCACGTGGACGCTTCAGATCGTCTTCACGTGCATAGGATATTGTATAGAAAAGGAAAAAAAACAAGGAAGAAGAGTTGAAGCCTTTTAAGAAGAATGCACTCCTTAGACATAAAATGAGTGGGCCTTACAGTAATTTTAACTGCCTTATTGTTTAATAAAAAGGACTGTAACTGCACTTCATTTTGTCCAGGATTGTACTGAATTTGATTACAATTTTGATTCCTTTAATTCAGTGTTTCTGAATGTCAGCAACTTTTAAGTTTTACAAACTTCAGCTCCAAGATAGCTGATTGAGGAATTCAAGTCCACACATGTTAAAATTGCTGAGGTTGACAGACACTGAAGTAGAAAGTTTGCTGAATAGGATCCACAGACACAATTTTGTCATTCCTTGAAGGCAGATCTCAATCTGTTTATTCAGAAACAAGTCCCACAGAAAATAATAATTCTTAAGTAAAGGGCAAAGAGCAGGAGCCTTAATCCTGTAATAAATAAATACCTAGACACTTTATAAATGAAACATTATTTCAGTTCAGCGGAAATAGTCCTAATTTGAAGTCTGCATGGGCAAGAACTGGAGAAATAACTGGGCCTTCTGCTCTTCATTACATTAAAGTTGCACTATTTGAGACCTAGACTGACCTTTCATAGGAAGTTTTTGAAAAATTAAACTTTGCAATAGCAGTGAGAAAGGATAATATGTTGCAACTTGATAAAGTGCCAAACAAAAAATATTGTGCTGAAATTGGGTATCACATTGAAAGTATAAGTGCATATAAGTGACAAATATTAAAATGATACATATTAAAGAAATTTACATGTAAGTACAAATTTGAATGGCATTTAGTATAGTCAGAGAGGTCTGATTTGATAATGTTAATAAAAAGATCTTTTTATCTTGATTATTATGTCTTTTTTCTGTCATTTGCTATTTACAGGTAGTCCTCAACTTAGATCACAATTGAGCCCAAAATTTACATTGCTAAGTGGGACATTTGTTAAGTGAGTTTTGCCCCATTTTACAACCTTTCTTGACATAGTTGTTATGTAATCTGTGCAGTTGTTAAATGAGTAACACAGTTGCTAGGTGAATCCGGCTTTCCCATTGACTTTGCTTGTCAGACAGTTGCAAAAAGCGATCACATGACCCTGGAACACTGCAGCTGTCATAAATATGAACCAGTTGCCAAATATCTGGATTTTGATTATTTGACTATGGGGCTACTACAGTGGTTGTAAATGTGAAAAGCAGTCATAAGTCACCTTTTTCAGTGCCATTGTAATTTCAAAAGGTCACTAAATGAATGGTTGTAAATCAACTACCTATATTTATTGGAACTGTAAGTGCAGTAAACAGACTTTGAGATCTTAGTTTAATAAGACACTGATCTACATTATTGGGCCTTCTTTAGTCAAATCAAATACTTTATTACTGACCAGCTTCTTGTGATTAGATATGGATATTAGTTACACAGTAATATTTTTACACTGTTGTTACTGTAAAAATAATTTACAAAAACTTATAGTTTTCAGACATGCTCTTACCCATTTCTGATGTTGCTTGTGTACATTTAAAACATTGCATATAAAATTAGTCTGTCCTTTTGTAAAAGTGAATTTTAAATTTTGGTATGTACTTCAGTATCTGAAATTGTGTTCAAATTAGTTTGTAAAATGTGCCCTTTGTGGAGCCCCTATTAAATACATTGCCACAGTAATTTTCTTTTACGCTATTTTTGTTGACATTAGATCTGAATAATTTATTAACTTTACTATTCTCCTTCCCTTTTGTTTTAGTCCCTTTCTTGCTCACCTATATTTAAGAAAATGCATTGTTAGCAGCAAACAGGTAGACTTTATGTTATTGGTAGGCTGCTTCATAGTAATTATATAATCTATATAATCTATATAATCTATATAATCTGAAAATGATGAATTTGTAAAAACTGCTATAGTTCTGCAATGATTTATCTTTATTGTTACTGATGTTTATATTTTTAACCGGCTGTGGATTTTTTAACTGTTATGGTGCTATATAGCTTGTAAACTGGCAAGACTCAGTAGATAATGTTGGGGATAAATTTAGTAAATAAAACAAATGATAACATTGTTTCCTTTCCAAAATGTTTCTACATTCAGTAATATTTCTACCCATCTATGTGCAAAGTTTTGACAAAATCATTACTCATTCAAGATTTTATAAAATATAATTAAAGAATGAATTTTTACTAATTTTTCATTTGTGTACTTACAATGTTTATAGGAAAAGCTATGGTATAGAGTTTTAAATTACACATCATTATAGTTTCTTCAGCTTTAAAATATTCAAATTCTTAAATGATGCACAAGGTATTTATTGATTTCTTAATTGTATGTAACTTCAAAAATCATTGGGAGTGTGTTTCATAAAAAATGGTTAACAATCAAATGGGGGGAGGGTTAAATTTTAAATGGTATACTGGGGTTTTAACTTAAATTAGACTTGTGACTATTTAATATTGTTTTAAATTAATTTATTGTTATGTTTGGTTTTAATTGTGAGCCGCCCTGAGTCTTCGGAGATGGGGCGGCATACAAATCTAATAAATAAATAAATAAATGAAGTTTTAAGGCTATTCAACTGGCTAAAATGAAGTTTATTGATCACTTAATACATTTTTCTCTGAAGGCTGTTGAATGATACTATATAATAATTTGGTTTTTTGTGGCTACCTCATTATAATCCACAGTGTCTTGAACCCTGAAATGCATATCACTTAAATGAAATCTACCAATGGAATGGGGCGGGTACATGTCTATTTTTTTTACTAAAACTGTGGTTATAGTATAAAAGACATTTTTCTAAATCAACTATCTTATATTAAATACCTTCTCTTAATGCTTTGTTTTTTATTGCTGAGTGCTGAAGGTTTTAATATGACTGTTAAGGATAGGTTGATATAACATTGACAATGAAATAGTGTTTTTAATTTATAAAGCACTATTTTTTTATTTTTTATATATGTTTGCTAGGCTTAAGATATATGGACATATTCTTGGAGCATCCTTGCCAAATGGTAGAGAACAGGAGTTGTTTTTTTCCATGGTATTCCTTGTTTATGGAATTGTAAAATTAAAATATATTTAGTATCCAATGAAATAATATAAATATAATTCTATCAGTCTTTTGGCTCTTCTGATTATTTTGTTTTGTTAATGTAATTGGTTTTTATTTTATTTAGATAATTGTGTTCTCAGATTTAGTATACCGATATCTAAGAACTTATTGATTCCTAAAATTTTAAATTATATCATTTTCAATCAAATATTATTAAATATATAAACTTCATTTTATTAAATAGTATAAACACATTCATCTAAGATCAAAACAAAATGCACTCATTTTCTAGTTTTTGAGATATCAGTAAAGAATACAAGAAGAGATAAAGTTTGCCCTTCTACTCAGTTAAGTAAATCAGTGGTCTTTACTTTTAGGCAGAAACAATGCTTTCTCAGCACTTAATAGCCCTGTATTCAGAATTAGGTATTATAATAATTTGTACCGCCATTTTCCCATCATGTCAATTTCTTGACTGCATCATGTAGAACTGTCAAGTGAACAGGGGTTTGGGGGTCCCCCCTCCTTTTGTTTTGTATCCTCAAGCTATCAATCTTGGTACGTATCAGAACCAATACATTTGACCTTGTGCTGACTGAGAAAAGCGTAATGATGCTTTACGTTTTTCAGCCTCCTATGATTATACTGAAAAGGTACTTAACTCTTTCTTTGATATTGTAAGTGTCTTATGAATTATGGAATATCCTTTCAATTTACAGAATAAAATATAACTGATTTTACATTATTTTTGGAACCTTAATATAACTGAATCTAAAACTTAAGTTAACAGTTTAGATCAGGGGTGTCAAACTGTATTTTTTTGAGGGTGGAGCAGCATTGTAGTTCTCTGCGGGGCGGCCGGGGGGGAGAGATGGGACAGTCTCCTCTCTCCGTTTTGGCTGGCAGAGTGTTCCAGGAGGCCATTCAGAGGCACCGTGGGTCAGTCCTTTGGTATTTCCAAGCTGGCCCTGTGGGAATTTAAGCACCCCACAGGCCGGATCCAGTCCACAGGCCTTGAGTTTGACACTTAGTTTAGATCATCCAGGAAACTTGATGTAGAAGTTTCTATAAGCCAGCTTAAGAGAACTCTGAAACAGCAGATCCCATTGAACAAAAATACTTCAGAGAAATTCAGTGCAGAGAATTTGAATTTGTAAGCAGATACTTAATATTATGCCTTATGCTTCATTTTTTTGTCTATAAAATTAAAAGTTCGTAGTTATTTTTCAGTTGATATTATATGCACTTAAAGAGGCATTTTAAAAAATAAGCTAATGGGGAATACCTAATTTGGTCTTCTCTGGGATTTCAAACATATCCTAGCAATCATATCATTTGGAAAATTTAAAAACAAGCAGGGTTTTGTGAAAATTTTATGCTGTACATAATTTACACTTTCCCTAGCAGATATAAGAAATCAGTGGTGAATTTCTTTTAGATATGTTAGGAAAAGTGTGTGCAGTGTGAAATATTTATATGAAAATTGAAGACATGGTTTTTCCAACAGGCCGGTCTGGACTGAGGGCGGTGGGGTTTTTTTATTGGTTTTTACAGTATATTGGTTGTTATGGGTTTTAGATAATTGTTTGGGATCTTCATTTAATAAAATTTTTGTATTGTATGTTTTTTATTGTTGTGAGCCGCCCTGAATCTTTCGGGAGATAGGGCGGCATATAAATCCAAACAAATAAATAAATAAAATAAATAAATAAATTTTCATGCATTTTCAAGAAAAATAAGATGTTTATTTATTTATTTATTTATTAATGGGACTTATATGTCCCATCTCTCAAGACCTCGGCCACAAATAAACAACAACAACAATAAATAATTAAAAGCAGATTAAACCAATAAAGTCCCCACAAGCAATTGTTGCTGATTCCATAAAATATCCTTAAATTATTCATAAATGATCGCTCTGGACACAACCGGATTGGTTGTTTAACCAACTGGTTGTGATTTTCTGGGACGATGGTTTTATGGGATATGGCGATAATTTTATCCTTTTAAAAAATGTTGAAAGATGTAAGTTTTCTGAGAAATCAGATGAAGTGACTTATTGCTAGATGACACTGACATCTGTACGTTAGTACATTTCTCAGTTATTTGTTCCATCTGTTCCTCTGTACAAATCGTATATTTCTGATTAAGTATCACAATAGCAGATTAAAAGCTGGTTGCAGTCCTTAAGACTGTTCCCACTTTATATTATACATTATAAAAGATCTGAAAATAGGTTATTTGGAAAAATTGAGGGAGCAGTTGAGGTTGAATATTTGGTCAATTACAATTATTGTCTTTGAATCTTCAAGGTAAAACACCTTCATGATTTTGAAATTTAACAATCTTCTACTAAACTAGTGTTTCTCAACCTTAGAAACTATTTGAGAAATAAGGTACTAGAAGCTCATATTGACTAGTTTCTAGCTGTAGCCTTTTATCTTTTCTTCTTAAGTTCAAGCTTCCTTCAGTAACAGCTATCCAATTCAAAAAATAGAATTTCATCATTTTGATCTTAGATATCATTGTCTCCTATAAATGCATACAAAACTAATTTTAAGCATTTCAAGAGGATAGGGGTATTTGTTCCTCCACAGTTACAACTGTTGCTTAGTCAGAGTTACAATAGATCTACTTTGGGACTACTTACATCTTGGATTCAAAGTTGTGATGGCTGCAGTCAAGTGATCTAACTTTGGGCACTCAGCAACACAGCCACATTTACAGGCCATTTTCAGCATCCAGCAGCCACCACATTTTACGATGGCTTTGCTGAAAACTGGCATTTACTTCCAGTTTTTGGCAAAATGGCACCCATGGTGAACCTTGATTAATGACCACAGCATTCTCTTAATGTCTGCTACAAAAAAAGTCATAAAATCATACAACCATCACAACTTATGAGTGTAATGGGTAGCCGCCATTATGGTCATAAGTCAAGACAATATTTTAAAATAACAAATTTGAGAAAAGGGTTGATCCTTAGCCTTAAGCTTTATATTCTTAAAAGTGGCCTAAGGAAAACTTATTTGCTCTTAAATTCCTTCATTATAATTTTAGTATTATAGTATTAATATAGTTAGTTGCAAATCTAGTGATGCTAGTAGCAATTTAATGTATATCTTTTGAACAACAACTAATGTTTTATTCAAAAGTTGAAAAAACAAATTATTTTTTTAGTATAGAATATGTATTATCCTTGGGGTAATAGATTTCCCTCTACATTTGTCATCAGCAGTTCCAAATTTATTGTTCTGTTTCCAATTAAGATTTTTTAAAAATTTTACTTGTGTTGTTTTATTTGAATGTCTTACAATTTTAGATTGCAATCAATAACACCATACTTTTAAATATGGTCTTATAAGGTAGACATCTGGATCTCTAATGTAAGAAGATTAGATGATGGAGCCAATCTATTTAGAGATGTGAAAATGGGCTATATGTTTTTCCCTTGTTGAAAAAGACAAAAATATTTGGTCACTGCTCAGTTTATAGACTTTAGGTTTTGTCTTCTCTTTAGATCTTTCTTTGGGTAAAGATATCTTAAAAGCCCTCTTCCCTGAAAACTCTGGTGTGAAACCAATTTTATTATGATAAATATTACTCTAACTTGTTACTTCATTTCTTATTTAATATGTGCCATTACCTGTATTTTCTTGGAATTATTCCACTATAAACAAATGTTAAGTTATTCCCATTATGCTCTTAAGAATTTAATTATTAGTGTCATTGTCCATAGTCTTAAATAAATGAGCAGGAATCAAGGGCTCGTGTCCTGCAGAAACAGTGTATAAAACAGGAATCAGGCCACAGACTCCTTTAATAAATACATTAGGATCAGAGATGGTATTCATCTGGTTCTGGCAGACCGGTAGTGGAAATTTTGACTGGTTTGGAGAACCGGCAAATACCATCTCCAACTGGGAGGGAATGGGGAGTTTGCAGTATCCTTGCCCTGCCATGCTTACCAAGCCATGCCCACCAAGCCACGCCCACAGAACCAGTAGTAAAAAAATTGAATGCCGCCACTGATTATAGGGCATATTTATTTGTACATGATAAATTAGGACTTATAAATTAGAATATGAAAAGAAAAGATGGACAGTTTTCATATGGAAAACATAACTAGATGGACACAAAATGGAAGTTGTGCTGTAAGTTTTAAACTCAAAACAATATATTAGAATGTTTCAAGTTAGCAAAGTCAGGATTTGACTTGTGACTGAATTGCTTAATGATGGTGCTTAAAGTCCTAATTAATGTTGTTAAGTGAGGACTACCCATAGTCCACCTCTTTCTGATTGGTCATTTAGTATTGAGGATTTTCTCCTATACTATTTGAAAAGATAGAATATTGTTTAGATACAATTTCAACTCTTGGTTTGTTGATCTGACTAACTATTGGTTGAAAACATCATTTTAATTCCGCTTTTCTTTGTTCCGCAGATACTGAACATCTTTATACTGTTGTGTTCCAAGAAATCTGCAGTCGGTTTGGGAA
The DNA here is from genome assembly GCA_009733165.1 of Naja naja. Classification (NCBI taxonomy): domain Eukaryota; kingdom Metazoa; phylum Chordata; class Lepidosauria; order Squamata; family Elapidae; genus Naja; species Naja naja. The sequence goes on from CM019153.1 coordinate 10,441,865, forward strand.
AACCTACACTTGGGATGTGAAATCCTTAGCAATGGGCAAAAAAGCATTGGAAGGAGCAGAAATCATTCGCGATGCACTGGACCTTCCAATCACCAAAGAAGAGCTGTTACATGAAAGTAAAATCATGCAAGAAAAATTGTTTCCTACAGCTACGTTGATGCCAGGTATTTTCTCTTCAGTTGTGTGTGCCTATCAAATTCCATCTTCACACTTTCAGTCCTAATGGATTAGATACTTTTTTTTCTTGTGCCTGATTAATTTAGCATTTCTTTAGAACTTTTTTTTTTTAGAACTTTTTTTTTTTAGAACTTAAGAAAGACTGAGATATATTCAGGGGGATTCAAATTTTTTAACAACTGGTTCTGTGGGTGTGGCTTGGTTGGTGGTCACGGCTTGGTGATCATGTGACTGGGTATTAACTCGACATCACTATATCGAGGGCTTTTCCGCCTGGCCTCTCATGACTGTGGGGATGCTGCAACAGTCGTACGTGTGAAAATGGTCATAAGTCACTTTTTTCAGTGCCATTGTAACTTTGAATGGTCACTAAATGAACTGTTGTAAATCAAGGATTACCTGTAGAAAATACAAAAGCTTTTTGCTTGCAAAAAGCTGCCCCAAATACCAATCAATAGATTAAAAATACCTGCAAACTGGAGTTACAAATCAGGCAGGGTGCCAGAGCACGTTGAGGAATTAAAATAGTTAAAATGCAGTGATAGCTATCAGTAGCCAACTCTTGCTCATAAAGTGAAACGCTTTAGCGGAGAGGTCATTTAAGCTCTCCAGAAAGAGTACACTCGGGAGAAGCAATCCTTAGATCCATTTGCATCACTTAAAGACACCAGCTGTTCTCACCTCACCTAAAGAAATCATCCAGATTTAAGGAAAGATCACATGCCCCCCAGAAAGGCCGTAAAAAATTCAAACACAATACAAATAATTAAACCATGACAGTAGCTGTTGCTTGTTAAACCAATTACCAGAACAACTAGACATAGGTACTAACCAGATTTCTCAACCAGTTTCTTTTCAGGAACAAAGATTAACCTTTTTCCTTCCAAACAAAGCTGAATAGGGAAAATTATCCCATCAATAAAAACAGGATTAAGCGTCACCAAGCACAGAATTAAACTTCACCAAAAACCAGTTTTAGACCAAAAGGGTATGTAAACTCACATTTGAATGTCAATCTTTCTAGCTAGCCAAGAAGCCTTGATGAATGTCACTCATCTTGGTTCCTTATCATTAAAAGCTTCTTTCTGGCAGCTCTGCTTCCTTATTCAATTATTTCTTCAAAGTGCTAAATCATTCCAATAGGAGAATATTTCCTCCCAACAGCAGTGTAAAAAGCTTAAAACAACCCCTCCCCTTACGAAAGTCAAGGAAAATACAAGCAAAGGAGAAAAAAAAACCTCAAGAGAGACAGGAAGTCTAGGTGTAGTGCCAAAAATGTAATAAGGGTTAACGGAGAGGCAGTTTCTCTAAGCAACACTACCAGAATGTTTCCTAGCTGCCTTCCTTACAGGATTAGCCCTGTAAAATGGGAAAAAAACAAAAGGAGATTTCTTCCATCAACCGGTTCTACAAACTGCTTAGAAAGTTAACAGCAGCTTCTAATGAATAGGTGAGAACCCATAGAATCCCACCCCTGAATATATTCCAATAATATTTTTATATAATAGAAATTAAGTGATAATAGAAAAAATAAGCTGTTGCAGTTTCAAAAAGCCAATCAGCAATAACGAGGGCTTCTTCTGAATTATATGACTACGGATGGTCATCTTCCTTCCATCAGCTGATCAAAATTTCTTTGATAGATAAAGGTACCTCAATGTTCTGAAAGAGAAAACCCTTTTCTGCTCCATTATGTAGCAACTGCATGAGAGGTGAGGGTGATGGCCAGTTTTCAATATGCGCTTCTGCATAAATTAGAAGAATTGACCAACACCATCTAAGACAAGTTTGCTTTTTCTTATTTTAGGACTAGTGATTCAAATATATCTGTTTATATATATTTGAACCAGATGGGGCCATGTGAGATGATTTATCCTATGTTCAAATGTATTCAAATGATGTATCTGATATTACCAGGTGCTGGTGTTAACCTATAAAGCCCTGCATGGCTTGGGTCTGGGGTACTTGCAGGAGCCCCTACCAGCATCAGGTCCAGCCCAATGCCTTACAGGCAGGTCCTCCTGGGGTGCCGGCGGGCCAGACAATGTCAGCTGACGGTCCCCCGGGAGGGCCTCTGTGGGGGTGCCCACCTTGGAACCAGCTACCCTGAGGAGCGCTCCTGACCTGCGCTTCTTCCGTATGATCTAAAGACCGGCTGTTTTTACAATGCCTGATGGGTTGGGATTTTAACATTGGGACATTTTAAAATTTTATATAACTATTTGGATTGGTAAATTTTGGAATAATTTTATATATTGTATATATTTGTGTAAGTTGCCCTGAGTCCCCGGAATGGGGCAGCATATAAATCCAAATAATAAATAAATAAATTAATTAAATTAATTAATTACCGGTATGAAACTTTTTTTTTAAAAGAAAGCAATAAACTGGTGGCATAGCTATTTTCTTCCTTATATCATCAATCTACCATTTTAAAACATATTTTAATGTAATTTACTTTTATATTTCATTTTTGTCTAAATTTGGGAAGTTATTGCAACAGTAATGCAGTCTCTAATAATCTGCTTCAACATTAAAGATAATTTAGTGGCCTTCATATTTTCTTCTTTGGATCACTAATTTTAGCAAATACTTTGCAGCACTGTTTTATGTTTCATGCGGTATGGATTCTAATGAACTTTAGCTAATCAGGAAGTAGCACAACAATGGAAATTCATTTCTCAGATTTTGAATTAGAGAGTTGCCTAAAACCGCGTAAAATTACTATTTTATATTCTTAACATTTAGTGCTTTGAGTCTTATGGGGGAAATGCCGTGAACAAAATAATTTCCTAGATACAGCATTTTTGGAAAAGTGCATCAATTCTGCAACTCTGTCCATTAGGATTACAGAGCAAAACACCTAATGTCATACAGCAGATACCACTGAATGAATTAACTTTCTCACATTTATAAACTTCTCAGTAAATCTAGCAAAGAGTTAAAATTTTGTCTGCACCTTTCTTATTGTCCCAAATTTTCTTCATTATAATTTCTCAAGACTGATTATCTGCCATCAAGTTGTTTTCAACTCCTGATAACCACATAGTTACTCTCATACTATTTCATCATGTTCCATAAACTATTTCCCATAAAATTTTGCATTCCCTCTTCCTGCCTGCCTGCCTGCCTGCCTGCCTTCTCTCCCTCCCTCCCTCAGCGTTAGTCAGATTTCAGATGCAATTTTCACATATAAATTAACCATTTCTATCGCTATTCCAGAAACATACCACTATTTTAATATGTCTTTAATAACTCATATGTATCTAGTCTTACAGTTTTCAATTGTTTATCAATTGTTGCTTATATTTTTTTCTTGAATTTTTAACGTTTGTCATTTTAATTCCATTTATTGTATTATCGTCATTTCCACATAAATCTGTAATAAACACTTTTCCAACAGTCATTCATTTCAATTATATCTCAATACACTTATTTTTAATTCCATTTATTCTATTGAAGGCTCCTTATTTAGTCCTTTGCACTTAGTTGCATAACTACTTTTATTTCCATTAAAACTATTCTACATTTTTCTTTCTTTTTGAAATCTTAACTATTTTTTGCTTTTGATTGTATTCTTTGTAGTCCTTATCACTCTGTAACATAATTTGTCTCGTTCTTGGTTTTTGTTGAATTTATTTTATTACCTGCAAGTTTTTTCTGACCATAGTGTTTTTCATTCCACTAAGTATCATTTTCATTCTTCTGGTTTGCATAAATAATCTTTGTAACTAGGTAAAGATATGTAACACCTATATTGCATTCTCTAACATATTTATGTTTTCACACCGTTCTGAGCTGCTTCCACATCTACTTTCTTTTATCAATTTTCAATCATTCAGTCAGGAATTTATTTGCTAGTATTTCTTTACATTCCTGTTCTTTCTTTCTGTATCTTTTTGCTTTTACTCTAGTTTTTTCATTTTTATCAAATTCTAATTTGCTGCATTTACATTCATAACTCCTCATTATAGACTTCCATAATTCTGTTTTCAATGATAAGCAAATGAAACATGCTTTTCCTTTCATTCATTCCATTTCCTTATGTATGTATGAATTAGACTTAAATGCATATTTTCATCAAACCAAACTAGAAGCTGATCTTTCATCATTGTTGGGTCTCAAAATGGTCTTACTTTTTCAGTATCTCTTTGTTTTCTTTTACATATTAATTCATGCTATCCAACATATTTCCATCTCCCCTTTACATTTATCATATTTCATCTGGAAGGTTGCACATTTTCCCCCAAATATTCATTCTGAATTTTTTTATTATTTCTCACCAGTAGTGTTCAAATACCCGCAAGTATTCCTTCTTTTTACCTACCACCACAACATTCATCAGATAGATAGATAGATAGATAGATATTGATGTATATTAGTTCTTTAATACATAACTGCAATTTATTTCTTCTATTTCTTGCATGTATCTATAGCCTGTTTGTGAAAGTAAGATACTTTCATTCAGATCTATTACCCGATTCTTCTACAAATCATGAGGCAATTATAAGCACTATCTCTCTGTGAACAGCAATTGGACACATTTGGCAACTATTTGATATTTATTTATGCCATTTATATGCATGTTGTACTAATCAAGCAAGGCATTTTAATTGTTGTGATTAATAAATATGAACCTTCTAAGTTCTAGACATTGTGTGAATGTGTTATGTTTAATAAGGATCAGTACATCAATCTTTCAAACAGAAATCCCTTAATTTGACTAATCTAATTTGAATTTGTGTAAAAATATCGCTGTGCAAAGTATGTGTGAGTAGCATAATTAAAGGACTTGGATTTTGGTTAGATAATATGCTAGATTCAGTTGCAAATGTATAATGTTCTAAATGCTAGAGCAGCCTATTAAATACTGTAATATAAATTAATTTAGAAGAATGAAATGTGATACATTTAATTTATTTAAGTTGATGTCATAAATTAATACTTTGACATTAATAAATCACTTTTTATTTTATCAGTTTTATAGAAAACAAGGTTTCTTGAAAATATCTATTTTTGGATTTATCATAAGAGAAAGGTCTCTTTGAAACATCAAAATGAGGTTATGTGGAGCACTAAACTATTTAAATGCAGAACAATGTGCAGATTGCATTGTTTTTCATATAAGAAACCTATGGCAATTCATTTTCTCTTTTTCACCTAGCTTTAAATCTTGGTATAAGAAGCTGAAAAATGTTTTTAAACTAGTTTTACTCAATGAAAAAAATAGTTTCTCACAATAGCAAGTCAGATACCAACATTTTGAAATTTGTATTTATGCAAATATATTTCTTGAAACAAATGTAATTGTTCCCAGGATAATTGATTATAAGATTAAGCCCAATAATTAGAGAAATGTTTTAATGTGTTTTAATAATTTAATAATATCTCAGCCTCTTTTTTAGTTTTACTATTTAATGGCCAGTTGTTAGGGCGTCTTAAGCTATAGTACAATGTCATTTAGAAATTACAATTTCTTTCTTGTAACATTAAGTGTTCTGTCCTTCCAAGTTTTCAATTTTCTCTAGCTAAGCTAAAGAGAGATTGATAAATTTGATTATCATGTTCCCAGAATATTTTAAAAATAACAAGTGAAACTTCCCAAATATCTTTGTATGTTTATTATTTAGTAAAACAGACCAAATAAATTTATTTGCACACATAAATAATTAGAATAAGATTAAGAAACTTAAGTTTCTTTGGCCTTTGAGGCATAGGATTTATTACTGTCTTCTTATAAGGCAAAAATGCTTTCCCATATTCACATGATCAAATGACATAGAAACAGGGCCTCTTTCTTTGCTTTTTTATTGTTATTATTGTTCCTTCAAGTCTGTGTTGACACATGGGAAGTGCCTAGACTTGTCCTTGCAATTGTCCTGGCAAGACTTTAGAAGTGGTTTGTCATTGCTTCTTTTCCTAAGGCTGAGGCACAAGGGCTGGCCCAAGATCACCCAGCTGGCTTTGTGCCTAAGATGGGACTAGAACTCACTCTCCTGGTTTATATCCTGATGCCTTAACCACTACTGCAACCTGGCTGTCAACCCTGAAGCTGGCCTGACCGAAACCATTTTGTCCGCTTCAGTGTTGCCACACTGGAGTTGAGGGACAGGGAGAGAAGTTTTGAAATAGAGGGAATTTTGTAGCCATAACAAAATACTTTCTCTTGAGAACCAAGGACATGCTCATACCTGGTCGGAAGAAGGTGGAGTGATGCCACCCAGTTGCCAGACTGCATGGTGATTGGACCATGAGACTGATTGTTTTGAGAAAGTAGAAAATCTTTTACATTTTATAAGGTGAAAACTGAGGGAGTTTTCAGAGTCGGTTTTCACCAGATATGTGCCAATCTGATATTTCCAATAAAAGTATCCTTTGAGGAATTGAACTGCTTTGGAATCTTGGATTTTTTACTTGGAACCCTGACACTGGTTTTCTATGCATTATTGTAATACATAGCCTATGTAGAGTCTGTCCCAGTGGGGTTTATGTTATATATGGAGAGACCTTACCCATCTGTCAGTGAGAGGTATCTTCATAGAAAGGCCACAGATCTATGAGTAGTGGGAATCAGTTGACGGATCTTCACAACTTTTGTAGCAATAGCAATAGCACTTAGACTTACATACCACTTTATAGTTCTTTACATCCCTCTCTAAGCGGTTTACAGAGTCAGCATATCGCCCCCAACAATTTGGGTCCTCATTGTACCCACCTCAGAAGAATGGAAGGCTGAGTCAACCTTGACCCCGTTGGGATTTGATCTGCCAAATTGCAGGCAGCTGGCTGTCAGCAGAAGTAGCCTGCAGTACTGCACTCTAACCTCTGCACTACTGAGGCTCTGTATATATTTTATGCGGACATGTTTGTATGTGTGTGTATGCATAGGGAACAGTAACTTCTTTATTTGTTATAAAGGTATTATTTGCAGATTTTTTATTTAAATATTTTCTTTTATTACATACTTTAGGTATATGTACATATAGTCAGAAACAAACAAGATTGTTGTTTGAATTGTTGTTTATCCATAAAAGCAAGGTAGGGCAAAAAGAGAGAGAGATGGGGAAAAGGTAAGAAAATAGTGCGCACATGTTTTTTGTGGGTGTATCAATCAGTGCATTGAAAGTATTTGTATATCTTTCTTACACAGGAGTTGAAAAGCTAATCCACCATCTACACAGACATAACATTCCCATAGCTGTTGCTACTAGTTCATCTCGAGTGACATTTGAAATGAAAACAAGCCGACACAAAGACTTCTTTGCTTTATTTCATCACATTGTCTTGGGAGATGACCCTGAAGTGAAGCATGGCAAGCCACAACCTGACGTGTTTTTAGTTTGTGCAAGGAGATTTGATCCTCCTCCATGTCCAGAAAAGGTAAACATAATCACAAAATAGAATAACCAAAAATCCAAGCTTTTATATTTTGATATAAATCAAAATGTGTGTGTGTGTGGGAGAGAGGGGGGGATTTTTTGATGGCATTGTTATTGATCTTTAACATGTAATCATTTATAATGACAACTGATGGGCCACTGTTTGCTCTAAAGCAATATTGTAATTGGACTTGGAAAGCAAGCAACAAGATTAGGAACTATTGGATAGGAAACCACCAGGAAATTCCAAATGATTCCTAACACCAACATGCAAAGCAACACTCTTTGGCAATACTTTGTCTCATCCTTCTTCCAAGTCTACATTTGCCCAAGTTGGTTCTGTCATTAAAGAATGCTGCAACAGCTTATTCACATTCAAAAGTAACTGAGACAAAAGTGCACCAGTCCTGCTTGTTATGGACTATCCTTTACATGCATGGACTCCCCACTGGGTAGAAAAGGGGAGAAACTGTTTAAAAATTATATGGAATCCTCAGAGGAAGGTCATTCAAAAAATAATCATTTGGGACAGGGAAGAATCGCCTTATTCCTTTTAAGAAAATGTCCTTTTATTTGGGCTTAGATTTTGTTTGTGAAAGGAAATTTACACATGTCTTGATAATATATCAGGCAGCTAGTAAGAGCGATAAAATAATAAATTATGTTTTGTAGCTCTCTGTCATTCTATGTTGAAGCTGTGGAAGTACTCACTCATTGCTAAAAAGCAGTACATTATTAAGTGACTGGAGAATAAGCCACTGTATTAAGGAGCTCATTACAATTTAAAAAAAAACACTTTCATAGTAGCCTCTTCTGAATCATATATCTTTTGCGTTATACAAGAGTATTGCTACTGAATATAATAATAGGATAGCTATGTTTAATTTACTTCAAATCTTATCATAGAAGTTTAACTGCTTCCCATAACTGCATCTTTATAACCTCAGAACAAACAGCAAGTAAACAAGAAATTATTCCATTAATGTTGTTACATTTATGCTGTGTTGTGTTGCTCTGAAGACACATACGGGGAATAACCAAATATATTTTAAAATATTGCAAAATCTTTATTTTTACAGTGATTTTTTTATTTAGACATCCATGTTTTCTTTCCTTTTTCTCTTACTCAGTGATAAATTATCATTAAGATAATTCAGTACCAAAGGAAGCATTAATCTCGTCATGTTTGTATATCTGAATATTCTCATGACTCTATATAATTTAATTATTTATATAATAATATAAGTAAAGCCTGCAAGGTAGCTTTCAAAATATTAAATTAATATAAAAATATTAATGTATTAAATATATTAATTACCCTACCATCAAAGAAGAAATCAATTTCCAGAATTTTATTCAAAACTTACAAAGGAAATATAGAGTAGAGGATAAATTTAGCAGTGAAATTAAGTAACTATCAGTGATTTTATTTGCAATTAGGTAGAAAATTTTTTCTTGTGCCTTTTTTCCTAGCATCAGTATAAAGGAATTGTAACATTTTTACTCATAGCTTTTGTTACAAATGTGGATTTCTTTAAATATCTGTGTAACTTGAAATTGCTTTAATATTGCTTAGAAAATTTTTTTATGACCTTCCTACCTGTAATTTTTAAAGTATCTATTTATACTGCACATACACATTTGTTTAATCAGCAGCAGTGGTAGTTGAAAAATCACTATTGGAAATGGGCAAGGAGCTATGCTTTGTTTACTTGTCTCTTTCATTTAAAAAAGTGTTTGCTATCTAATTTCTCCAAGATAATGAACGCTATTAGTCATCAAGGATTAGACCAATGGTGGTTAATCTTTTTGGCACCATGTGCCCAAATGGGAGCGTGCACACGCCAAAAAGGAACTGAGTGCTGAAACGTGTGCACATGCTGAAAAGCAGGAGAGCATTTCTCAGAGCATGCATGCACACAGGCCACCTGGTCTTTTGGCTTCTAACACGTATGAGCGTGTGCATGCACATTACAAACTGGAAGGCCAGCTGGCTGGGAGTTTTAATGCCATTATGCGGCTGGCGAAGGATCTTTGCATGCACGCAGCATGTTAGAAAGAGGAAGACCAGCTGGCTGGCATGGAAGACTGCATGAGTGCGCAAAGACCAGCTGGCCGGTGCACACCAGAACCTGGAAGAGCAACAGGCGACAGCTGGTGTGCCTGGAGAGATGGCTCTGTGTGCCACTTCCAGCACATGTGCCATAGGTTTGTCATTATGGGATTAGACAGTATAATTTCTAAAAGAACCAAGATTGAGCTTGCTATCTATCTTGGATTACCAATACCTTTTATCTGTCAACAGCCATAAATTCATGATAAATTTTCAAACACAAACATTACCTTGAACGAGTTCTTCAAGTGAGGCAAGAGCAAACTTGTTTTTGTGTTCTCACAAAGACCTATTCCTTGTAGTGTTACTTAGAAGAACTTGTAATATACTTAGAAGAATGTTCAAATCTGATGCAAATGTACTCTATGTGTTCTCTTATTATAAGCTGATCTCTGGATAGTGTAATTTCTTAATTTTAACTTTAATTTTCTTAATTTTTAACAACAGTGAGAAAAGTCTCCCAAAGCCTTTAGAATGGAATTTTATATGTATTTATTATATTTTTGCTGTAGTTGAATATGGATTTTATTTTTGTATAACAAAACATTGCAAGAATCTATTTGTTCCTTGGTAGAATTGTTAAACATAACGTGCAGGGAACATATGAAGAATTAGGGTTTATTTCTAAACAGGTAAAATTGTGAGCATTTGTGCATTCAGTAGCGTGGAATGTTGATGGTACCTAAGTTGTTTGCTAATGAAGTTACTGGTGAGGTACTAAGAATGCAAAGTGGGTACATGAGGTCCACATGGGTTGGGGAGAGTGTGAGGAGATGTGAGAGACACTATGCAGGTTAGGGAATATGCCCTGAGGCTGTGCAAGTGCGCACATGGGTTGAGAGGTGCAGCACAAGTCAGGGTGGAACTGGGGAGGTGTGGACTAATGGTAGATATGGCAAAGCAAAGAGGAATTGGGAAGGATTTGTGGGTCAGGAGACTTGACTTTCTGGCAAAGCAGGCAGGAAGGATGCAAATGGCAACTACATGATTGCAATTGCAGGGTGCTTACAACTGGCCATAAGTGTAAACAAATTGCTAAGCACGGGTCTCAATCATGATAGAATTCTTAATGGCCTGTCATAATCATTATATCTTCAGTGGCATCATAATTGTAACAGTCACTGACCATATGATCATAGGCTGAGGACTACCTGTCTATTGTAAAATTGCTTTTTATTTATAAGCCAATCAATCTCAAACTGAAGAATCTGAATGAATAAAGTATAAAACTTGCATAGCTGACAAAACAGTGCCTTCTCTCCTTTTGCCCTTGTAGAGCAAGATCACACTTGCAGAAATTTTGCCAGACTTGCATTTTTAGTGCAAAATTTACATTATTCTAATTGGCAAAATCTCTAAAATACTGTCGTTCTGAAATATCTAGCTGGCATATATATCATACATATGTCCAAATGCTAACCTTACATTGACATTTATCGTTTTTGCAGGCTGGGTTATGTACTGAACTGTAAAAATGAAAACCACCAACCTTTCAGAAACTGACATATTGCCTGCTCTAAAGGATTTGTTATGTCACTTGTGCACATCTTTATTGGAAGGATTTGTAACACATTTTAAGAGCAGCAGAAAACCCTTATCATAGGCTTTACTAGGGAAGAAATTGTTACACAGTGCTATGAAGTTTGCTACTGTTTCCGTTTCTGAAAATATTATACATTATACCATTAATATATTGATATGTACACTACTAATATAAATCTTATTAATAATTTCCACAAAGAGCTCAGCAAGTTTCAAACAAAAAAATAAGAAAATATTTCCTGAATCAGAACAGAACATTATAGGTACATGAAAGATATATAGAAAAATGTATGTTTTGCAGAAAAAACATAAGAATGTATAATTATAGAAAATGCTATTTTAGTTGATCTAGGTCTAGGACAACATAAATTGATTTAATCTTAGTCATCATGATTACATATATTCTGTATTAGTGGTAGAAAAAATTCCATTTGGATTTAAAAGCCAACAGAGGTAATAATTCTGGTCTCAGCTCATTCCTTCAGAGATTAACACTTCATTAACAAAAGGCTGTTCAATCCAGCTGAGGATTCTTTAGCTACATGGGAGCTGACTTTTCCCAGTGCCCTAAATTGCTGTAATGTATCTGGGAGAGCGAAATACAGGGGTTGAGTGAGAAAAACAGGAGTACATGAAGCTAACTTCTTCTTTTGCATCTTCATGGATACCAGAGTATCCCATGAAACACACAAATGGGCACAAGATAGTGCATTTAAGCTAGAACAGAAGCAGAACAAAGATCTTGTAATGTAAGACCAGCTGCAAGTGAAGATATTAAAGTTCTTTAAGAAGTCCGTGAAAATAGTTTATGAAAGTTTAGTGTAATATTCTGGCTTAGTGTGCTATTTTGAATACTTACATGAAATGGAATTTCAATAAGAGAAGATGAATAGGACAGAAACAGAATTGTCCCATACAAATGCAAAAAAGGTACTTACATATATTTTATATGCCATATTACTTAACTCAAAGGTACAAAATTCTATGCAATAAATACATATTGAACTGCTGTTAAAATCAATGGAAAACAAAGCTTAAATGGAAAAATAATCTAAATAAAATAAAGGTAGGATTAAATTATTGTGGATTTTCAAGCAACAATAAAATATCTATTTATCCTGAAAACCATGAACTTATTCAGATAAGAATGTGCTTCATCTAAAATTAAAGTTTCAGTGCTGGTGTGTTTGATTTTTGCGGCATAGAAATGTAACAAATAAGAAAAGTACAAATATGTTTGTTAAGTGATTATCTAAGTGTCATATTGGTGCTTTGTATTGTCTGTGTTATTTGAGGGGGAAAAGAATTTTTAAAATTGTGTTTTTTAATCTAGCTATCTTTACAATGAATGCCCAATGGATTACAATTAAATGAATTATTCCACTGTAATGGTGGGAAAAGGATATCTTTAAGCATTTTTAAAGTTGACCTCATTTTCTATCTACAATGAAGAAGTCAGCAAAATGTATGGTTTGAGGTGGTATTTTTAAAATTGATTTATCTAATTTTAAAGCAAAATTTTACAGTGGTGTTTTTGCTTCCACATCAGGAATTACCTCTACAATTTCTTCTTTCAGACATGATAATTTTAAGAAACAATTTTATTTGTTGACTATTTGCCACAATAAAAAGATAACATTTTACACAAACTAGAACCTGTACTAGTTCTTCAGATTAAAATCTAAAATCTAATCAAAGTTAGTATCATTTGAATGTCCATTAAAATAAGTAGGGTTGTCTATATATAATTATGAGATTCAATGGTTAAGTCACTGGGTTAGCAGGAGGCAATAGCAAACCACATGAAAAGAAAGCTGCAGGGATATGTCCAGTCACTTGAGTTAACATTAGCTTCAAGCCACACACATACACACACACTATATGTACAAACCAATATTTCATTAAATAATTAAAGGAAGGGCAACAGTACCTTTATGTGATTTTATTATTTGATGGTGGTTACTATAAGGGACAGCCCATTTTCTAGAATGTAATAGCAGGTGTCAAAAGTTTGACACAAAGAGCCACAATTTTAAACTGTGAGAGTCAGAGAGCCACACCAGCTGGCCCGCAGTTGTTTCGAGGGATGGGAGACGGGATGACGCAGTAGCGGGACTACGCCTTGAAATCTCTCTCAGAGATCCCTCCTCAGAAGCAGCATAACAAAATCCAAACTTGGCAAAGAGCACAGTATACAAAATAATATAATATAATAATAATATAATAATAATATAAGAGGCAAAGAGTCGATTCATTTTGGCGGAAGTATGCGCTCGAGAGTCTGTTCCACCCTGTAATAGAGTAATAGCTTCTAATTGGTGGAAATAATACTTGAAAGTATCAAACACACTTCTGTGCTACAAAATTATTTTTAGGTAACTTGGATTCTGCAAAATTCTTATATGTGATATATAATATTATTCAATAGCTTCAGCTGAAGTGATAACATGCATGTGGGAAATAGATTTTGGTTATTGGAAGTTATAATTGCTGAAGAAAGGACTGTGACTTACTGAATGCCCTTTTCTTTTTAATTGGTTGATTATTTCTTTGTATTATGACTCTGAAATCAAATATAATTTTGGGTTTATGGAGCAGTGTAAAATATATTAAGAAATGTCAAAAGCAACGCCGCACAACATTTTTCCATCAATAACTGTACTTAGCCTTTGTGTATGCCATGGGCTTCATTCCAATGTGAAGCCAGCACAAAGATTGATCAAATTTAATTAATAGAATAATTAAATAATTAATTAAATAATTGACAGAATTGTTCTTATTTGTATTAATAATATTTCCTTTTGTAATTCTTAATTTTGAGAAGATGATACCAGTTAGGATCATGTGTTTTGCAGATTGCAGCTCACCCTTAGTCTCAGGCTGGTCCAGTCTTAATCCAAGTGTTTTAGACCTGTCTGAAATTATTCTGATCAATGATTCTCATTCTAATACATTTTAAAACAACCACCACCTCTTCCTCCTGCTGTTGCTGCTGTTCCTGCTATTTCTTCTTGGTATATAATGCTCTTTGATTTTTCAAAGGGAAAAATATCACCTTTTGTGTGTATTTTGAAATATTTGAAGGGAATATCTTTATAGATTGGCTATTAGACAACTATTATATTCTAATTTCTTAGATTCCTCTATACTGTTCCTCTTATTAAATTTGCATCTTGTATAATTTTGCATAATTTCATAAATTATTTTGCATATATAATTTTATTTAGCTTCATGCAATTTTGCATAATTTCATAAATTATTTTGCATATATAATTTTATTTATGATGCATTTGTCTTTATGCTACCCTTTGAAAACCACCACAGATTTGACTAGAGACTATGGAGAAGAAGAATATTAGAAACTGGAAAAGAAGTCTTCATTCGGTACATACCAGTGACATGGTATTTTATTGGGCCACACCTAAAACCCTTCTCTTTGGATTTTTCATTCTCTCTGAATGATTTATTCCTGATACCCTTTTTATTCTTATTTCTTGAGCAACATCTTTTGAAGGATTTCAAAAATTAACATAATTCATTATTTTCAGCTGCTTATCTGATCTAAATCAATTCCATTTGTTATTTAGCTTTTTCAGAGCCGCATTCATTTTCATACTTTTCTTTTTAGTCCACAGTTATTTCTCCAGTCTGTTAGTAATCCAAGCTAAGTTAAAATGTTAAACTCTGCTTACTGTTTTTGTCCACAGTGATTTCTTAAATTGTGCTGCCATATATAGTTTGTTTTCCTTTTTTTGTTGCTTTTTGCTTTAAAATCTTGAGGGAACATTTCTCCCTCATCCACAGAGAAATATACACTGTACCCCTTAGTGACTGATTTGAGTGGCCATAAGGAAATTTATAATAAATGCATGAATATATTAAGAAAAGAATGTAATTAGTCCAGAGAACTATTTTAATTTCTGCTTAAGGAAGGTGTTAATTTTCACTTTGGTTTTAATAAAATTATAGACCTTTCTTAAACAGATATTAAAATAGTTTTCTGACTTATTCTTTCTAATATATTCATGCATTTATTATACTTTTCAGCTGTGGTTGGTTTTGTCTGTACATTGTAAATGCAAAAACATCAAAGCTTTTAAGGAAAATTGAACTTTAATGCAAATGTATAGATGCATTCCGATCAAATGATGCTGTTTTTAAATTTTCCTTTTAAATTTATGGAAGATTGTGGAGAGCCTGAAGAAAAAAATGAAATTAATAGAAACATTCAAGGAAAGGGAAGAAAATCAGGGTTTTATAAAAGGCGGGAGGGTATTTCAAATTACTCAGAGATTGAACCTTAATAAATTCATTATGAGGGTTGGAATTTCTTCTTGCAGTTCTCATGACTGTATTTTAGCCTAGTGTTATTTTGCTAAAATCTGTACAGGTTTTTCTTCTTGACTTACATATTCAGCATCATGTCTGTTGCCACAAAAATGTTTCTCTATGGTGAAATTAGGACTTTTAATTCAGAAAAATGATGACTGAGGAGAGACATAAAAAGGATGTATGCAATTATATATATTGTGAGTAAAGTTGATAGGGAACAATAGACTCTGGAATTACCCAGTGAAATATGGTGGAAATTTCAAACACATAAAAATGGTATGTGCTCCACTGTCAAATTTGCTAACCGTGGTAATTAGCAAGCTGGGTGGCTTTAAAATGGCTTTCAACTGGAAAAATGCATAGACAAACAATTAGTCATTAGTCACCCATATCAAAGGCGTGGGAATGCCTTTAAATACCAATTGTCAAGGAATGTGCTATCTGAGCAGAAATGTGGTATTATGGTCTCCTTCAGAGTTTTAGGAACCACTGAGTGAAACAGTGTTGGTTTTGTCACATTGGTACATATATAGCCCAAGTTCCCATAAGCATGGATGTTACATTGTGTCTTGCTCTGCTACATAACTTCACTCCCCTCCTTGTGTTTGTGTATGTAAGAGGGATTTTTAATTTTTTATGATATTGAGTCAGGGTACATGATAAAATATTTGAACCTTGTAAACTCTCACCGATGCCCTACTGTACATCTGACAAATCCATGAAAGGACAAAACAGTTCACATAATACTTGCTTCCTGATGGTCAGTATAACAGTCTTCAAGATTTATTTATTATTTTATTTATTTGATTTGTCAGTCACTTACAAAATA
This sequence comes from Naja naja, assembly GCA_009733165.1. NCBI lineage: Eukaryota > Metazoa > Chordata > Lepidosauria > Squamata > Elapidae > Naja > Naja naja. Next base: position 10,458,237 of record CM019153.1, read on the forward strand.
ATAAATATAAGTATAAACATGAGTAAGAATACAGGAAATCTACATGGTAAAGGTATGATACTAGAATGGGTAAATGCAAAATGTATTTATAAAAATAGAATATAAATAAAAAAGGAAAACAAAAAAATTACCAATAAAAATTCTACAGCTGTATAAAAGAAGTAGCATAAGTAATACCAAGAACTCAAAGAAGGATTCTGGAGCATGAAAAACATGCACAGTCTGATCCTATTCCCATATCAGTTTTGCAAACAATGAACATTTTCTCTCCAGCAGGTGCTCATTCCAAAATAAGATCAACTGCACTAGGCAAGTTACCTTTTAGGACAGCTTGCATAAGTATCTTAAAAACAACCTGGAAAAAATGATAAAATTAATAGTAGACCAGAATTTTTAACACATAGCGTTAACACTGGATTTGTAGTGTGCTTTCTTCTAAGCATACAGTCCTCTTGAAAAGCTATCCTAAATGAATCAGGTTACTTATTTTTGTTTGTAAATATTGTCATTATTCAGAGCTTCATTGTCCCAGTCCTGCTGCTACTGAAAGAATCACATTCCTTCAATGTAATGTATTCTAAATTAAAATGTTTTAATTCCATTCTTCTTACTCAGTTATCTAACTCTCTCTAAAATGCTTATGAGATCGGCAATGGTTTTGCTTCCAAATGCTTCTATAATAGTTATTATTGTCACCTAATTAATTGTTTAAAGTGTTTCTATTTCTGTGCTTCTGACTTTCTCTCAGTTCAAACTCCATACCGGTACTGCCAAAACCACTTTGCTTTCACAGATTTTTTCGAATCAGAAACATGTGCCTGCAGTTCAGACATGGCTATGTTTTTGTAAACATTGTCATGTTTATTGAGAAAGTATATAAGACTATTCATTGTTTTGTTGCAAGGATATAGCCATAGTTCTGCAGAAATAGAACAGTTAATTCTGATGGTTTGAAGTTGGTCTAAGCAATAGTCATGAAAATAATTTGTATGCTTTTCAGTCTTCTTTTTCTTCAAGATAGATAAATGCCCTGAGGCATAATATTTACTTTCAAGAATATGTATGGATTCTATAGATCCAATTTCTTTATTGGAAATTGTACTCTCCTGATCAGATAAAAATAGAAACTAGAAAATAGGAAGCTTTTTACACTTAGAGGATATAATTGAATAATTTCTATTTCCATTATGTGGTTAATTATTTGTGTACTGGCTATGTATTTCATCAACCACGAGATAATATATGAGGAGACATCTATGATATGAGAAATAAATGAGAAGTTGGTCCTACTAATATACATAGATAAATACACAGTCACTAAGAAGCAACATACTACTAGAGTCCCAAATATGTAGGAAATTTTCTTCACTAATCTTCAGAATCAAAAAAATCTGTATTATCTTCATTAAGCCAATAGCAATAAAATGTTTAGAAGTTGCAGTCTTTACATTTTTCACAGCTAAGAACTAGAAAGGGGATTTTGAAAAAAATTATATAGTAATTCTCCTTCTTCAATTTCAGTTTTAAATGAAGTGTTGAATGAGCTTCAGGATTGCAATTTGGAAGTTATCAAATAGTGTTGAATTGCAGCAAGACCTCTAAAGTCTTTGTCTTCATGTGACTGTTGTCATTTATAGGGAAGGATACTGATATATTAGCTGGGTGAAGGTTCATATAAAGCTATATAAAAGAATGTTGACAGGATTTTTTTCTTATAGCCTAAAGAATTTTACAAATATTGTTTATCTTGAAGTTGGGGTTATATTGTTCTCTTTATGTTCATTCATAGGCTCTATACCAGGGGTGGCGAACGCGTGGCTCTCGAGAGCCAAAATGAATGCGGCTCTTTGCCTCTTATCATTATTTTGTATACTGTGGCTCTTTGCCAAGTTTGGATTTTGTTATGCTGCTTCTGAGGAGGATCTCTGAGGAGAGATTTCAGCGTAGTCCCGCCCGGCTGCGTCATCCCGTCTCCCATCCCTGAAACAACTGCACGGGCCAGCGGCGTGGTGTGGCTCTCTGACTCTCACAGTTTAAAATTTTGGCTCTTTGTGTCAAACTTGTTTACCCTGCTCTATACTGTAAGGGATGCATACATTTTTAGCTTTGGTTCAATCAAACAAGTCTTCTAATTTCTATTAAAATTTAGAATATCTTTTAGTATATCTTTTAGGTTCCAGATAAGACTGTTTAATAAACATACATATCCCCACAAAATTAGGACTGCTTCTGCACTTCTACAATCTACTATCTATCCTATCTATTTCTAGTTGATAAGTTGGCCTGTAATGTCATTTAAAAGCTGATTTCTCAATTTAGATTTATTGTTCTGGAAAACTTCAGAGAGAAGAGAGACGAAGGTTTAATGACATGGAAGGGATCCTGATAGCAACTATGACAAAATAAACAACAAGATCATTAGAAGAAGATAAAACCTAATAAATTGATGGAGTTGTATTAATATATTTTATGATCTGCATTACCATAACTATACATGAAGGCCAAAAATACTTGTTTGTATTTAACTAGTTAGCAAATATTTAACTAGAATGGAAAGAAACCTTCATATTCTTCTTTTATGAGGGAATCGATTATGCCAAATTTTATACAAATCTGTACTTAAGTTTTGGCAGCATGTACTTGTTCTAACAAGTTTAGAATAATATTCTTTGTAATATTCTGCCATTTCTCAGTAATATTCTGCAATTTGCTTGAAATTCCTCACTTTTCTCCCAGATCCCTCTAAACATTATGTAGAACACAAACACATTAGCTGGACTAAAAGTAGATATATGTATTGAAGGGATTTAATTCTGTTGTAAAGGACAAAAGAAAAGAGAAAAATACAATACTATACATTATCCTATATTAAATAATAAGAATTAATAATAGAAAATAATTTGTTAAAAGAAGAAGGGAAGAAAACAGACAAAAAGAACAGTGGAAATATAGTCGGTTTTTAACCTGATGATATATTAAGATTATAACTTCCAGAATTCTCATCCAGCATAACCAAACATTGGGAAAAAGGCATTTACTTTATTAGAATATTTGGGGAAAATAATTTTATAATAACACATTCTCTCCTATAATACTTAATCTTGTGTGATTTTTCAGTCTCAAACTTCTTGGACAGTGAAAAAGAATTCAGTTTACATACTCCTTGGGGAACCAAAATAAGCAATATTTTCTTTCAAAACGTAATTCTTCAGATAGTTTACACAGCAGGAGTAAAAACTGCAAATATTATAGCTTTAAAATGCTTGTATTTGTTAATATTTTAGTGAGGCTGCTGCAACTGGGTTATTCAGATATATTTTCCCTTACAGCTTGGATGTTCTATACATCAAAAGAAAATGAAAAATACTTGAATAATCCAAAAGCTTTATTAAGAGTCAATATTTGTTGTCTTTTATAAAATGTGAATATTTTTAAGGCTCAAACTATTTCTAGTATAAGTTATTGTAATGTGATCAACAATTATAATATTAAAAAAACATAATGAAATTTGGTTGTCAAATAAGAATAACTGTTAATTTCAGCAACCCAAAAATGATATTGTTACCTCTTTCAAGCATTCCATTATAAATATGGTCGAGCCAAAGCAATTCCTGATTGTTTTGGGGAATCCAGGATAGCGCAGTGGTTAAGATATTTAACTTCAGTCCTATAAACTCTGAATTACTGAAGACTTATCTCTTTCTCTGTCCAGTTAAACTTACAGAACATTAAAAGGATTAAATTAAGAGAACTCTTATATAAAATGTTTCCAATTCTTAGAAAATATAGGCTAAATTTTTATTGTTGATTTTCATGTTGAATTTTCTAGATATGGTACCTTCCTGAAAAGATATTCCCAAGTAATGATAAATTAAGGCTATTAGTATTAATGCATACAATGTACAATTTGTTCATTTTTTAAAAAAAAAAATCCATGAATTGCATAGCAGTGTATCAGTGCAAGACACTATGTTGGATGCTTCGACTCAACCCGGCCAAGACTGAGTGGCTGTGCATATCGGCGTCCCGGCCCATCTAGATTATCCATCTTTGGCCATAGGGGGGGAGGTGTTACCCCCTGTGGATAGGGCGCGGAATCTGGGGGTCCTCCTGGATGTACGGCTCCGGTTGGAGGATCAGGTTGGGGCCGTTGCCAGGGGGGCCTTTGCCCAGCTCCGTCAACTTCCTTTTCTGGACCGGGGACGCCTGCGCGGTCACTCATGCCCTTGTTACCTCTAGGCTCGACTACTGCAACGCTCTCTATTTGGGACTGCCCTTGCATACCATCCGGAGATTGCAGCTGGTGCAGAATGCGGCGGCGCAGGTGGTGATGGGAGTTACCGGTTCTCCCATACGACCCCCCTCCTGCGCGGCCTTCATTGGTTACCAGTTGCGCTCCGGGTGAGATTCAAGGTTTTTGTTAACATACAAAGTCCTTCATGACATGGGTCCTCAATACTTAAGGGAGCGTCTTCTTCCAATATCAAATACCGGTCGCCTGTGCGAGCCCATAGGCAAGGACTCCTCGGGGTCCCGTCGGCCAATGCCGGCTGGCGGTTCCCGACGCGAGCCTTTTCTGTCGCGGCCCCTGTCCTCTGGAACCAACTGCCTGTGGGGCTCCGCCTGGCCCCGATCTCCGCACCTTTCGCCGTGAGCTAAAGACCTGGTTGTTTGACCAACCCGGCTGTGACCCCTTGGGGAGGGAGGGTTTTAAGGTTTTTATAATGTTTGAACTTATAATTTAATTTAATCGTTTTTAAGTATTTATTGTTTCTGTTTTAGCTGTAAGCCCCGAGTCGGAGATGGGGCGGCATATAAGTTCAAATAATAAATAATAATAAATAAATAAACTTGTTTAATGCTAATTTAATTCCTTATGTGCTGTTAAAATTCATAAGGGATTATTTTCATGATAAAACTGTAACAAAATTGATTTTTGGGGCAGATTAAAAACAGTAATGTCATCAGGACCTAATAATACCTGTATCAGAATATTTATGTTTGCTTGTTTATTATTCTGAATTATTTTAAAAAATCAAATGTAAAAATGGCCTTCAAATTTTATTGGATCCATTTCAACAATTTCAGCCTGCTGTTAAAAGAAATGTTTTACAATGGCATAGATTGAATTTATGAATCTGGATCAGACCTCAATCAGCAGAAGAATTTTCTTTTCACCCTGGCTTTAATGCAATAATTGCAAAATACCTTTAAATTATAGAGGTCATTAGACGGCTGTATTCCTATTAAAAGCCTAATAAAATATCAATATGCATGCTCAATATATCTGGGCTATTAATGCAGCTTCAATATAAAAAATCTAAGTAAACCATTTTACTTCCTCAGTAATCTCGTTCTCAAATTATTTAATGCTTTCTAAACAATTGCTTATTTCCTAGCAAAAACTTGGCTAATCTCATAACTATCAAACCATGTTATTAATTCTAATTAATATCAGTAGCATAATGGTGTATAAAGTGGATTGAACAAAGGACTAAAGAGACAAAATATGTATAGTTTTTGCCTCATAAATCTGGGCAGTATTAATAATTTGTGTTAAAAATACTGATTTTTATATAATAAGTGTCAGAGTATTCATTTACTGGCAGAAACATAGTTAACAGAGTCAGTGAGTAGGCATGGTAACAGACCAGCCAATGGGAGCTGACCTGGAAAGTGAAACTAGAAGCTCTCTCTGTTTTTCTTGCTCTTCTGCTGAAGTTGAGTTGGTTGCAACATGTTTACTTCTGTTTGACTTTGCTCCATGTTGGAGAAATCTACAACTGATATTGTAAAATTCATTTAATATGTTTATAAAGACATTAAATGAAGCATCAGCCATCTGTGTTTACTTTTCTGGCACTGAATTTACACTGCAAAAACTCTGAACAATAAGAGGTGGGGAATGATGGCCCCTCTATGACTTGTGGACTTTAACTCCCAGAATTTTTGGAGTTGAAGTCCACATAAAAGGCCCATCGTTCCCCACCTTTGTGCTAAATAAATACACTTATTTTCTTAGGCACAATTGTTATGGTAGGCTGTATAGCAGGATTATTCTAGCCCTGCACAACATCCTTGGCATGTTATTTTTTAAGAACATTTTGCAATTGTCAATACAATGAGATTTGTATTGTGATAGTAAAGTAAGGTTAGGAGAAATTTAGAACTACTAGCAGATTATTCTGTATCTGAAGAAGTAATGGTGTAGGAACCTAAATAGTTTGCAGCCTTCTCTTAAACCCAAGTGCCATGTTTTGATTAAGCCACATTTAGAATCTTGAATCTTTTAAAATTTTGATAAAAGTAGTGGCTGGTAGCCGTTTGATATCGGCTACCAGATCTGAGTTGCAAACTCCAGGTAATTAGTTTACAACCCAATGAATAGTTTTCTTACAGACATGACCTGTCACAAAATAACTATGTATTAGAAAGCAATTAGTCCTACAGGTTGTTCTCTATGTTTCTCATAGACATATAATGTAGCCTGAAATCAATCTTGCAAATAAAATCAATATGAAGTCTATTGGTATAAGATGTCTATTGTTTTAATTTAAATAATCCTTAAAAAGTCAATTATACACAGGAAATTTGATGGACATCGTAAGATGCCACATTGCCTCCTAAAGCACCATTAATTGTTTTCTCTATAAGTGCAGACTGTAACATATAGACACTTTTGTACAAATATGTATTCCATAAATAAAGGGGAACAAACACCTTTACTTATCTAGTACAATATTGCTTGATATTAATTTATGGAAAGGAAGAAGCTTTAATGGGATTCATGGAGATTTAGTTGTGACATGTCATATGAAGAATTAATGGAATACCTACTACTACAGTTTAGGAGTTGTAGATAACAACTTCACATGACATTTTTATTTAATTATTATTATACCAACTATAACAAAGATGCTAAGTTTTGAAAACATTACCATGGCTTCTGTTATTTGCTTTATTTGTACAGATATATCACTACAAGATCCATTCTAGTACTCATTTGAGTATAAAATATGGGGCATTTCAAATGTGCTGGAAAATAATTTTCTAATATCTGACCGTTATTAGTGATGGATGTACTGTAGTGCTTCTGGATGACACATGTCCATGTCTCTATTTTCTGTTTTAATTTAATAACTACAAAAAACGCTTCTTGATATAATAAGACCTGTATATTTCTTTTTATCCACTCTTAATTAACTGTTTTATTGTAATTTATGTATGTTTTCCTTTTGTATTATTGATACTAACTCAATAATTAAATAAAAATGTCATGTGCTATGTCATTTCACCAGTAGCCAAAAATATTTTTATATAAAAATCTTTTTATATACTCAAGAGGAAGTGACATTTCCAGTGTCAAGTGAAACACATGACTGGAGGTAAGGACAAAAATATAATTTTCATAATATTACAGTTTGAATGTAAAAAATAGTTTTCCAAAATAAATGTGCAGGGGAGGGAACACAGAGATTCTTTGCAACTTTTAACCGATAGTTTTTATATTAATTTGCAAGCCATTATAGATGTTTTAGAAATGATATAATATTCATGAAAATTTTGGATAGCAAACACTATTCATTGCGGTGATGGAAATATGGATATGAGTTCGGACTTAATGTCGTATTGAATGGAAATATTAATTGCAGAGGTCTCTGAATAGTTAAATTTATAAAGGCCAATTTAGAGTACCAAAGGAATACCATTTAAAGTAGTCTTGTGAAACTTTTGTATTGAATTTGCTTGTATTTGCATATTGATGTGTGTGAACTGAGGAATTCATTAAAATATAGATTTTCTAGAATCATGCTGGTTTCTTGGTGATCAGAGAATCCCCATATCATTCTCTTAGTGACAACTTAGAATTAATTTGTCCCTACTGGGAATGTTTTTTTTTCACTTCTAGGTCTAACCAATGATCATGTGTTTCTGGATAATCTCCCATCCAAGGTCTAATTTAGAATAATGTTCTAAATTATTGTAAGGCTATCTACAGGGAGAGCTGCAGCATTTAGTTATTTTAAGTTGGCTGTTGATATCAACAGTAGTGTATGACAGAGGCATTAAACTTTCAAAAAGAAAATATCCATACGGAATATTGATTCTTGTGGGCATAAAGAGAAATCTAGAAGGCACATATAAAATATTTATGAATACATTTGCCTTTTTGAGAGACAAGGTATCTGTCCCACTTGCTTTACCTAAACTGCTGCAGAAGTCATAGTTTGGATTTGTTACATTAATCAGTAAGGCAAAAGAGCCATTGGTTTCCACACCTAAGTTGAATTTCATTTCATTTTGGTAATAACCTCTGCAACACATTCATTATTTGACTCAATACTCAATATTCAATACTCAATACTAGAATATTGACAATAGGTGTCAGCCAACACTTACTGATAGATTTATTTTTTATAATATAAAACCACTATAATTATGGATCTTTTTCTTCTTATCTGAATTGATTGTTTTAATTGTTTCCCATTTTAAATGAATTATTAAACCTTTTAATTATGCGTGTTGCATTTGTCTTTTAAACAATAACTAAAAGGATATCATGGAAGTCATTGCACAATTATTTGCATGGTGTGGATTAAATAAACGTTTTGAGCAGACTTGTACTTTGTACAGTGCAAAGACATATAAAGGCAAAATTTTCTGGTCATTCTCTTTTTATTTTCTATATGCAACAGGAAGTTAAAAATGTGGATATACAGGTGAAACTTGAAAAATTAGAATATCGTGCAAAAGTTCATTTATTGCAGTAATGCAACTTAAAAGGTGAAAGTAACATGAGATAGACTCATTACATGCAAAGCAAAACAGTTCAAGCCGTGATTTGCCATAATTGTGATGATTATGGCTGACAGCTCATGAAAATCCCCAATCTCAGAAAATTAGAATATTACATGCAATCATTAAAATATTACATGCAATCATTAAAACAAGGATTGTACATAGAACAGTATCGGACCTCTGAAAAGTATAAGCATGCATATGTACTCAGTACTTGGTTTGGGCCCTTTTTGCAGCAATTAATGCCTCAATGTGGTGTGGCATGGAAGCTATCAGCCTGTGGCACTGCTAAGGTGTTATGCAAGACCAGGATGCTTCAATAGCGGCCTTCAGCTCTTCTGCATTGTTCAGTCTCATGTCTCTCATCTTTCTCTTGGCAATGCCCCATTTCTCTATGGGGTTCAAGTCAGGTGAGTTTGCTGGCCAATCAAGCACAGTAATCCCACGGTCATTGAACCAGGTTTTGGTGCTTTTGGCAGTGTTGGCAGGTGCCAAGTCCTGCTGGCAAATGAAGTCAGCATCCCCATAAAGCTCGTCTGCGGAAGGAAGCATGAAGTGCTCCAAAATCTCCTGGTAGACAGCTGCAGTGACCCTGGACTTAATGAAGCACAGTGGACCAACACCAGCAGATGACATGGCTCCCCAAATCAACACAGTGTGGAAACTTCACACTGGACTTCAAGCATTTTGCAGTGTGTGCCTCTCCATTTTTCCTCCAGACTCTGGGTCCTTGATTTCCAAATGAGATGCAAAAGTTGCTCTCATCAGAAAAGAGGACTTTGGACCACTGAGCAACAGACCACGTCTGTTTTTCTTTAGCCCAGGTAAGATGCTTCTGACGTTTGTTATTCAGGAGCGGCTTGACAAGAGGAAGACGACATTTGTAACCCATGTCTAGGATCCATCTGTGTGTGGTGGCTCTTGATGCACTGACTCCAGCCTCAGTCCACTCCTTGTGAAAGTCCCCAACACTTTTGAATGGCCTTTTCCTAACAATCCTCTCCAGGCAGCGGTCATCCCTGCTGCTTGTGCACCTTTTCCTTCCACACTTTTCCCTTCCACATAACTTTCTATTAATGTGCTTTGATACAGCACTTTGGGAACATCCAACTTCTTTTGCAATTACCTTTTGAGGCTTTCCCTCCTTATGGAGGATGTCAATGATGGTTTTCTGCACAACTGTCAAGTCAGCAGTCTTTCCCATGATTGTGATTGCTACTGAACCAGAGTGAGAGACCATTTAAAGGCTCAGGAACCCTTTGCAGGTGTTATGGCTTAATTAGCTGATTAGAGTGGGACACTTTGAGCCTAGAATATTGCACCTTTTCACAATATTCTAATTTTCTGAGATTGTGGATTTGGGGTTTTCATGAGCTGTCAGCCATAATCATCACAATTATGGCAAATCATGGCTTGAACTATCTTGTTTTGCATGTAATGAGTCTATCTCATATATTACTTTCACCTTTTAAGTTGCATTACTGAAATAAATGGACTTTTGCATGATACTCTAATTTTTTGAGTTTCACTTGTATATTTCAAAATAGCTAAGCTGTTCACAAAATCAACAGCAAAGAAAGTTTTTCTTAAACTTGGCAGCAGCTCAAAATTTATTGTTGTATTCTTAATCTTTAACAATAACAATAATGAGATATAATAGGTAGAATTGATCAAATCATACAATACATAAAATACGTATTTTGAATTTAACATTTGTATGTATGTATAAGGTCTGACTTTCAGTATAATTGCCTCATATTTTCATTTTATAAATGTGATAACACTATTTGATTCTGTTATTTTTTATTATATAAGTACTGGAAACTAGGAGATTGCAGAAAATAGAAGTATAAAAATATTCACATAACTGGAAGAGAATAAAGACAATGCAAATATTTTATGAACAAAATGAATTCAATTAATTTAAAAATGCAGACCTATTTATTGTTTAATAAATAATGTATTGTTCAGTATAAGAAAAGCATAGCTTAACTAAAATATTTGTTTCAAAATATGTCACATTGGCACTACATAAATAAAAGTACAGATGTAGTTCAGCAATTGTACTTGGCTTTTAATGACAACTCTTATTGGAATAGCATAAATAATTTTCCATTGACATTGATGGCAAAAATATACTATTTAATTTTGCATGAGGCTTCAAACTGTTAAATGTACATGATTTATCATGTTTTACTAATAACTATTAACAGTGGCATAGAAAGTTCTGCTTTTGATCATGTTAGATTTCCCCTTCCTTTAATGCCACATAAGGTTGAAATTTAATTTTTCAGAAAGCAGTGGTCTGGTTAATTGTTCTCACTGTTAGGAAGTTCTCCTTAATTCTCTGTGATTAGTTTCCATCCATTGTTCCTTGTCTTGCCTTCTCGTGCTTTGCAAAATAAGTTGTCTCCTTCTTATTTGTGACAGCCCCTCAAATACTGGAATACGGCTATCATGTCACAGCTAGACTTTCTTTTCTCTAGACTGGCCATACCCAATTTCTGCATATTGCTCACTGATAGGAAGTTTCTCCTTAGTTCCAGGTTGCTTCTCTCCTTGATTAGTTTCCATCCATTGTTTCTGGTCCTGCCTGTAGGTGCTTAGGTAAATAAGTTGACCCCCTCTTCTTTGTGGTAACCTCTAAAATACTGGAATAGTGCTACCATGTCACGCCAGCCCTTCTTTTCTCTAGACTAGCCAAACCCAAATCCTGCAAACATACTTGTAGACAGCTGGATCTTAAGTGCAGGCATTTAACAGCCTGAGCCTTGGTGGCTTAGGCTGTTAAATGCCTGCACTTAAGATCCAGCTGTCTACAATTACTGTAGGCTCGAATCCCACCAGGCTCAAGGTTGACTCAGCCTTCCATCCTCTCGTGGTAGGTAAACTGAGGACCCAAGATTGTTGGGGGCAATAAGCTGACTTTGTAAAAATGCCACTTAGTAATAAGCAGGCATATTCAATGGAATGAAGGCTATTGCTGAGCACACTGGGTTGTATCCCAAAAAATTGTAAGCCGCCCTGAGTCTTCGGAGAAGGGCGGCATATAAATGTAATTTAAAAAAAATATGTTTTTGTTTCCATATTTGCCTTTGCACTATTTCTAAGGTCTCACCATCTTTTTTTGTAACGTGGTGACCGAAACTGAATACAATATTCCAGAGGTGGTCTTACTATTTATAAAGCAGTACTTCACATGATGTTGCTTCTATGCCTTTGTTTATACAGCCAACAATTGTATTAGCATTTTTGGCAGTTGCTGCAAACTGCTGGCTCATGTTTAAGTGGTCATCCGCTAGGATTCCCAAGGTCTCACACTACTGTTTTGGAGCCAAATTTCACCTAAAATGTATTTGTACCTTTGGTTTTTCCTGCCTAAGTCTAAAACCTTGCTTCTCTCCACATTAATTTAATTAATTCATGTTATTGGATAGGACCCATTATTCAAGTCTGTCAAGATCTTTTTGGATCCTGAGCTTGCCTTCTGGGGTATCAGCTATTCCTGCCAGCTTAGTGTCATCTGCAATTTTTTTTTATTACATTTATATGCCGCCCTTCTCCGAGGACTCAGGGTGGCTTACAATTTTTTGGAGCACAACCCAATGAGCTCAGCAATAGCCTTCATTCCATTGTATATGCCTGCTTATTACTAAGTGGCAATTTGATAAGATCCCCTTCCATTCCCTCATCTAGGTCATTTATGAAGATATTGAAGAGTACTGGGCCTAAGACAGAACCTTGTGGTACCTCACTGCTTACTTCTCTCCATGTAGATGTAGTACCATTAGGGACTACTCATTGAGTACAATTTGTCAGCCAGTTATCAATCCATCTGGTGGTGATTCTGTCTATCCCACATTTTTCTGGTTTACAAAGAAGTAGATTGTAGCCTACTTTGTCGAATGCCTTGCTGAAGTCTAAGTATACTTAAGTCCACAGCATTTTGCTCTGGGCTACTAATTTATAGTCACTCTGTCAAAGAATAAAATAAGATTGGTTTGGCATGATCTGTTTTTAATGAACACATGTTGGCTACTACCATAATAACTATTTGTTTCTAGATGTTCAGTTTTCTTTTTCTTTTTAAATTATTATTTTCAGTATCTTCCCAGGTCCTAGTGATCTCTATTCATCAAGATGAGACAGGTATTTTCTTACCATTTTCTTGCTTTTATGTTTATTTCGAGTCTGTCTTTTTCAGTTGTGTTTTTGATAGGCTGAGGTATAGTGTGAAGACGAACTGCAAAGAATGAGTTAAGTAGCTCTGCTTTCTCTCTACTGTCTGTTACTTCCTTGCCATCTTCTCTCTTTAGTGGACTGACAGTTTCCTTGATTTTATTCTTGTTCTTTATCGTTGAACGAAACTTTTTTATCTTTGACTTTTGTTGCAAATCTTTTTTCATTCTGAGCCTTTGCTTTTCTGACTTCATCTTTGCAGATTCAGGATATCTGCTGATATTCTGCCTTAGTTATATGTCCTTCTTTCCATTTTTGTACTTATCCTTTTCTGTCTCTCTTTGGTCTTTTTTTTTAGATCTTTGTGCAACTATGCTGGTTTCTTCTTTGATTTCTTGTATTGCTTTTTCAGTGGAATTGTGTTGGACTGGACTTTTATAATAATATTTTTCAGTGTTTCCTACGCTTCTTGAGTTGTTTTCCCATTTAGGATTTTTATCAACGGGATTTTTCTTAGATTTTCTTGGCTAATAGCTGTACTATTAAATGCAGATTGGCCTGGAAAAAAATGCTTGAACATCCAGGGTTTAATAAGAGATGAGAGGGCTAGTCTCTGGATCTAGCTGGATCCAGAAGAGAAATGTGCTGACCTGGTTTTCAAGTGCGATGTGCCTTTCCCTCGAATGCATACTAGAATGATAACATTGCTCCTAATATTGTGATCATTAGTAGACAATCTGAACATCCTAGTGACCCATGTAGTTGTAAAAATGTAGAAGCTTGAAAAATCTGCATGTCCTTATTTCATAAATATGATAAGCTAATACTAGTAATACAAAGAATGTGATTCTTGGGTGAGGCAGGTGACTTCATTTCAGTACATGCCTGCATCTTCAAAACCAATGGATGATGTTGTTCACAGACAAATTACTTAATTACATCTTTCACACTGTTACTCTTGATACCTTACTAAAGCATCACAGGCTTAGGATTTAAAATCCAGCATGTTCTCCAGCAGTCTGAATTAGAAAAATAAAAGTCAAGCATATATTTAAAAAGAAGTTAATCCACAAAATTGTTCTCCAAGTGTCTTAACAAAGCATTGAGTTTAAAGCAAATCATGATCATTTATTGGTCATTATATATCATTAATCATAACAGAATATTTTCCTTCTGTTTTAATTTGATTTTTTTTGTTTCTTAATCTTCAGTGTCTTGTATTTGAAGATGCTCCCAATGGAGTGAAGGCATCACTGAAGGCTGGTATGCAAGTGATCATGATTCCAGATGAAAACTTGAACAAAGACCTTACAAAAGAAGCAACTCTAGTACTGGGGTCCATGAGTGATTTCAAGCCAGAATTGTTTGGTCTACCACCATTTGATTGAACATTATTTTTAAATTTTTTAAATTATTTTTTAAAAAATATCCATGTTTTTTTCTTTTTCTTTATAATATTGTTTCATTATTTACACTTCAGCTTAATTCAGAATTAAAATCACTTCAAATAAATTTATTTGAAATCTAAGAGGTTTCTAGATTATACACTCATTCAAAAAGAAATGTACTTTTTCATAAAATGGGGAGGGGGTAATCAACTAATAGCTCTCCTGAATTTTCTCATTTCTTCTCCCATCATTTTTATTTTCAGAAAAATTCTGTAAAGAACATTTTTTTCCTAGTTTGTTTTGGAAGTCTCCAGAACTAATCATGCAGAACTATATTTATATTAAAGTCACTTTGGATGGACTTTAATACAAGATTCTGCCACCCCTGATAAAAATACCTTTGCATTTATGTTCAAAGTTCTTTGACCATCTAAATAGGAGTTAGATCTGCTTTCAAGATTTTTTATGTAGTTGTCTGTGTTTAGCTGAATGTGAAACATAGTTGAAAATATTGCACAAATAATAATTGGTTGTATAATCTGAATTCATACATCATGCTAAAAAGGTGAACAACCTATTATCTCAAAGCCATCTATAGCTCCAAAGCTCTTTGTTATAATTCTCAGAAAGTTTTTTGTGTCCAAAAAGTGTCCCCTTGAATTGCACACAAATAATAATGCCTCAGTTATCAATAATAATGGCATAATATTTTACTATTTATTTGGTGAGATGTGTAGGAAAACTATAATATATGTTCTAAAATAGGCATAACAGGGTTAAGGAAAAATACATAACCCTCTTGTAAATTTATTGACCTAACATTGCATAAACCTTGCTCCATTCAAATGAAATTTTGGAAAAGTTTCCAACTGTGTACTAAGTCATAAATCACAACTTACATCAAACATAGTTTTAGTTTACACAAAGCTAAAAACCAAGCAAATCATCTCACAGCTTAAGTGCTATGTGTGAACCCAATCATATATTCCAAAATATTTATTTACCTAAGTCCATCCAGGAAATAAATCACATTACTTTAGGAAATGACTTTTTTTTCTTTATGCATTCTTTAAGGATAATTATTTAATGGAAAAATTATGAATGTATCTGGGATGGTTTAATTGGATTTTTATATTAAAAAGCTGGGCATTTTTATGACATTTCAGCAGAGATGATTTTAAGCCGCACAATTAAATGTATATCTTAGTACCTTTTTTGTGTGTGTGTGTGCTGTTTTGCTGTTGGATGTTTTCTTTTTCCCAAGCTTTTGCCCTTTTGTCTTTCTTTTCATTGCCAATTGTAAATATATCTTCCAGCTTTGGGGAAACCTTTGCTCTACTAAATATCACAAACAATGCTTCTTATCTTTCTTCTTCAAACTTATCTTCTTGCTTGATTAAGCTCATCTGATGAAGCCATGGCTGATTCAGCTTACTAGATACTGTTTCCTTTGCTGCATTATTGTCTATTTTCAATGTCTATTTTCTGTGTCCAGACAAAATAGTATCTGCAGTTCTGACTATGAAAATAGAAGTCTGTGTACTTAACAGACACACTGCTGAATTCTGGGGGAAAGAAAAAAAACTTTTGGGAGGTTGAAATTATGTACATATGGTGCCTCTATTTTGTGTAGCACTATTTATGGAATTTACAGTAAATTGTTTTGAATGTTAAGAACATTAGGAATATCCTGCTGTACCATTTTCAAAATTCGTCAAATGATACTCCTATATTTGCAGATTTATTAAAAGAATGGTAGGTTATAAATATATGCATGTCTGAATACTTTAAATGTACAGCATATCTGAATGCTGTAAATTAAAATGCTTTGCTATAATTAACTAAAATAAAACTTTACCTCTATGTCCTGAAACATCACTGTTCAGTGTACCATCACTTCTGTGTGTGTGTGTGTGTGTGTGTGTTTTAAATCAATTGCTCATTGTTCTCTACTAAATAACTAGGATTACATCATGACTGTGAGCATATATAGCTGAGATTTGTGGTCAGGTTAACCTACTGCAGTTGTTCTGAACCTGTGATCCGTGGGCCCCTGGAGGGCACAGTGTCATCACAGGGGGTCCATGAAGGCTTGGAGAAATATTATGATTTAAATATTGAGTTTAGTCTTGGTGATCCATGGCCACAAGAGGTATTTAAATGGGATCTGTGGTGAAGAAAAGGTTGAGAACCACTGGCCACTGACTGCTTTGTTAGACCAAAGCAAGTCTTTATAACTAGCATTCAAAAGATGTATTATTCATTCTATGATTATTTCTATTTCCTAAATATTTGTCGATACCGATCACCTTGTTACTATTCTCGCAAATGTAGTTTGTATTATGCCCAAGTTTTCTTTCTTGTGTCATTGAATTGCTCTTCTACAGATGACATAAGTAAATGTTAATTTTTTTTCCTACAATTTAATAACTCTATGAATTGAAGTAATTTTCTACATCTTAGCAAATTCCATGATTATTAGCTATTTTTTGCATCATACACATGATGCTGGAAAAATTATTTCCTAATTGTACTTTTTCCTTATAATGCCAGAAAGGAAAAGAACTCTTGATATTCATATTAAGGAAAGTATATGCTAAGGCACTGCATAACAAACACTCAAAACATGCAGAACTATTTTTGCCCATTATACTCATTTTCATGCCACAGTTACTAAGCAAATCACTATAGTTCTTAAGTTAGTAACAGGGTTGTTTAATGAATCTGGCTTCTCCATTGGTTTTTCTTTATGAGAAGGTCACAAAAGGCAATTACATGACCCTGAGATACAGCAATCATCAAGCATCTGCATTTTGATTACGTGGTCATGGGATGCTGCAACAGTTGTGAAAAATGTTCATAAGTCACTTTTTTCAGGGCTGTTGTAACTTTAAACTCACTAAATTAGTAAGTCGAGTACTACCTGTATTGTTTTTTCACTTTTCAAAAATTGAACCACATTTTCTTTCACTGACTTACGTTACAATGACTGGAAAAAGCTTTTTAAGCACAAGAGAGCTGTCTTGGGAATCTCTTCCCATCTTGATTGTGCTATACTATCCAGGAAATGCTAATAAATTTTTTTCAAAGTGTATTTACTACTAGTGGGTGGAGAATTTAAAAATAAACCAAAGCAACCATATTCAGAAACTTAACCAAAAGGAATGTTAACAGAACATTAATAATCTTCAGAATATACATCATTTGCTAAATATTGGATTACTTTTACAAATTAAGATTCATTTAATAATATTAGTGTGTATTCTAAATGGAACATGAAATGAAAATATTATTTTGTCCAAGCTCAGAAAGAAAGCCTTACTCAAAACATTTTATTCAATTGCTGTGATGGAACAAACTCAATATTACATGAGCACACAGACACAGACTCACACAAAATATTCATTCTCTGGTTTCTCTTCAGATCATTCCTATAAATGTGTCACCTTTTACTAAAGAAATGCAAGCCATCCTCATTATTCATGGTTTTTGTATTTGCACAGTTGCTTATTTAGAAAAATGTTTTTGTTGCCCCCGAATCAGTACTTGTGGCACTGCTGTGCTTATTTGAGGACATGCAGAGCAGTAAAACATTACAATAATCCAACCTGCACTTTCCAGGTTGAGGTTTCAGCATTTGGTAATTCAGTATTCAAGGCATTTTCACAGAATGAAACTACTGTTAATAATGAGAATTGCCTACATGAAATGTTCAAACCATAGAGAACTCAGATCTAGCTCCTTGCTTCCTTGTTTTTCTTTATCTGAGCCAGAAGAGTAGAGGGGATCATAATCCAATGGGTTATTTTAAAACATTTTGGGAAATATTTAATATCCCCATAGGATAAAATTAGAGAACATGTTGCGTATGAAATAGAGAAACACAACTAAGCCTCAACAAAATCTTTCATCATCTGAAATAAACTCCCTGACAGCTCAACCAGCCCACATTAATGGAGAACAAAAGTGCTAATCTTTCAACAACATTAGTACTTATTTTAGCAGCTTTAGCAATAGTACAGGCTATTCATCTGGAAAGAATATTTGAAATTCAGCTAGTGAAAATTGTATTCTGGTCTCTATGTGAGGGTAGGTGTTTTTGATTTCTTAACTTTTCCAAAAATAAAATAATTTTGCTGCAAATGCTGTCCTACATATGACTTATATTTTAGCACTTGTATCTCAACAGGAAAAAGCCTAATAATCTGTTGCTCCAATGCTGTGGACTCACCCATCAAGCAAAAAAATCATTCTGAATAATCACCTCTGGGTAGCTAAAATGTGAATCAACTTAAGTATATGTATATTCACAGCCCAGGACAAGAGCTAAACTCACAGATAATCCCACAGAAAAACAGGACCTTTTAAACATTTTTAAATTCACTCTGGAGCCCAAAAACAACAGGTCAAAAGAGCATGCAGAACAATATGTTTCCTATTAACGTACATCACACATTAACACTGCATAAATTAAAACAAAACTCTGTATTAATGCCAATTGTATTTTTTAAAAAAATTGTCATGCTAGTTAAGCATGCACAGCAATACTGTTGTGGTTAGTCGGCAGCAAGTGCGGACGGCTGAGGAGAGCGAGGACTCAGATGACCATTAGGACCATTAGGGAGTGGACTGCTGCATTCAGAGATTGTGGGGGCTGGCAGCAGCGATGAGGAGGTTCCCAAGGAGCCTGTGCCAAGTGCGCGTGCGTGCAGGATTGCTCGCAGGAAAGAGCAGCTACAACAGCACGGGTGACTTGGGAGTAAAGCTGCAAGATAATGGCCCCTCCTTCAAGAAGATAAAAGCCAGCTGTGAAGTAAACGTGCTTTGCAGGAAGCAAAGACATTTTGAAACTCAGCCTCGTGGACATTACAGTTGATATTTGAAGACTCTTGTGTTGTAAACTATTTCTTATCTGTTGTTTTTTGGCAGCCTTGCAAAAACTTGGCAAGGCTCTTTCTTGTCAGAGCTAATTAGTTGGAAGCAGCCTTTTATCTGTGAAGAAACAGGATTCATAGATGAAACATTCAAAGGTTGTGCTGCTGCCTTTGCCTTGTGTTTGCTCTCTTGGAACCAGGTTTGGGTCAGAACAAATTCACATGTGCAAACATTCTATTAACAGTCTTCACATGAATTCTAAATTTCTCAGCTATTTATAAAACTGCAGTAACTTACCAGAGGGGCAATGAATTAAGCTGCAGTCTGAGTTGATGTCTCTTCTGCCCTGTTATCAATTCTCCCAGATTTACATCATCAATCTTCACCAATAAAGCAACAGAAATATGACGTAGTTGTTCTAAAAACAACATAAAACAGTCCAATAATGACTTACAGAAGAAGAGTAACCTACCATGAAACCAACTTGACTTAATTATTTCATATCCCATTTGAAGTGAAATCTTCAACCTGTTTGTTTCAAGCTGAAACAACATGAAGGATCAATATTTTTCAAAGTATATTCCCAAATACATTTTTTCTTTGATGTAAATGCTTTATGGTTGATTTGGAGGTACATTTTGAATATTTACAAACTCCAAACAGTTTCTGCAGAAAAGAATAGGGAAAAAAGTAGAAATGGTTTTAGGAAAAATTTAACACCACAGAAAGATTTGTTACATAATACAGAGCAAAAGGGAGTTCAAACTTCTGAATCTGACATTTACTATTTTCTTATTTTGAATCTATACAATTGGATATAGTAATTATGCATTCATTTGCTCAAATGTCTTTCTTTCATGTTTATGATTGTACAAATCACAAATTGCCACCCTGACAGCTAGCATAGAATAAAACCAAAAACAGAAATAAAAAAAGAAAAACCGACCACAAAAGAAATATAACCTAACTGAGGCCCACATGCAGTTTCTATTCTCAATGCAGATAGGCTCATTACACATAATAGCCTAATCTGAATCTCAGAGCGTGTGATGTCCCAGAGGTTGATACTACAATAGAAAATGCATACATCTTAATCCTGCCAAATGATATACTTAACAGAGGAAATTTGGAGCAAGCCAATCCTTTTAGAATGAACGAGATGAGCACAGTTAATTTGATTTAGGTGACACAACAAATAATCTGTCCCTGTTTATATAGGACTTTATAAGTGATGTCCAAGACCTTGGACTGAACACAACCTATTGGAAGTCATTACAGCATGGAAAATAGTGGATTGTGCCATGGTGGAGCCATAAATATTTATTCCTCTGTGTTCTGAGTGAGTTGCAGTTCAGGATGGATTTCAAGGGCAGTCCCACGTAGAGTGTATAGTAATAGTCCAAACAAGAGAAGATCAAGAATGACTTTGACTAAGGCTGCTTATCGAGCGATGAGTGTAATTGTTAGATAAGGATTTGTGCAAATGACCTTCTGGCCACAATTGTTGATTCCCAAATTTCGCACTGGTTCTGTATTGGGGAAGTGCTATACTATTCAGAACTACAGATGGGAACATTCCATATTCAGGGAGCTCTAATAAACATATCACTCAGTCTTTCTAGGGTTAAGTTGAGGCATAGAACATAGAATAACAGAATTGGAAGGGACTTTGGAGGACTTCTTATTTTTCATGTTATTTCTCATCCTGATCTCCACAGACACCAGCAATGAAAACAATTGATGACATCCCTTGCTCAGCTTCGGTAACAAACTGATGCTATCATCCATCATTTTCCTATTGATGTTAAATAGGAGTAGAGATATTGTAGAACTTTGCAGGACTCTACAGAATGGAAACTATCTAGGGATAAATCTCCTCCTATCAATATCTTCGGAATTGATACTAGATGAAGGGGGACATATCTCACTGGCCTGCCCAGTTCCAATCATCTTTTCCCTTTTTTTTGCCCTCCGTCAGTTGCCAATGTTCCTACTTTCCCCCAGGCTTTCACTTGCTATCTCTCTCTCTTCTTGTAATAAAATAAAAACATCTGACGTGCTTCGTTTCAGGCCCCATGAAAACAAAGTGTTCTGTGCATGCAATGGTTTGCGCATGGAACAATTTTCTACCTCCCTACAATCTATATAAAAATAAGCATGAGTCAGTGCTGTTTTTTTCTTATATAACTGTATCTAGATAGATTGATTGTTTTGTTTTTGTATAAAGAAAGAAAACTGGTCAAAACTTCATTCTAGTTTTTTTATTGCTATACATTTGCTGTGTACAATAGTAACACAGTATTATTACAGTCATTGATTTAAGGCACCAGAAATATAGCAGTTATTAAATGAGAAAGCCAATAATGATGTAGGATTTAGAAGGAAAATTATAAGCCATCAGATGTTTTTGCAGTGTAACTGCCAGCATCTTATAGAATTGGCTAAGTTATTGGAATTATTCAGTATCATGGTTCAGGAGCATGGTTCAAGACCACCTACCCTGAAATGGAAAATAAATAGTTATGATGACCTGATTCAGAATAAGAATTTTATTCTTGATGCAAACCGTGGGCATTGGCTTTTAATTATGTCTTCAGCTTTTAACTGTGAATTCCCAAATACCAAATGCTCAAATCTACTATGACATTATATTTTCTATTATTTGGCTATGATTCCAGAACAGGTAGTACAGAGGCTGGTAAATACAGATACTAGTTTACAGAGTAAACTCAAAATATATAAGAAAAAAATTATATTTAATCTGCATTGTCTCCAAAATAACACTAAATCTGAATCACCTCATATAAGAACTAGCTTCTAAAAGAAATGACATCTAGATGATGTTGGATGTGCCCCAAGATTCAATTTAAAAGCAACTCTTCCATTAAATGTCAGATGTACAAAACTGCTGCACAAATCCTGTTTCTTTTTTCATATACATATGCATATGCATATACATATACATATACATATACATATACATATACATACATACATACATACATACATACATACATACATACATATATATGCAGGTCTTGGTGTGTTCGGGTCTTATCCCGTGTAAGATTGAGAGTATTCTTGGTGACATTTTGACAAGGTCCCGCTCGCCATCTTCAGGCTGGTGCTTTTGGCTTCGTGCTTGTGTGAGCAAAGCGTGATCGGAGCTGCCGTCTCTCTATAAATACTGGTGGGGAGGTGTGGTGTGCTGGCTCTGTTGTAAGTGGGCTGGTTGGCTGTGTTGTTGCTTCTTGATTGGTTGATGGAGTTGATGTTTGCAGATTTTTGTCCTAGGGAGCCATTGGGTTTTTTGTAGATTAGGACAACCAGGAAGGGAAGTTGGTTGTTGGTTTCTGTTTCCATGGTAAATTGTATTTTGGGGTGTAGGCTGTTGAGATGTGTGAGGAAGTTGTCCAGTTTTTTTTTTAAATTCACATTTATATGCTGCCCTTCTCCGGAGACTCAGGGCGGCTTACAATCTTTGGAGCACAATCCAATGTGCTCAGCAATAGCCTTCATTCTATTGTATATGCCTGCTTATTACTAGGGCTTTTGGCTCCCCCAAGTGGCATTTTTACAAAGTCAGCTTATTGTCCCCAACAATCTTGGGTCCTCAATTTACCTACCCCGGGAGGATGGAAGGCTGAGTCAACCTTGAGCCTGGTGGGATTCGAGCCTGCACTAATTGCAGGCAGCTGGAGCTAAGTGCTAGGTGTTTAACAGCCTGCACCACCAAGGCTGGTGGCTTAGGCTGTTAAATGCCTGCATTTAAGTTCCAGCTGCCTACAATTACTGTAGGCTTGAATCCCACCAGGCTCAAGGTTGAGTCAGCCTTCCATCCTCTTGGGGTAGGTAAACTGAGGACCCAAGATTGTTTGGGGCAATAAGCTGACTTTGTAAAAATGCCGCTTAGTAATAAGCAGGCATATACAATGGAAGGAAGGCTATTGCTGAGCGCATTGGGTTGTGCTCCAAATATTGTAAGCCGCCCTCAGTCTCTGGAGAAGGGCGGGATATAAATATGAATTTAAAAAAAAGGTTGACTCAGCCTTCCATCCTCTCGGAGTAGGTAAACTGAGGACCCAAGATTGTTGGGGGCAATAAGCTGACTTTGTAAAAATGCCGCTTAGTAATAAGCAGGCATATACAATGGAATGAAGGCTATTGCTGAGCACACTGGTTGTATCCCAAAAATTGTAAGCCACCCTGAGTCTTCAGAGAAGGGCGGCATATAAATGTAATTTTAAAAAAGGCTCTTTTCTTTCCTGTGTGGCCAAATTACGAAAGTGTCATCTACATATCTAAGCCAGAGTTGGGTTTGTGTTCAGATTTGTCTAGGGCATTGGCTTCAAAGTGTTCCATGTGTAGGTTAGTGATGACGGTTGAGGGGGTGATCCTATAGGTGCTCCTTCTATCTGTTTGTATCTTTGTCCATTGTGGATGAAGTTTGTGTTGGTTAGGCAGTGGTTGGTCAGATCTAGGATGTGCTTAGGGGGTTGTATTTGTTTTGGATAGCTGTCAAGGCTTCTTTAATAGGTACTTGGGTGAAGAGGGATATGACATTGAAGCTCATGAGTAGGTTGCTGGGTTGTAGGTTTGTTTCTTTATTGTTTCTATGAAGTGGAAAGAACCACCAAATCCAAAATAAAAGCCTTGCCCATCAGTGAAGAGATACAGCAAAGAATCATCCCAGAGAAAAATCATCCAGATGCCCTAAGCTCTATGGTCTCCCCAAGATACACAAAGAAGGAACACCACTCAGACCCATAGTCAGCTCCATAAGCTCACCTCTACAGAATCTTGCCAAATTTCTCACCAAACAACTCCAGCCCTACACAGAATCAATCACCTCACACGTACAAAACTCTTTCCACTGTAGATGACACTTTCGTAATTTGGCCACACAGGAAAGAAAAACTGGACAACTTCTTCACACATCTCAACAGCCTACACCCCAAAATACAATTTAGCATGGAAACAGAAACCAACAACCAATTTCCTTTCCTGGACGTCCTGATCTACAAAAAACCCAATGGCTCCCTAGGACACACCATCTACCAGAAGAAAACACACACCAACCACTACTTAAATGCACAATCCCATCACCACCCTGCACAGATCAACTCCGTAGCCAAGACCCTCATTTCCAGAACCAAACGCCTAGACAACAAAGACCTCCTGAGAACAGAATTAAACACCCTCACTAACATATTAATTTCCAACAGATTCCAAAGAAGCACAATCACCAACCTAATCCTAGGGGAGACACCCCCCAAAAACCAAGACACAGAACAGGATGACGGCATCGCCCTTCTCCCCTACATCAAAGGCACCACAGATAAAATCAGCAAAATTCTCCACAAACACAATATCAGGACAGCCTTCAGCACTGACCAAAAAATAGCCAACATCTTAAGAAACCCCAAGGACAAGATCCAGTTAGAAAACCAAGGAGTTTATAAAATACCATGCAAAATTTGCCCAGCCACATACATTGGACAAACCAACAGGAGAATAAACGCAAGCATTGCAGAACACAAGAACGCAGTCAGAAAAGAAGAAAAAAACTTCCTCCTTTTTCCAGCACCTTAAAGCCACAAGACATGAAATTGATTTTGAGGGAACCATATTAATCTCCAATACTGAACACTTCAACAAGAGAATAATTAGGGAAGCCATCGAAATAGAGAACCACCCCCATAACATGAATAAACGGGACTATAGCTCCCGCCTACCAGACATGTGGAAACTAGCCCTAATCAACAATCGAGTCCCAGCCACGAAAACCAACACCAGACCCAAAACAACACATGATGCCACCACCAATCTCCCTCACCAGACTCAAACCCAAACCCATCCCACAGACAAAAGGCAACCACCATCCAGAAACCAGACCACGGCTGTATCACCAGCTGCTACACCCCCCTCCGACCCCCAGCTAAGCAAACTGACACATGCTATGAACACAGAGCCAGACCTCAAACTCGGAGCCAAACCAAAGCCCAGAATGTCACATCACAGCCTTCTGCTGAGGATATTACATCACGGAACTCAGGAGGTTACAACACAAAACCTCAGGAGGTTACAATACAGCCAATGACCCAGGAGATTACAGCACAAGACCCAGGATGTCACAACAATAGAACTCAGAAGGTCATCACACAGCCCATTACCCAGGTTGTTACAACACAGAAGGCTCATAGACACACAGCCAATACCTCAGCCACACAGGTGCTTACAAAAAAAGCCAACCAATCTGCAAACATCAACTCCATCAACCAATTAAGAAGCAACAACACAGCCAACCAGCCCACTTACAACAGAGCCAACACACCACACCTCCCCACCAGTATTTATGGAGAGACAGCAGCTCTGATCACACTTTGCTCATACAAGCACGAAGCCAAAAGCACCAGCCTGAAGATGGTGAGCAGGACCTCATCGAAATGTCACCAAGATAATCTCAAACTTACACAGGATAAGACCTGAACACACCAGGACCTGAATACCTGTACCTGTGAAAATCTACAAAAACAAATGTATGTATGTATGTATGTATGTATGTATGTATGTATGTATATGTAGGTCTTGGTGTATTTGGGTCTTGTCCCGTGTAAGATTGAGAGTACCTTGGTGACGTTTCGACGAGATCCCCCTCACCATCTTCAGGCTGGTGTCTTCGGCTTTGTGCTTGTGCCAGCAAAGCGTGATCTGAGCTGCCTTCTCTCTATAAATACTGGAGGGGAGGTGTGGTGTGCTGGCTCTGTTGTAAGTGGGTTGGTTGGTTGTGTTGTTGGCTGTGATCACGCTTTGCTGGCACAAGCACAAAGCCGAAGACACCAGCCTGAAGATGGTGACTGGGATCTCGTCGAAACATCACCAAGGTACTCTCAATCTTACACGGGACAAGACCCGAATACACCAAGACCTACATACCTTTACCCGTGAAAATCTATGAAAACAAATGTGTGTGTGTGTGTGTGTGTGTTATTTAGGTTTCTTCGGGTATTTTCCCACATAATAGTTGTGCTTTTATAGTGATGTTTTGGCAGAATCTCATCTGCCATCTTCAGGCTTGTGTACTGGGTTCTTTTTTTAAATAGTATGTTTCAGGCTTGTCAGCCTTTGTCTATTTGAATTTGGTTCTGGCCCTGTGTTTTATTTGAATGGTCCTCTTTTCATCCCTATTGGCTGGGAGTCTAGGTCTGTGTTCATTGATGCTCGAGTTGCTGTGTTGTTGATTGGCTGGCAACATTGTGTTTTGTGTATCGGGGGCGTGTTTGGTTTGGAGGTATTGCGGGGGGTTTTGTTTGTGTCCAGGTGTTTGTTTGTATTGTGGTATAGAGATCCTCACAAACAAAAGGATCTCTATACCACAATACAAACAATATAAGGACACAAACAAAACAAGTTAATTGGCAGGAACCTTTTAGCAGTTCTGACTACAGAGAGAAACGTCAATTCCTGACTTTATCTATGGTTCTTATGGACTTATGTAGAACTACTATGTCTTCTTAATTCACAAAACATTTTAATATTTGATACAGCATTTCAGATTGCTATGCCAACAAAATGCACTTTGACTATGTAATTTATTACAATCTGGAGATGGAACAGAACATAAGAATAACAAAAAAAGTGTGACATGCCTTCAATATATAAAATGGGATGGGGATTCCTACCCTTAGCAATTACAGTCAGCAGATTATAGTGGCAGTAAAAAAGATACAGTTGTCTGCCATGGTTCTTAGCCAAGCTCATCAATTGTAGGACAAAGTTCAATAGCCGTATTCAGAGTATAGTTTCATATGTCAAAAGAAATTCTAAAGCAGGAGCCCTGAGGAAAATATCTAAAGGTCACAGCCATATATATACTTTGCTATTGAAGCATCGGTGATGGAGATCTCTCTGTTCATTTTTAGAGATTCCACATTTGGGGGAGTCATATCAATCACTTGTGCTTGCTTCACCTTACTTGGCTCATATTGCAACACATTTCTTTTCAAGAAAATGTGTTCAATTCCAGGGGAGATTGAAGATGAATTTTGTAGTCAGATTTCATGCTGGATTTATATTATCATTATTATTTTTAATTCTTGAAAGTTATTTTTGTACAATAATTTATCTCCTCAGAACAAAACACAACTAATGAGCATTGAAATAAATTCCTGGCTAAATGTTTCTTCTGATAACTATTTATTTATTTATTTATTTATTTATTTATTTATTTATTTAATTTATATCCCACCTCACTTCCCCCAATGAGGAACTCGAGGAGGCGTACAAAAGAATAAAAGCAATTTCTATACAATATAAAAACAAGAAACTCATTCATACCAATCCAAAACATACACAGGGGAAAAGCAAGTTCTCAATGCCATGCCCTCTGACAAAGCCAGGTCTTAATGGCTTTGCGGAAGGCAAGTAGATTTGGGATGGTTCTAATCTCCATGGGGAGCATATTCCAAAGGGACGGCGCCGCTACAGAGAAGGCCCTAACCTGTGGCCCCGCCAGCCGACATTGCCTGGCTGACGGTATCCAGAGCAAGCCCTCCCTGTGAGATCTAACTGGGCGCTGGGAGGCATAAGGTTGCAGAAGGTGGTCTCGCAGGTATCCCGCTCCTAAGCCATGAAGGGCTTTAAAAGTTGTCACTAGCACCTTGAATTGCACCCGGAAGACCACTGGTAACCAGTGTAGCTCATGGAGGATAGGTGTTATATGGGCATGTCTAGGTGCACCCATGATCACTCACATGGCCACATTTTGCAGCAGCTGAAGTCTCCAAGTGCTCTTCAAGGGTAGCCCCATGTAGAGCGCATTGCAGTAGTCCAATCAAGAGGTGATAAGGGCATGAGCAACCATGTGTAGAGCCCCCCAGTCCAGGAATGGTCGCAACTGGCATAACAGGCGAACCTGTGCAAAGGTCCCTCTGGTCACAGCCGTAAGATGGTGGTCAAATTGTAGCTGTGGATCCAGAAGGCCTTCCAAGTTGCGGACTCGTTCTGAGGGGAGCAATTTCTCTCCCCCCAGTACCAAAGTTGGATAATCAATTGAACCCGGAGGGGGCAAGCCCCATAGCCACTAGGTCTTGTCAGGGTTGAGTCTGAGCCGATTAGTCCCCATCCAGATCCTCACATCCTCCAGGCACCGGGACTATCTATCTATCTATCTATCTATCTATCTATCTATCTATCTATCACCATCTATCCATTTATTTCCTAAGCCTTGCTAGATGACATTAAGGGAGGGATCTGGAATGTGCCCACTCAGTCTGAATTTACAAGACAGGAAAATACTGTCAGAGAAATGGCCCTGCAAATAACAAGAAGGTTTGTGAAGATTCTGACAAAAACAGTTTAAATGTGTTATATTGAGTTAAAAATTATTTCAAAACTTCAAATGATTAGAAAAGAATATTAAATGTAACAGAAAGTGGAAGTGGCTCAGAATACTATGTGACTTGATTCTAATTTTTAGTCTGTCTTTCTGCAGTAGTCTTAATTTCAAGATTGGAGGAATTACATTTGATTGGAATCCATATTTCTATATTCCAAAAACTGGGATGTAGAAATAAATAAATCAGAATGGATAATTTCACTATTCAACTAGGAAGAAGGCAATGATACCAAGAATTATAGTGAATAAAAGGACAGAGTAGAATGGACGAAGTAACTTGCCTCTTAAGAGATGCTCATTGTTTTCTGCTCTATTTCTCATATTTATCAAGGCCAAAATTAATGAAGTTAAGTAAGTGGCAAACCAGGTTAAGTAAATGTGAGCAAGTAAATTGTAGTAATGACATGTAACTAAGGAAGGCAGCAGAATGTATTCAATTAAATCAATTTGATTTATCAGAAGGACTGCAAAATAATTGAGAGCAGGGAAAAAAAACCCAAATATGTGTGTCAAATATTTTTGTAGCAGAGTTTGAAACGACCTCGAATAAATAAAAGCTTGCCATGTATTTGAAAAACAAAGTAGAATTCAATAC
The DNA here is from genome assembly GCA_009733165.1 of Naja naja. Taxonomy (NCBI): domain Eukaryota; kingdom Metazoa; phylum Chordata; class Lepidosauria; order Squamata; family Elapidae; genus Naja; species Naja naja. The sequence goes on from CM019153.1 coordinate 10,487,470, forward strand.
AATGCAGAACAAAGTAGGTTTCCAGTTGGAAAATAAATATCTAGACTGCATATTTATTTGTAGATGTAAATCAGGAGCAGGCAATTTCAGTTAATATCCCAAGACCTCATATAGAAACTTCAGCAACATTAAGTCCCCAGTGATAAATTCTATGGCAAAATAACTACATTTCAGTACTGTGGTTTTTTTGGAAGTGGTGGTGGGGGAAGAGGAGGAGGAGCAGAAAGGGGAGGAGAAGAAGGCAGTAATGAGCACTTGCTTCTTGTGGGGACTAGCAAATTGATGTCCTGTTCATATTGGAAGGCATTGTGACTAAAAGGCAGCTGGATCCAGGTTCCAGACAGCCAAAAATTTGCTCTGTATTAAAGAGAGATTTTTTGAGATTACCTCATGAACTCCAGACAGCTGGGTATATTTTGTGAGTTGATGGCAAAACCAGGTGCTTTTGTGATCATTTGTGATTTAGCTGGAAATTGGAGGTTACATCATGCTTTGAGCCATTAAAGCAGCCTTACATATATCAAGGCTGTCAAACTCCCAGCCCATGGGCCACATGTGTCACATGCTGGCCACGCCCATGCCTGGTTTAGCGAAGGGGGGGAAAGTCCCATATGTCACATGACAATAACATGATGACATGAGTTTGACACCCCTGCCTTACATGGACTCAAAGTGTGATGAAATCTTATCTTTTAAATCAGTTTTGAGTTCAATTGTTTATTTACTGATTGAAAATAATTTGGAACCACATGTCTGGTATTTACTGGGTCTCTCTCTTCAATCTGTTTTTTTTAAAAGAAAATTACATGTTTCCAGCATTGTACATTTTTATTGTTTGAAATATACAGAAAAGGGTGGTTATAGCATTGTTTCTAGAAAGCCTTCAACATCAAGAGTTTGGATGAAATTTATTTAAAGAAAGACTTTGAAGTTAATTAGAAAGATCCTCTCACATGGGAAAAATTATCTGCTTATATTGCAAGTTGATAATGACTTTAAAGGTTGATTTCTAGAGAGCACCAGATGGCAACTTTAAAAGAAACATTTAATACTTGGTTCCAAGAAGTACTTGAATTATATAACTCTATACCGAAACCAAAAGTTCCTATTGAAGAGTAACAAGTTTAGGCACAAAGATAGAAAGACTCACTAATTCCTACAATGGAAGAATGGATGGTAAAGGTGATAAAGTTAATGGAGATAGTGATATTGACTGTATTAATTATAGAAAGAATGTACTGTATATATATATTTAATATATAAAAATAATTCATCTAGTGTTGTTTCTCCTTGGAGACCGCTTCTGAACTTTTTGCTCAAACTTGAAAAAATGAAATGTTGATTTTAGGTTTTGGTGATTAGATTTTGTAATTATACAAATGGCTTGAAATATTGTCAAATATAAATCAAAAGGTTGATGTTGTATGATTTTTCTGATCTACTGCAGCAAAGAGAATTGAAAGTCATTACATTTTCTTCCCTAGTTGCTTTTTTCTTTTTCTTCTTTTTCTAATTTTTGTTTCTTCTTTATTTTTACCTTATAATGAAACTTATAAAAAGTTTTAAAAAACAGGAAGCCAGGTCTGAAATCAGACAGAGAATGATTGCAGATGATTGATGCTAGAAATGGGGGATGGTGAAGGATGGCAATGATGGCACTTGAGAAATCTTCAATTTTTGTTCCTATCCTTAACTGTACAAAAACACAACAAAAACTCTGTAATGTCCCCCCTTCCAATTCAACTTGGCATCTTACAATGGCTTTGCATCATTAGACAGCCTCCTGCATAAGGATGTAACATATGTAACAATTGTAATATAGCCATAGTAGCAATAGCACTTAGACTTGTATACTGCTTCATAGTGCTTTACAGCCCTCTTTAAAAGGGTTAACAGAGTCAGCATAGTTTCCCCAACAATCTGGTCTTCATTTTACTGACCTTGGAAGAATGGAAGGCTGAGTCAACCTTGAGCTGGTGAGATTCGAACTACTGAACTGCATTCTAACCACTGCACCACCACAGCTTTTATAATGTGGTTTGCTTGCTTAGGACTCAACCATGTAATGGTAATTTATAAAGCATGAATTGTGGCTTAATGTAATCTGCAAGGGTTTCAAAGTATTTTGAAGATAACTTTTTTGAAACTGGACACTAATGTATAGTATAATAGCTGTATTTTCTGACCCACAATATGCTCACAGTCTAACCTGGATAGTATTGTCATTTCCTCCATGTAAACTTATTCTTCAATTTAATTGCTGTTTGGAAAATCAGAAAATGCAAGCAAGGCCACATTACTTTAACTTCAATATAGTCTTCTCTCCACTTATTGCAAGCTCCTTATGCTTGCAAAAAAGAGACAAAGTAGCATATTATACCTGTCTTTTGGAGCAATTACTTCATGCAGAGACAACATTTTCAAATCAGTTACTAGTGCAATCTTCAAAGCTGTACTCCTGCCTATAACAACTAAATGACTTTGAAATGCACAATCTTCAAAGATGGAAGAACTTTGCAAGAGCAATTATTGGTATTGCAGGTGTTGCTACTACAACAGGTATTGCAGCTACAATCAGTTGGGTAATAGTTTTAGATGCTGGGAACTGTAGCCCATCTGATGGACACAATATAGATTCCTAAATTATGAAATTATAAATTCTCTGTTATATTTTGATTGGTGGAATTACCATATTTATTGTTGTGTGGAATCTCGATCTAGACTAGAGGGAGGGATCAAGACGGACACAAGTTTAGAGTTGCTGCACTGCAATAAGCAGCCATGCCAGACCTCTGAGAGAATCCTTGAACTTTTATTTTGCCATTCCCAAGGATGTGATTCTTGTAACACAGTTGACTGACAATACACTACTGTTGAGACTCTTCACAAATGTTTCTGGTTGATTTTGCCTGATAAAGGTTTATATTTAGTGGGTGGATTTAGTGGGTGGATATGGAAGAGAAGTACTTTTAACTTGTAAGCAGTCATCAGTTTTTCTTTCAGCCTTGATTCTACAGTGAGTCTATAGAATTTCTTCCATTTATGTAATATCACAAACCTGTATACTGAAAACTTTGTGAATGGTTTGAAATTGTGTGCATCAGATTTTATTTTTCTGACATGCTTTACTGAGGCCAAAGTTTTAGATTTCCTCTCCATCCTCATTCAGGAAAATCTATCATTTTACATGATGGTATGTAAATATGGTAAAATCCTTTTTTTACATAACAAAAATGACTCAAAGCATTGATGGTATGATGCAAAGATAGCTAAAATAGTGGCATACTAAAAACCAACACTGAAAAATGGGTATGTGAAAGTAATTATATTTCCACTATACCCCTCCATAGACACATAGTCAGCATATTTTGTTTTTATTTAAAGTTTTTATTTAAACCCTCAAGAATGATGTTTGGGTTCCTTATACTAACTGATGATTTATGATACAGATGAAAAATGCATTATATCTGTAGTCTAAAGGTACTTTTTATCATCTTTAATTTTAAAGAAGGCTAACACGTACTGAAATCAGATATGTATTTTAACTCGTAGAATTCTTAAAATACAATTAAAGCCGAATAATTTTCATTTAGGTTTAATGGACGCAGAGATTTAAAAAAATGGGGCTTTGTTTATATAGATAGGTAGTCCTTGACTTACAACAACAATTGAGCAACAAAATTTATGTTGCATTTGTTAAGTGAGTTTTGCCCCATTTTATGACCTTTCTTGCCACAGTTGTTAAGTGAATCACTGCAGTTAAGTTAATAACACAATTATTAAGTGAATCTGAGTTCCTCACAGACTTTGTTTGTTAGAAGGTCACAAAATATATAATCACATGATTTTGGGACACACAACCATCATAAATGAGTCAATTGTCAAGTGTCTGAATTTTCATTAATAATAATAATAATAATAATAATAATAATAATAATAATGACTATAATAGTCATAAGTGTGAAAAAAATCACTTTTTTCAGTGCTGTTGTAATTTTGAATGGTCACTAAATGAACTGTTGTACATCGAAGACTACATGTATGCTATCGCTACATATTCTGAATATGTAGAGATAGCAGGACTCATATACCCACAATGGAAGAATGGATGACAAAATTAATGGAGTTGGCAGAGATGGTGAAGTTGATTAAAGAAAAGACTTTATCCAGCTTCATTTCTACTTGAAAACCAGTCTTGGATTTTTGCTTGAAAGAAATGAAATTTTAACTTTGGGTTTTGATGATTATATTTGGGTTTATAATGATAGCAGTCATGTTCCTTATGGTTTATTCTAGTTCAAGCCGTCATTGATTTTTGGATTTTTATCTGTACTGAAAAAAGTTAGTTAACTTTTAGTTAGTTAAAAAGTTAGTTAACTTTTTTCTGAAGTTTTTTTTCCTTTTTGTTTGCACTCCCCAATTTTGTTTTCTTTTCCTTAAAGAAAAACACTTTTCCTTTGCTTTTTTTCTATTTTATACTTTTTTGAAATTTAATAAAATTTTTGAGGGTAAAAAAGGACAACTAACACATTTCATCCACAGCTATAAATCATTATAAAATGCAAGGTACTTAAATGTGAGGTTTGAATATTTCTAGAAACAATGGTGGATTAAGGGGTGATATTTCAATAGCAACAATCACGAGTGAATAAAGTGCTAAGTTTACTCTTCATTCATTCAATTATCATATCATTCATCAAAAGAGGTGAAACTGATTTGCATCAAACAGGACAGAGCAAATATTTAAAAATACTGACTTTATGTTTCCAGAAAGTTCACTCTCCAGTGCTAAGCATCAGAAATGAAGGTAGACAAATTTCAATACAATTTTTCTGGGAGAAATACATATTATCTACATCTATGCATTTTTATCTAACAACAATAACAATTTTATTTCCTGAAATAAACCTGAATGTAGGGCAACTTTTTCCTGTGTAAGATAGACTACACGGTATGAAATTGCTTTTCTTATTGTTAAAGAATTTAAGAAGTCAATTTTAATATAAAAATAAATTAATTTCAAATATCAATTCTTTCAATAATAGTAATTGTGTCAGCAGCTGTTGTTCAGGCCAACAACATGCGACATGAAATTATAATGGTCTGTTCAGAGACTATAAAACACTTATGGAACTGTTTGGAAAATATAACCCACCTGAAAATTCCTCAATTATGCATGAAAAGCCAGCCAACTTTCCAGTTTATAGTAAAGCTGTTATCAAGAATCTGAACAAGTTTCCACCCAATGAACTGTTAAGAAAAATTGGGCTCTAAAGTGTAAGTAATCCATTTGCTGAAATGTTGGTAACCTTATTCTTACCCTTTCAATGAATCTTGTTACAGAAGACTCTGTGGAAATGTTAACTGAAAAGGCTACCAAGAACCTGACAGCAGTAGCCTTGTTAGCAAAAGCCTATGTCATTCATAAATAAGTAAAGAACATGGAACATTTCTTTTGAAAACCCAATCCTCTTGTTCTTCTTCATGCTGCTGATCAAATCATGCTTTTCATTGTACTGAGATTCACAGTGTAACAGAATATTTGACCCACCATGTCAAATATTCTACCTATTGTGTTTCCCTGAAAATAAGACCTATCCTGAAAATAAGCTCTAGCTTGATTTTACATGTGTGCCTAATATAAGCCCTACCCCAAAAAAGCCCTAATTAAGACCCAGCCCACTTCATCCCACCATCTGGTTGTATGAGATGGGACAAGGCGCATGCATAAAAATCAAGCTAGAGCAACAATGGGGGTAAAGCTGCCCCATGGACCCCACATCCTCTTACCTTAGGGCCACCACAGCCAGGCCTCCCATGCCCCGACACCTGTCATACCACTGCTGACTTCTTCTGTGGCACTTGCGACTGCTCATGACCAGGTGCCACATGGCTAATCATGCCAGTGCTGCTGCTCACATGTACAATGGTGCTACATGGCAGGCGGCCTCTTGCTGTGAGTGGCAACACCAGTGCAATGAGCCACACAGCGTCCTGCCACAAGCTTCAGCACTGGCACAATGTGCCATGTGGTGTCTGGCTGCAAGTGGCCACAAGCAGCCACAGAATAATTCAAGCAGCGGCATGGAGCGAGGAGGCCTGACAGCACTGTTCCTAAGGTAAGCAGGTAAGACATCTCCCAAAAATAAGACCTGGTGCTTCTTTAGAAGGAAAAATATATATAAGAACACGGTAATAAAATACCTATCAGGTCTGTTTGAATTTTATTTTGAAGGAGTTATGAAGAAAATAGTATTGTTTCATAACGATTACTGGTCTCATAGGAAAAGATCAGAGAACTTTTCCATTCAGAGGAAGTTAATATAATCCATCTTCTCTCTTCGTTATTCAGTCCTGATGTTTGTTTCACTATGCTCTTCTCATTCTGTTGAGTTACACGTACATTTCTCAGCAATTCCTTGAAAACTGGGAGAGGTTTCTGTTTGTGCTCAGCATTTATAGAGTTCAAAACTTGACCCCTAAGTATCATCAGAACAATAATGTCACCTATCAGTTGTGATCAGCACTTCAACCTTAAAGAAGGGCATCCTTGAACTTCTGTTGTCTCATGATGATTAGTTTCTTTATTGCTATGGTTATTATAATAATTTAATAATAATAATAATAATAATAATAATAATAATAATAATAATTTATTTGACTTGTATGCCGCCCTACTCCCTAAGGACTCAGGGCGGCGGACATTAAAACAGAACAAATTTTCAATAAAAAACTATTAAATAGAACATTATTATTATGATATAATAATTACTTGTCCAGACTAAAGTTTAGCTACTATTTATAAATAATATATCATCTACATTTCTAATTCTTAAGGTTCTTATAAGCAGAATGGGATTTAATAATTTTTGATTATCACATTCAGCATTTGTTGATTGTATTTTTACAGGCATGATTACATGATTACATGAATTTTGTGTGAATCTTTACATATTTTAGCTCAGACATATGTGTTTATAGCATGCAGGTTCAAAACTCGGTGAAGATGGTTGGTGTGCTTCCCAGCAATTCGTATTAATCTTTAAATGATTTGATTTATGGGCTGTTTGTAGGATTGAAAAAGAGCTACTTTTAAAAGCCATTCTATTTATTTATGTAAAATAATACCTGAAAAGAGCAGTGTGCACATTCAGAAAATTAAAGACTGATTTGTTTGTGATCTTTATAAATGCATTACATTGTGGAAAATAGCATAAAGACACATTGAGATAGGAATAAATAAAAATTGGTTCATGATTATCCAGATGAGACATCAGAAATTTTGGTGTATAAAATGAGAGCTCCTGACCTGAGCTGTCAACTTTGTAGTAAATTTCACATCCATTCCCCAACACAGGACTATCCGATAATTGAAGAAGTGAATACCATTGTATTTGCCAATATCTTTTAGCTTCCTTGACATAAATGTCTTTTCTCCCCTCTGTTTTCATTTTTAACTCGCTATCACATTTCTTAGTATTCATATTTTAATTTTGTTAGCATTTTGGCGGAAGACTATTGTCAGGCAATGAATAGTATTCCTTAACTGTTAAGGAAATTTGTTTTTATGATACTTATGCATTTCATTTCATTTCATTCCATTCCCATTCATTCATTCAATTTCTAAAACCAAAACTAAAAGTCAATAGCCCTGGATTGCTTACAATTAAAAATGCATTACATTTAAAAATACTAAAAACATTTTAAAACAATTAAAAGAATTAAACATCCAGATTAAATTAACTTGGGAACAACATACTTGGCCAATTTGCAATACAGCATCTTCAGCATCCCAGGCATAAGAACATAATCGGGTTTTTAGGACCTTGCAGTAGGCTAACAGGCCATTCTAATCTCCAAAAGGAGGGTGTTCCTTAGAACAGATGCCACTGTGGAAATATACCTGCAGAAAAAGGAATATACCCATATCCCTTTTTCTGGAAACTCTGTAATGTTTTGGTCTGTGTGTGGAGATTATTGTTTGGGCTGCCTATCTCTATATAATTCTATGACTTCCATGATGGCTACATGTCTTCAACTGGAAAAAACCCAAACCAAAGTTGATTGGTCTGGGCTTGACCATCAGTGTAAGGGATTGTTTTTTTTTTCAAACAAGTTTTATTCAATTTTTAACAATTTAAATAAGTCTCTTTTCAGTAGACAGCATATTTCCGGGTCATCACTTCTACATGCAAATAGGACAATAGTTTTATAGTATTTTTAACATTTAACTTCTTATTTTATCCCATTTTTACTTCCATTCCATTTTTTTGCAAACAAAGAGCCAAACAAATTAGTCCTAGTCTCAGATCTTAATCTCAATCTATATAACCCCATTTCATTTCAAATTATTATAAATAGTTCTTAAGCATTTATATTTCTTTTAAAAATAACAATATGTTTGCTCATCATATAAAGAATAAAGTTTATCCATATCTATCCTTAAACTATCTTCACATTATTAATGCTCTTTTATCATTTACATATTTCTTTTATCCATCAGATTTGCCCTTTTATCACGTATTCTTTCCATAATTCTAAATCAATACAACTTTAACACAAAAAAGAATTTTAAAAACCTAGACTTACCCCCTTTACTACTTTGAAAGTGTCACCTCAGTGATTAACATAATAACATTATAATAATCATTCCTTTGAGGCAAAAGATAGAATAAGAAAAAGAAGAGAGAAAAGCTACATAACATTATATATCTTTTCAGTTGGGTTCTGCAACACATATCCCCCCAATTTAAAATTTATTTATAATTTCAAAGTAATAGTAAAAATAATTAACCTTGGTTACTGACAAGTCTCATTTTAAACATCTTCAAAATTATTTCAATTAATTCAATTTATCTAATCAACATTTACCTTTTTTTATAAGTAAAAAGTGAGAGTGTACCTTCATCTAAAAAAATTGTTGTCAGTAGCCCCTCTATTGTTTTATATTTTAATAATTACGGTATATTCTTATTACCCATCTTCTCCATGCAGAACCCCCTTCTTAATACCTTAGCCATTATCTCTATGTAAACGAGTTTCTTTCTTCATTATATTATTCCCATATTTCTTTATCTTCTGCTCCTGTTTCTTGTTCCCCCTCCTCCTCTTTCTGCTATATCCCTTCTCCATCCAATTTGAATCCTCTCTCTCTCATTACTTTCTGCTCTCTTTTCTTCTGGGCCTTTCTACCTTGCCTAATTCCATAAATGTTCCCCTTTTTAATTGCTTTCTTAGGTTTCATTTTTTGGACCACCCTTCCTTTCCCTTTTATTTATAGTGATCTTTGTGTTAGTTGTCTCTTTAAAATGGCTTTCCCTTGTGCTGACTCCTCCCTTTCCAGGATTCCTTCTTCTTGTTCTTTGTTCGCCATTTCCATGTCTTCAACCAAGAGCCAAATTAGTTCAGTCACTTCCTGTAGCAGTTCTTTCATGCTTTTAGATTCCATTTTTAATTCCTTGTATGGCCACAAAAGTTTTTATTTTCCTTATTTCTTCTTCTTTAATTTTTTTTTTTAAATCTCAACCCATGCCCAGAGTCTGTATCAATGTCACCAGCTAGTCCAGCAGTCTGTCTTTTATTTAAGTTCAAACTTTCACCTTCTGTAGTTCTTGCTTTTTTGTTTCAATATTTGTTTAAAATTGTAACAATTCCAATCCACAAAGGAACAAGATATTTTCCTTCTTCTTTAAATTCCAGTTTTTATCCACTGAGTGGCACTTTCTGTCACACAAAATCTTCTCCCTTTCCTTTTGTTTTAATATTCAGGGTTTTTCGAGCCTCAAACTTAAATTCTTATGCCAGCTTCTACCTTTCCCAGTTCGAAGCCCCTTATAGCTGTCAAAAATATTTTACTATTTTTTCTTTCACTTGATACTTGCGCCGCTTCTTTTTCTTTTTTTAAAAAGCTCATTTTTATCTTAGTCCCGGGGTACCTTTGTTGATTTTACCTTCCAATACTCCCGATTCTTTTGCTGTCAACTTCTTTCTTTCCTCCTGCACAAATCTTAATCCAGTTGAGACCTTCTCTTCAAGGTGGCCATATTGACCACCGCTTCTTGTCATCTTCGGAGGGAAAAGACCAGACTCAAAGGGGGAAGATGCGGCTCCCTTCACTCTGTCTGGCAGCTTTCCCTTTCTCCACCGCCCCTACGAGGCAGCTTCAGCCCCGAACTGTAAGGATCGGGGCTCTCAGATGAAAAAGCCAGGCTGCGGTCGTGGACGATCGCAAACCGCCGCCCGTTAGCGAGAGGGCTCAACCCGGAAGTTCCAGTGTAAGGGATTGTTATAGCAGTGTAATTGTTAAAGCTACAACAGCGTAATTTTAGCACTTTCTTTTTATTCTATCACCAACACAACAAAAACTCCCTTTTTTCTGTTTGCATTAGAAAAAAAAATATTGCTGCATACTTATTTGCATGCAATTTGTTGTGCCTTATCGGGTGGCAGAAATGTTTCTAGTTATTTTCATGTATTGCTTGCTGCTAATTGCTAAGTTATTAATTCAGAAACATAAAATAGTCATAAACATTTCCCCCCTCTTTCCTTCCATCTTTAAGTGTACAAATTTGTTCTTCTCTTTTTGCTAATGAACACTTGTTAAATACAGTGCAAAAATAAGTATCCATTAATATTTCTAGTATTGCTTGCTTCATCATTGTTTCTGAAATAACATAGGCAATTGAATGTGCGGAGAATATTCTGGACACACAGGTATTGAAGTGTTATTTACTATTTTGCTTTGTTATATTTCCTTAAGCATTGTGTTTACAATGCTTAATTGCTTCTCTTTCTAGGTCTGTCCTTGCCACAGAAGAGACCTTATACTATTTCAGACAAGTGCTTGTCCAATTTCTTCTTAATAATCTTTAGTGATAGAGCACCCACAACATCTGAAGATAAGTCATTCCATTGCTTAACTGTTCTGTCAGGAATTTTCTTCTTATTTCCAGATTGGTTCTCTCCAATGTTGCTATATATATATATATATATTTATAACAAAGAATATTTTCAGTGGAGGAGGAAGTTACTTTAATCTTCATGGTTAACTTGTCAGGCACTTTATAACATATTATAAAACTTCAGTGCATTTTATATTTGAAATTTTCAGGGGGCCAATATTATTAGTTTGTCCTCAATTAACAACTGCCTCATTTGGTGGCCATTCACAGTTAGGAAGAAGATGAAAAAGTAATTTTATTATCAATCCTTGCATTTAAAACATTTTCAGATCTATAAAATAAGCGAACCTGAAGTAAGATCGTAAGCACAGCTGTAATTTCGCTTTGCAACCATTTCACTAAATGACTGACTGAATTGTCAGTCCCAATTATGATTTCAAAAGTAGGACTGCCTGCATTTACATATATAGAGATAGAAACTGTATTACTAAACATTGGTCATTAAGTTTTAGTTTAACAACTGAAGGTTAACTATTTATATTAACCCTAACTCCATGGTTTCAGCACATATTATTTATTCATTACTTTTTTATACCACCTCAACCATGTGACTCTCATGAATGTGTATGTAAAGCAATTATAATAAAATACATATAAATTTAAAAATAATTCAAACAAATGTAAACTAACATGGAACAATATATAACTCCCTTTTTATAATCCTGTAATCTCTTAATTTGGGCTGGAGTAGTACATGTTTATATAAAACATGGCATTAAACAACTAGTTAAATATTGTACAAAAGCAATCCATTTGAACCTGGTTCTAAAATAGCAATAGCACTTAGACTTATATGCCGCTTCACAGTGGTTTTCAGCCCTCTTTAAGTGGTTTACAGAGTCAGCATATTGCCCCCAACAATCTGGGTCCTTATTTTACTGACCTCGGAAGGATAGAAGGCTGAGTCAACCTTGAGCCTTGTGAGATGCGAATTGCCTAATTGCAGCAATCAGCAGAAATAGCCTGCAGTACTGCATTTTAACCACTGTGCCACTGCTGCCTATTAGTGTTAGTCAGCCCTGCTGTAGAGTGGTCCACACAGCTTATCTAACCCATCTCCTGGTCTCACCAGACTTTCTTTCCCACATGAAAACCAATTATCACAAGCCATCAGTGTTAGCTGGTTTGTGTTGAAAGGGTAGGTGTAGTAATAATGCTTTATTTAATTGTTTTTATTTATTTTCCTAAATGTTCACATACTGTATATTTCCATTGAAATCCAAGGTTTCCCTAATTGTTGCCATATCTGTTAAAGTGCAAACTCAATTATCTCATGATTCTGATATATATATATATATATATATATATATATATATATATATATATATATATATATATATAAAACATAGCCTATGGCTATTTTCAATTTCAGTTTGATAGAAAACCCAGGCATCCCATTGTTTCATTTGATTTTCTAAAATAACTACACTTTCCAAACACATAAATCAATCTGCTCCACAGCTTTTTTGTGGAAGTGGAAGATCTGTATTCAAAATATATCAGAGAAGCCCAAGTCACATATTGACATTATTTCAGTTAAATCACAAGCAATAATTTTTACATTTGCACATCTGTGGGGTTAGGGTTAGGGTTGAAAATTACTAATGTTCTTATGGTCAAAAGCTATTTTTCTAGTTCTTGGGGTTTTTAAAAACATTTTTTTCTTTTAATTGTTAATTTATTTTCTATTAGCAAGCTTGGTTTTATTTTCTTCTGCCTTCTTGTAAGTTTTTGTCCTTCCATCTGCCTTATTGCCATTTTCTTTTACATGATGCAAGAATATGGAAAAAACAGAGGACATTTAAAAAAAATTCCCTTCATCAGACAACAGTAAATGTTCTCCTTCCAGATGTTTCTGAACAACTTCCCACTACTCTAGCCAGATATTTAGAAGATCCCTATGTTCCCAACTTTGTTTTATCTCATCATTTCTTATGCTAATAAAAATATATTTTTTAATTACATTTATATGCCGCCCTTCTCCGAAGACTCAGGGCAGCTTACAATTTTTGGGATACAACCCAATGCGCTCAGCAATAGCCTTCATTCCATTGTATATGCCTGCTTATTACTAAGCGGCATTTTTTTTACAAAGTCAGCTTATTGCCCCCAACAATCTTGGGTCCTCAATTTACCTACCCCGAGAGGATGGAAGGCTGAGTCAATCTTGAGCCTGGTGGGATTCGAGCCTGAAGTAATTGCAGGCAGCTGGAACTTAAGTGCTAGGCATTTAACAGCCTGCACCACCAAGGCTCTTCAATATGCTAAAGAAAGCACCTCTTTTTTATATACATGAATATATATTTCTTCACATTCCCATATATTGTTTTCTTCTCTTTTCTAAAAACTTGCTGAAACATGCTTCTAATATCTTCAAATTCTAGCTTTCTATCTCATTTAATTATTTTGTCATAATCATTTAAAAAAGATCATTTGTGCTGTACGTTTGTTGTCTATTTTCAAAATTCATTCATTTTTAAATAGCAAACTATTTTGAGAGGAACCTTCCATCATGCTTTTTTTCAATTAGTCTAAAAGCCATTTCCGTAATGGTTTTCAACTCTGTTTTCATACATGAAAATATTTTTCCCATCTCAAGGTCATAATAACACAGGCTGCATCTCTATTTTTTTAAGCATTTTCCTTCTGACCAAGTCCATAAAATGTAGGAGCAAGTTATTAAAACTATAATATAATTTAAAGTCATGCTATTGACCAGGGGAGCATTTTAAAAGATATGTTGCTGTAAGTCAGTTTACTACTAACTTATAAGTATATATTGTTACTCCAAGGTAAACATTTCAAGTATTTATATTTGATATAGAACAACTTAAAACTTGCATTTTTGCAAGTCTGATACCATCATTCAGACAGTAAATGATCAAAGAAAGAAAATATTTGAGAGTATTCAAAGTTGTTTGGAGGAAGAAATGGTGGACTTTGAAAATCAGGGCTCAGTGGTGGGATTCTACTGGTTCGCACCAATTAGCTAGAACCGGTTGTTAACTTTCTAAACAGTTCAGAGAATAGGTTGTTGGAAGAAATCTCCTTTTATTTTTTTCCACTTTACTGGCCTAATTCTGTAAGGAAGGCATTCCTTACATTCTGGTGTTGTTGCTCACAGAATCTGCCTCTCCATTAACCCTTATTACATTCTTGGCAGGACTAGACTTCCTGTCTCCGGAGCTTCTCTGAAGTTTCTTTTTTCTCCTTTGCTGGCCTTTGCTTGTGTGGAGCCCAAAATTGACATATGTGTAGCCATTTCACTTGGAAACCTGACAGCTTGACTTTCTTAAAGGGGAAGAGTTGTTTTAAGCTTTTTACAATGCTCTTGGGAGGAGTTAGCACTTTGGAGTTAGCACTTTGAAGAAATAATTGAATAAGGAAGCAGAACTGTGAGAAAGAAGCTTTTAATGACAAGGAACCAAGATGAGTGACATTCAGCAAGGCTTCTTGGCTAGCTGGAAAGATTGACATTCAAATGTGAGATTACATACCCTTTCTGAATTTTGGTCTAAAACTGGTTTTTGGTGAAGTTTAATTCTGTGCTTGGTGATGTTTAATCCTGTGTTTATTGGTGGGATAATTTTCCCTATTTAGCTTTGTTTGGAAGGAAAAAGGTTAATCTCTGTTCCTGAAAAGAAACTGGGTTGAGAAATCTGGCTAGTTCCTATGTTTATTTGTTCTGGTAATTGGTTTAACAAGCAATAGCTACTGTTGTGATTTAATTATTTGTATTGTGTTTGAATTTTTTCCTGCCTCATGGTTCCTTTTTCTATCTGGGGAGGGGGTTCATTCACTGTTTTAGTGGTATCTGGCACTGTCCTTTTGGGGTGTACTTCCAAGAGGCAGGATGCAAGCTTGGCACTGATTTTTTTTACTGCCTTTCTGGAGAGCATGTGATCTTTCCTTAAATCTGGGTGATTTATCTTGTGAGATGAGTGAGACTAGCTTGTGTCTTTAAGTGGTTCAAATGGATCTAAGGATTGCTTTTCCTGGGTGTGCTTTTTCTGGAGAGCTTAAATGACCTCTCTGCTAAAGGGTTTCACTTTATGAGCAAGAGTTGGCTGCTGATAATTATTATTGCATTTTAACTATTTTAATTCCTCAAGGTGCTCTGGCACCCTGCCTGATTTGTAACTCTGGCTTGCAGGTATTTTTAATCTAATGATTGGTATTTAGGGCAGCTTTTTGCAAGCAAAGAAGCTTCTTGTATTTTTGTACAGGTAATCCTTGACTTACAACAGTTCATTTAGTGACCATTCAAAGTTACAATGGAACTGAAAAAAGTGACTTATGATCATTTTTCACACTTACGACCGTTGCAGCATCCCCACAGAGATGAGAGGCCAGGTGAGGAGAAGCACCCCTCGATGTGAGTTATGTTGAGTTGGCGACGCCCAGCCAGGCACATGACCACCAAGTCATGTCCACCCAGTCACATGACCACCAAGCCACACCCACAGAACAGGTTGTTAAAAACTTTAAATCCCACCCGTCAGAGCTGATGACTGCAATGAAGAACAAAAGACAGTGAGTGGGCCAGTTCTTCTAATCTTCCTAAATAAATGAAAGCATCAGAGATCATTCACAAGTGCTCCAGTCAGTTGCCCCTCATGAGGATACTGCAAGACAATGGTGTCTGTGTGTCTGTGTGTATGTGTGTGTGTGATTGGAATCTGTTCTTTTTTAACATCAATTTTGAATTGAAATTTGCTACCTTTTATAATGGATATAAAAAAAAGTCTACATACCCGTTAAACTGTTAGGTTTTTGAGATGTAAAAAAATCATACCAGGATAAATTACTTCAGAATTCTTTCCTCGTTTAATATAACATATAAGCTGTATAGCTTAATTGAAAAACAAACTGAAATATTTTAGCAAGAAAAATAACAAAAGACGTACAATAAAATAGTTTACTATTGTGCACACCCTAAATTAATACTTTGTTGAAACACATTTTCATTTATTACAGCATTTAGTCTTTTGGGTAGGAGCCTATCTACCTAGCACATCTTTGCCCTTTCTTCTTTCTTCTGCACCTGATCCAAGAACACGTAGGGCAGAGAAAAGGTAGGAACAGAGAAGTTCAGCCAAATTACTCATGAGGAGGAAGCCTCACCCTTCTTGATGGGCTGCACTGGAAGCTGGCTATTTAGCACAGCATGGAGCACAGCACAGACAGATGGAAGCGATGCTGAGAACGACATTTTCATTTCCTAGCTGTGTGTTTTCTGGTCATTGTATTCTTACCTTGATTTGGATTGACACCATGCCTTGACTTGGATCATGCCTTGTGAACTCTGGACTTTTCTTGCCTTGTGAATCATCTTGTATTGTGGATTTAATTTTGCCTGGTGGGTTTATTTTGATTGGGAAACTTTAAAGTGCCCTGTGAATTCATTGACCATTGATCTGTGGACTAGCATTTGTCTGCTCATAGCTGGACTTAGTTTCTGGGATTTTGGGGAAGGGAGGTGTGAATATTAATAAAGGGCCTTGGTGGTGCAGGCTGTTAATAGCCTAGCACTTAGTTCCAGCTGCCTGCAATTAGTGCAGGCTCGAATCCCACCAGGCTCAAGGTTGACTCAGCCTTCCATCCTCTCGGGGTAGGTAAATTGAGGACCCAAGATTGTTGGGGCAATAAGCTTTGTAAAAATCCCGTAATAAGCAGGCATATACAATGGAATGAAGGCTATTGCTGAGCACACTGGGTTGTATCCCAAAAATTGTAAGCCGCCCTGAGTCTTCGGAGAAGGGCGGGATATAAATATGAATAAAACAAAACAAAACTAAACCATAGTTACATATGAGTGTGTGTGTGTGTGTGTGTGTGTGAGAAAGAAAGAGAGAGAGACGGAGGGAGGGAGGGAGGGAGGGAGGGAGCAGGACAGCACAGATATTAACAGAATAACAGAGTTGGAGGGGACCTTGGAGGTCTTCTAGTCCAGCTGCCTGCTCAAGCAGGACACCCTGTACCATTTCAGACAAATGGCTGTCCAATCACTTCTTAAAACCCTCCAGTGATGGAGCACCCCAAACCTCTGGAGGCAAGTCATTTCATTGATTAATTGTTCTCATGTCGGGAAATTTCTCCTTAGTTCTAGGTTGCTTCTCTCCTTGATTAGTTTCCATCCATTGCTTCATGTCCTGCTTTCAGGTGCTTTGGAAAATAGGTTGACCAGGTACTATTAGTCTTTCCCAGTTCTCTTCGTTAGATGAGTCACTCCCAGTTTCTGCAACCATTCTTCCATGTTTTAGCCTCCAATCCCCTAATCATCTTTATTGCTCTTCTCTGCACTCTTTCCAGAGTCTCAATAGCTTTTTTTTTTATTACATTTATATGCCGCCCTTCTCCGAAGACTCAGGGCGGCTTACAATTTTTGGGATACAACCCAATGCGCTCAGCAATAGCCTTCATTCCATTGTATATGCCTGCTTATTACTCAGCGGCATTTTTACAAAGTCAGCTTATTGCCCCCAACAATCTTGGGTCCTCAATTTACCTACCTCGAGAGGATGGAAGGCTGAGTCAACCTTGAGCCTGGTGGGATTTGAGCCTGCAGTAATTGCAGGCAGCTGGAACTTAAGTGCTAGGCATTTAACAGCCTGCACCACCAAGGTTTTATCAAGGCATCACTAGATCCCTCTCACAGTCACTGCTGTTGAGCCAGGTACTACCGTGTTTCCCCGAAAATAAGACCTACCCTGAAAGTAAGACCTAGCACTATTTTCTAAACCTGCCCTAATATAAGACCTACCCCGAAAATAAAACCTAGTGTAAATCTCCAGTTCCAGGAAGACTTTTCAGGGAGCAACTGTGCACCCATGAAACACCCCCCTACACACTCACACCCACTATTTGGCACCATAAATATATAAGACCTACCCCAAAAATAAGACCTAGTGTGTTTTTGGGAGCCAAAAAAATATAAGACAGTGTCTTATTTTCGGGAAACACGGTAACTATTCTATACCTGTGCATTTGTTTTTTGTTTTTTTGCCTAAGTGTAAAACTACTTTTCTTACCAACAAATCTCATTGGTCTGACATGATCTATTTTTGACAAGCCCATGTTGGCTTCTGGTTATAACTTGCTTGTGATTGCAAGGGCATTTCCTTGGAAATTTTTCTTTGTAAGTCACTTTAATTAATAACAACTACTTAACATCAGTTTGAAAGTGATGGATTAGTACTGAACAGCCACATCCTTAATTATAAAAGGGTGTACATACTTATGCAATTACATTATTATAAGTTATTTATTTTTATCCCCCCCCTAAAGTATTTGATTTTCCTTTTCAATTGAATTGTATAGCTTATATGTTATGTTAAAAGTGGCAAAAATTCTGAAGTGTTTTGTCTTGATCTGATTTTTTTACATCTTAAAAACCTGGCATTTTAACAGGGATGTGTAGACTTTTTATATTCACTGTAATTTCAAATTAAAGATCTTGGATAATTTTTCATATGCATAACATCTTCCTGAAGGCCTCTGACAGCGAAATGGAGGCAGGAAACGACACGCACAAGTGGTGTCAAACGGCCACAGTAGAAGTGGGCTGGCAGCGAGGTCCTGCTGGGTGGGGCTGACGTTTCAACCGCCACAAGGTGAGTCAGTGGAAGACACCCTCCCCCAAAATAAGACCTGGTGCCTTTTTTGGTGGAAAAAATTATAAGACTGGGTCTTATTTTCGGGGAAACACGGGTAATTGTATATTAAAAACTGGCTGCAGATATTAAGAATTCCTGTCATCTAATCAGTGTGTATCTATTGACTGTTAGTCATTTTAAGAAATAAATAAGACCAGGATGAGCAGCTGTTTACTCTTTTTTGATACCAATAGTAGAATTATACCAGAAATATACTTAGGAGATTGAAATGAAATTTAAAGAAAAATATTTTAAGAAAGAAATAAAGCAATTGTGCATGTAATGATAAAAAGTTTCTTAAATTATTCTTATATTCTTTTGTTATAGTTTGTAAAAGGTCAGGAGACAGCAGAAAAGTGAAGAATGAAAATAAATCTAGAAAAGGAACCATTCTTCTTATCCTTCCACCAAATCACAGGTTTGCAAGTTGCTTATAATATAAGAGAGAGGAGGGAGGAGGGAGGGAGGGAGGGAGGGAGGGAGAGAGAGACAGAGAGAGAATCTTAAATTGTTCTACATGCTAACTTCTCTTGTTCCTATTACATCTGTTATCAGTGGCTAAGAGTACTTGACACAATAGATAATATAAATATAATAAACAAAAATAATATAATTTCTATAACTCAATTATACTACATTTAAATATATCAAAATGTAAATAAACATAGAAGTAAACAATAGATCAGTTAATAATATCCAACACTTAAATATGGACAAATAGAGAGTTAAGGAAGAATGAAAAAATATAGATTTGGGAAAGAATGATACACCTGATAGCAAGATGGGTAGCAAACAAACAAACAAACAAACAAACAAACAAATAATAAGTAATATGGGAAAAGACCTGCAGGATAAATATCTATTCAAATAGTGTGATACTTAAAGAGCAGAGCAGTATTCCTGAATATGATTTTTAAGACATGTCTGAAAATCATATCAGTATTAGGAATCCATCATGCATTTGGGCAACTTTTGTTAGAAAGAAATCTAACTTGCAACATTGTTTGAGATTCAGAAAATCCAATATCTTTATATTTCAGTGAAGTTATCTGAAGGTACCTAACTGAATTCAACACCTTGATCAATTTTAAGTTTTGATTGAAAAGTCAATATGTTATATATATATATGTTGTAACTTTTACATATAACTTTATAGTTTGTACTATCTGAATTTCTCTCAAATTCCCAAAGAATCCCACATGCCAAAATTAAAAGTTGGAAAATTTGGACCTTGGTACCAACCAATACATACTTCACAGTACTTCTGTAATCTGAGAGTCAGTTTGGTCTGGTGGTTAAAGCATCAGGTCACAAAGTGGGAAACTGTGTTCTAGTCCCACCTAAGGCCCAAAACAAGTTGGTGATCTTGGCCAGTCACTTTCTCTCAGCCCTAGGAAGGACGCAATGACAACTATTTCTGAAAAAGTCCTTGTCAAGAAAATTGCAGGGACTTGTCCAGGTAGTCTTCAAAATTGAACCGAAGATTGGACAAGATTGGACAAGATTGAACAGAACCCCCCCTCCTATAATAGTATTACTGTGCACGCACAGCTATTGTGACACCTAATGATAGAACATTGCAACACAGCAAAGCTTTAAGAGGTCAAACTTTTTTTTTCAGAAGGAAAAGAGCATAATTTCTCCTAGTACATAAAGTTACAAAGTTTAATCAAGCACACAATATATGCATATTTAATTTGAAAAACAACTTTCAATTTCTTTCTTTGGAATGCTCATGGAAATGGGTTGGCTAATTAACTGAATTGTTCATGGAAATAACATTTTATTTACATGTATTTTATTCAGTTTCAAACTGAGAATCAGTTTGGGTTATATTGAGGAGAAACATATGTTATTATTATTATAATCTTTGTATAGATAATTCGAAATGATGTACATACCTCCCATCTCCTCCCGCCCACCGCCCAATAGCAACAACCTTATGAGTGAGTTGGACTGAGAGAGACTAATTGGCTCATAGTAATCCAGTTGGCTTTCATACCTAAGGGAGATCTAGAACTTACAGACTCCTGGTTTTTAAGCCAGTACCCTCACCACTACACCAAAGGTTTTCGTTAAATATTCACAGTGTATCCCCAAATCTGGGAATTGGTTAACTGAACTTTGTTACCTTGTGTGTCCAATCACACTTGGCCAATAAAGAATTCTATTCTATTCTGAACTTAATTGTGATGCTTTTCTAAATCTGTCAAGTTACTACAAGTAACCCATTTATTCTTTACTTTGACAGTCTAATGAAAATATCTCTGCAACACAATTAAATATTTTCTAAAGCTATGAATCCCAAATATGAGGTCTCTATTTTTTTATAACTTGTTTATTAAATTTCAGTTAAACATAAAAATACAGACTAACATAAAAGGGAAAAGGAATGAAAAAAAGATTAAAAGTGGCAAAAAGAAATTTAAAAAATGACCTCTGATTTTCTTTTAGTCTTTAAGATAACAGTAATCAATTTCTCTCTAAATGTAGATTAATATTTTAAAATACTAATAATCAATATTCTAAAATACCAAAATATTCTATTCTTAATTTTAATCTAATAAATTAATAGTCACAAAATATTGCCTGATACAGAATGATATATACTTTTAAGAAAGAGCTATTTGATTGCTTTTGAGGAGCCCTATTTTAATTTAAAATATACTTCAAGACTTTTTATTTTTGAGAAAATTTGCCTTTGAGTGGATGAAGGGGTATTCTAAGAATAATACCAAAAGTGATTTGGGAGCCATTTTGAATGCCATTAATTGCTCTCTTTGACTTTCAAAGCAATTCCTAAATATTTTTCCTGAGACTTTCTCCCTGCATACATCCAAAGACAATATGAACAGCTGGTAAAGCAGCTGTTTGGAATCAATGGGGATACATTTCATGGTGAATCTTTCAAATGATGCAACTGCTTTAATACTTGCACTACTGTTTCACTTGCATTACTGCTGTGAATATATTTCTTGAAGGTTTTGAACCATCTTAGTAATTTCTGTAATGGCTGAATACCATCCTTCCCTATGCTAACATTCCTACATGATGCTATCCCCTTCCCTATTATTCTTTCGCATGGCTAATGATTTGGTTACATGCTTACTTCACTGATGACAAAATGCTGCTAATTTTTTTTATCTGCATTCTAACTAACTGAATAACCTTTATCACCAACTTGGATAAAACATATGTCCTCTTTTGCTTTGCTGCAATGCTTTCTTCATGGCAGCATGTTATAGAGGAATGCAGCATATTAGTCAGTGTTGCCTTGACAATGAAGAAACATTTCTAGATATTTGGCCTGCTTTCATACTTTCTGAAAGAGGGGATATTTCATAAACATAAAGAAAGTCTATAGTAAATACTAGGCCACAAAAGCCCTTTCAACCATCCTTTGTTCCCAGGGTACTCAAACTTTCATTAAAACAGCAGCTCCATTAGCAATAATAAAACCCAAAGAAATAATTAAATGGAGAAATCAAAGAGCCTAAATCCCTCATTAGATTTTTTAATGTTATGAGAAGTTCCATGAAGAGGTAATCTGTTGTTTCACAAATGATTGCGTTAAGCAGATATTCATTTCATTTATTGCCTAGCAATTGACAAATAAATATGTTTAAAAAGTTTTTCCTCTATTCAGGCCAAATTTAATAGTGTACTTTTATGCAAATTTAATCATTTACTAGTTACTGTGAGTTGCCTCCCTCTTTTAATGAATATCAAGCACCTTTTAGTCACTGCATGCTACTACTAAAGTGTTTGTCTTCCTGACTTTGCATTTTTTTTAGCACAATACCTTCTTGTTCCCATGAAATGCTTTTTGAAAGAAAGCCTTCAGTAATTAATTTCTGTCTAACTAAATCTGATTCTAATTTGACTCCTGATATTCACTTTGACTTTTTTTCAGGAAGTTGTTATGAGTGTGAGGAGTAGTTTGAACTGCAAATGCATTTAATTTAATTTTTATCAGCACGAGAACAGACCTTGATGCAACACAAAACATAGAACACATAATTTGTTGGCTGTAGGTTTGTGCATATTTTAAAGCATTTTCTAACAGACACAAGACAGTCAACTCAAGTATATGAGGTAAATTTTGCAGTTTTTTTTAAATATTTCTGCTGACTATATCAAAAAGGTGCATTTCTTTAATTGTGCTTCATTAATGATTTTCTTTTTCTGATGTAGAGATAATATTTGTATGGGTTTTTGGCTTTTCAGATGGGCATTTTGAGGAAAATATATAACTAAATACAATCGAGAATATGAAAAAAGCAGTAAAAAGAATATAATACAAATAATAAATCAGATATTGTAAAATGTCGTGGGTGATTTTATAGCTTTTTCTAATATTAATTAGTTATAGATAAGTTGATTATATATTAGGCTGACCATGTTTTTTTTTTGTTATCCATGTAGAGCTGTTTAGTTATTTTATGTTCACTGGTGATTCTTTGCCAATTAACATTATAAAGTTTTTTTTTCCAAAGCCTAGAGGGAAAATTAAGTGTAAATTGCAGAAACTTGCAGACATTTGGTGCTGTGATCACCATGTACATTCATGGGAAACTTTCTGCCTTTGAATTTTCAGACAGGAATCAGAGATGAATAATCATGAAGATTGCTGACTCAGGTGACTGTAACTTACTTAACTCTCTCATTGTTATTAAAAATCTGTGGAACAATTCAGTAAAAATCTGAAATGTTGTGAAGTGATATTCATTTTATTATTCACCTGTTTGGAGGAAAAAGAGAGAGATGGGAGATGACATATAGTTATTTTTAAAAACTGTAAAATAATTCAAAATTCTTCCATTAGTGTGTCCCTTTCCTTGTGCCATCCCAGTTGGGCACAGTATGAAGCTTCTGTGATAATGTTCAGTAATCTGAGCTTCTGGGAAAATGATAAATTACAGTCATGCATAATACAAAGAGTCAAATGTATATGTGATTATTATCCACACATTCTCTTTCTTTTGATTTTTTTTGAGAGTAATTATTTCAGAGATGATTCCATACATGTACATGATATATAAAGCTGTAAAGTTTATAAATATGTTTCTAAGCATTTGAAACCCCTATCCAGTTCTGGAAATTGTCAATTAATGAATTTTGCATATTTTAGGGGGTCACAAATGAACACAAGTTACACTGGTTCAAATTCCTTTCTAGTTCCACATTCGTTTTCCAATCAACTATCTGTAGAAATATCTCTAGCAGACATGAGTATACCAGCACTTTTGTTTCACAGCAACTGGCATTTAGAGACATTCTATTTCTGGTACTATAAAGAGCAAATAGTGATTGATAACAGTGCACTTTTTCAACTTATAAAGCAAAAAAATACCCTTAAATCAGGAGTAGGTGTTTTTGCTGTTAACATTCCTGAAATTAACAGCAGTGAAAATGTAAAAATAAGAAGAGCCCAAGACAACTAAGTAATAGTACAAGATCACAGATAAGTTTAATTGATTATGATAACAATAACCCAATTCCCTAGTCATAACATGATCTTCCATGAGAATGATGGATCTAATAAAGAAGATAGCAGTGAAAAAGAAGCTAACAGAAAGGAAGAGAATAATTAGGGAAGCCATCGAAATAGAGAAACACCCCCATAACATGAATAAACGGGATGGGACTCGTTTGTTGATTAGGGCTAGTTTCCAGATGTCTGGTATAGTATCATCCCATTTATTCATGTTATGGGGGTGTTTCTCTATTTCGATGGCTTCCCTAATTATTCTCTTGTTGAAGTGTTCAGTATTGGAGATAAGTTTGGATCCCTCAAAATCAATTTCATGTCCTGTGGCTTTAAGGTGCTGGAAAAGGGAGGAAGTTTTTTCTTCTTTTCTGACTGCATTCTTGTGTTCTGCGATGCGTGCATTTATTCTCCTATTGGTTTGTCCAATGTATGTGGCTGGGCAAATTTTGCACAGTATTTTATAAACTCCTTGGTTTTCTAGCTGGATCTTGTCTTTGGGATTTCTTAAGATGTTGGCTATTTTTTGGTCAGTGGAAACTAGCCCTAATCAACAAACGAGTCCCAGCCACGAAAACCAACACCGGACCCAAAATAACACATGATGCCACCACCAATCTCCTTCACCAGACTCAAACCCAAGCCCACGCCACAGATGAAAGGCAACCACCATCCAGAAACCAGACCATGGCTGCAACACCAGCTGCTACACCCCACTCTGACCCCCAAACTAAGCAAACTGACACACGCTATAAACACATAGCCAGACCTCAAACTCGAGCCAAACCAAGGCCCGAATGTCACATCACAGCCTTCCACCCAGGATACTACATCACAGAACTCAGGAGATTACAACACAAAACATCAGGAGGTTGCAACACAGACAACGATCCAGGAGATTACAGCACCACACCCAGGATGTCACAACAATAGAACTCAGAAGGTCATCACACAGCCCATTACCCAGGTCGTTACAACACAAAAGGCTGAGAGACACACAGCCAGCACCTCAGCCACACAGGGTCTCAGGAAAAAGCCATCCAATCTGCATACATCAACTCCACAAACCAATCAAGAAGTAACAACACAGCCAACTCTAGAGTTTAAAAGGGGAAAACAGCCACGATCACACACTTCTCCCAGGAGAACGAAGCTGAAGACACCAGCCTGAAGATGACGGATGAGATTTTCAAACGTTGCCAAGGTATTCTCAATCTTACACGGGACAAGACCCGAATACACCAAGACCTATATATATATACATATATATATATATATATATATATATATATATATATATATACATCATGATGCCATGAAACATTTGTGCCATTGGTGCAATGACATCAGGTTCCAAATGGTCTAACTAATTGAAGGTAATATAAATTGTAACTCAAATTTGGAAATTCTATTCATCTCTTATAAATGAATGAATTGATGCTATCATGTGACAATAATGTGCAGACAATATTGTCATCTCTAACTTAAGCTTTTAATGTTAAATCATTTCTGAGGGCAGTAGAAATAAAGAATTGGAATTATTTTCATTTTTACATTGGAATTTCTCTACAGTGGTATGTCACATACAATTACTGATCATACTTTAATAACCATATTTTTTTCCTTTTAAAACAATGTCTACAATCTATTTTAAAATATTGTTTTGTAGACTAATCAGTCCTCTTCTTTATCTGTGAGAAATACTCTTATTTTTTCCATAAAAGTTTTTAACCTTATCTTTATATTGAAGAAATAAAGTCCAGTTATCCTAAATAACTTTAGGATATAACTATTTCAATGTTCATCAGCATGTCTCATATGTATTGATAAAATAATTAAATAAAAGAAAAGACTGCATATTCAAATGTCAATGTTTTCCTATATAGTGACTGAATAAAAATGTAAAAATTGTTTTGTTCTACTTGGTTGATTACTTTAAGGTAATTCATATGACCTTCTTAGTTTCAGTCAGGCTGTATCAAAATTATTACAGAGTATTTATGTGCTTTGTGACGCTTGAAATACAAACCTACAGCTTGATGAAGCAGCAAACTAACATGAGATTGGCCCTATTTATGGATAAGATTGGCAAGGAGGCCTGAAGGATGGAAGAAATTAGTCATTTTCATCTGCTAGAAGAAAAGAGAAAATGTGCTGTTATGTATGTAGGTTTGAATGTTATTGGTTTAGTTTGAATTGTTCTTGTAAAATGTCAAATATGATTGGTTTGAAAAGTGCGGGAAAACCCTGCACTCTGATTGGCTGGCAACTGTGGCTGCCGGCTATAAGTAGCAGCCGTAGCCCAGCCAAGACGGGTCCATTCAAGCTGTAGTCACTAATAAACTCTTCACTGAAGCTCTTCGCGTCTGACTTTTCATGCAAACTTAACACTGGCAACGAAGGTGGGATTTCCCTGAAGAAGAAGACGACGCGGAAGACAAGCAGAAGAGTGAGATGGCTGCGCTGAACATCCCCCCAGCCCCGTTCGATCCAGCGGCAGAAGACTGAGAATCGTATGCGGATCACTTCCAAATGTATTTGGAAGGAAACGACCTCGCCGACATCTCCGAGAAGCGGAAGAGGGCGGTCTTTCTTACACACTGCGGTCCGGCAGTCTTCAAGATGGCGAAGGCATTGGCGGGAACTGCAGATGTGAAGGTAATGGAATGGCCTGATCTAGAAAAGCTTTTAAGAGCCCATTACGCCCCACAAGTATTGTGCCTCATTAAGAGACAAGTTTACCGTCGGATCAAGGGGAAAGCGAAAATGTTAATGACTTTGTGGCAAGTTTAAGAGACATTGGGGGTGCATGCGAGTTTAACAACTTGGAGGAGGCCATGCACAATTGATTTGTTCTAGGCCTCAAAGACAAAGTGCTTCGGAGCAAATTGTTATTAAAACCTAAGATCACGTTGAAGGAAGCCATAGAAGAGGCCTCCTCAGCAGAAGCCACTAAGTCCTCAGCGGCAGCCATGAAGAAAATTAACAAGGCCTCAAGCCATTCTGATGTGGAAAAGTCCACAACAACTCATTGCGAGCAAATAGATTCTGAATCAGACTGCAGTGAGGTGGAGGAAGGAATTTATAGACTCAGAATGGAGCAGAAAAAGAAAGACCTGGGAAGAAAAAGGCAAGACTTTTATTGCAGAGGTTGTGGGGGGGGGCACCCCTGCACTGAATGCAAGTTTCTTGATACCATCTGCCTTCGTTGTGAAAAAAGAGGTCACTTAGCAAAAGTCTGCAAATCATCCAGAACTCCACCACACAGAAGAAAGTTTCCTGACAAAGATTTCAAGCCCAACAACTTCAGTGAGAAAATGGGGCATAACTCAGAAGCAAATGGGAAGAATGAAACTCATCAAACAGTCACCATTGGTCATTCTTCACCCTTAAGAAGCAGAAAAGTACATGTGAAGGTACTCATTGAAGGAAGGCCTTGCCAAATGGAAGTGGACTCAGGCTCCTATTTATCTATGGTGTCATGGGACACTATTCACAGGCTACTTCCCAACATTCAGAAGAAACATTTCCAGAAGCAAGCACTGACTCTTAAAGACTACCAAGGGAACAAGATTCCAGTAGTTGGAACAAGAGAATTCAATGTGAAGTTCAAAGGCCACACCAAACGCTTGCCCCTGACCATCGTGGACAAGGATGGCCCAAGCTTGCTGGGACTTGAGTGGTTCAATCCACTAGGCATCGAGGTGACTGGCATCAATCACGTGAGCAACTCTGAATGGGAGGAGGCCTTGAAGTCTGAGTTTCCAGAGGTCTTCAGCAAAGGATTGGGCAAGTATATGGGGACCCCTATCACTTTCAACCTAGATCCCAAGGTGTCCCCAATTCGTTTAAAGCCCAGAAGGGTCCCATTGGCCTTAAAGGAAAAAATTGATGCACAATTAGATAAACTAATAGCTCAAGGAGTTTTAGAGCCCACTGACCACTCCAGATGGGAAACACCCATAGTCACACCTGTCAAGACTGATGGGTCAGTATGAATCTGTGGGGACTATAAGGGGACACTGAACCATGCGCTGCAGCAGAGCGCATACCCAGTTCCAGTGGTGCATCATCTATTACATTCACTTGGCAGGGGTACAGTTTTTGCCAAATTGGATCTGGCCCAGGCATATCAACAACTAACAGTTGATGATGCCACTGCAGAGGCCCAAACCATTGTGACTCATAGAGGTGCCTTCAAATGTAAAAGGTTACAATTTGGAGTAAGCGTGGCACCAGGTATCTTTCAAAGCCTTATGGAAAGGATGCTCCAAGGACTGCCAGGGTAGTGCCTTACTTTGATGATGTGTTAATCTCTGCTGAAAATGACACTCAGTTACAAGAAAGACTCAGAGAAGTCCTTACCAGATTCAGGAAAGCAGGGTTAAAAGTCAAGGAAGAAAAATGCACTCTTAAAACTGACAAGGTTGAGTTCCTGGGCTATATGATTGACAAGCATGGCATCCACCCTACAGATGCCAAGGTTCAAGCAATCAAAGAAGCCCCTAGACCTAAATGCAAAGCAGATTTGCAAGCCTTTCTTGGACTCATTAACTTTTATCACATGTTCCTACCTCAGAAGGCAACCATTGCAGAACCATTGCACAGATTACTTGACAAAAAGTCTGTTTGGGTCTGGGGGAGGAAGGAACAATCAGCATTTAACAGTATTAAAAGACTAATCACGTCTGATGCTGTACTGATACAGTTCTCTGAGAATTTGCCTGTTGTACTGACTTGTGATGCATCCCCCTTTGGAGTGGGGGGGTTTTTGAGCCGCAGGCTTCCCAGCGCCTATTGCATTTTACTCTCCCACTTTGACCAAAGCAGAGAGGAATTACAGCCAATTGGACAAGGAAGCATTGGCAGTTGTTGCAGCTGTCAAGAAATTTCATGAATATTTGTATGGGAGAACATTTACCATTGTTACAGATCACAAACCTTTGTTAGGCATTGTGGCAGGAGATAAACCTACACCTACTATCCTGTCACCAAGAATGCTGAGGTGGAATGAATTTCTTGCTGCTTATTCTTACAAACTTATCCACAAGCCTGGCAAGGACATTGGACATGCTGATGCACTGAGTCGTTGCCCACTTCCTTGCCACAAGGAGGACTTTGAACCTGAAACACACACCTTTTTCCTAGAAACTGTTGCCAAGCTTCCAGTGCATGCTGCTGAAATTGCCAGAGAGACTGCCAAAGATACTTTATTTGCTCCTGTTATAGGCTGGATTAAGAGAGGTTGGCCTCTTCAAGATCTACCTCACCTGGCCCAACCTTTTGAGTCCAGGCAAACTGAATTATCTGTATTAAGAGGATGTATTTTGTGGGGTAACAGGGTGGTTATTCCTGCAAAACTACAAAGAGAGGTTTTGGAAATGTTACATGAGGGTCATCCTGGTATTGTAAGGATGAAGGGATTGGCCAGGAGTTATGTATGGTGGCCAGGTATTGACAAAATGGTTGAAAACTGGGTTGCATCTTGTCCCAACTGTCAGGTAGTCAGGCCTGCCCCACCTCTCGCCCCCAAACAGGATTGGGAATGTCCTAGGGGCCCATGGTCTAGGATTCACATTGATTTCACAGGCCCTACCAGAGGGCACACCTTTCTTATTATAGTAGATGCATATTCCAAATGGCTAGAGGTAATCCCTATAGCATCCACCACAAGTGATGCTGTCATCAAGCAGCTCAAAAAACTTTTTGTAACCCATGGGTTACCCGATGTTCTTGTCTCTGACAATGGCCCTCAATTTACATCCAACCTTTTTGAATCCTATTTAGCACAACAGGGTATCAGACATGCCCTCACTGCCCCTGGGCACCCTTCGCTAATGGCGGGCTGAACGCATGGTACGTTTTACCAAGGAGAAACTTCAGCAACTGGGTCCTGGGGACATCACTGAGAAAGTTGAAAAACTTCTTAGTGTTCAGCACATCACTCCTAACCCATCTAATAACTTATCCCCAGCAGAGTTGTTGATGGGTAGGAAACTTAGGTCTTCCCTTGACTGCCTTCATCCCACATATGCACCCAACGCACCACTGGATTCCACTTCCAAAGTTCGCACATTCAGTGTGGGTGATTCTGTTTATGCTAAGAACCTTATGGGTGAACCTTTGTGGATTCCTGCTGAGATAACTCAAATCACAGGCCCTCGTTCTTACAGGGTGCAAACAGAGGATGGACTCCTCTGGAGCAGGCACATTGATCAACTTAGATCCAGGGTTTCTCAGGAACATCGCACTTGTTCCTCTCTAGTTCTCACACCTGATATCAATTCTAGGGGAGAAGGGGAGGAGCAGGAGGATAATCAGCAAGCAAGAATCCATCCCATGTGTAACGAGCCATTACAACAGGAACCATTCCAAAACCTGTCACAATGCCAAAATCCATCCTTAGAAGTGGAAGATTGTACATCACTACCTGACTTGGGTGCTGACATTGGGCTGGAGATGGGTTGGGAGGAGAGACCAGATTCTAACAATCAAACAGGGTCTTCTTTCACAGGAAGTCCCAGTAGGGAAATGTCAGCAGACACATTTCCTCTCTCACTGGGTGAGAATGTTAAAACTTCTGAACCACGAAGGTCTCAATGTACATGTAAGAGCCCCACCTATTTAAAAGAATACATTAGATAGGTTGGGGTTTGGTATGGACTGAACCTAGTGGGGAGGGGTGTTATGTATGTAGGTTTGAATGTTATTGGTTTAGTTTGAATTGTTCTTGTAAAATGTCAAATATGATTCGTTTGAAAAGTGCGGGAAAACCCTGCACTCTGATTGGCTGGCAATTGCGGCTGCTGGCTATAAGTAGCAGCCGTAGCCCAGCCAAGACAGGTCCATTCAAACTGTAGTCACTAGTAAACTCTTCACTGAAGCTCTTTGCGTCTGACTCTTCATGCAAACTTTACACGTGCAATATTTTGAAGGATTCTCTTTTTGTTTCCCTTAGTGAGTTGGAAAACACAGATGGCTATTTCAAACTTTCCTCTTGAATTGTATGTGTTTAAAATGGGACAACCCTGCTCCATATGGGACTACCCTGCTCCATATACACATTTGTTTTAGAATGTTTCACTTCAAATTAATATTAAGATTTCAGTTCATTAAAGCAAAGATTGTTGTTGGCCAGTGAGTTTGCTATAGCAACGTCCAAACTTTAATACATTGTCACATTGGACAATGTAAATTAAAATGACTACCACATTGAGACAAATACTTAACTGCTATCTAGTAATCATTTGGTGAACAGCTTGAAATTCCTTTCAAAACGTTAAAGGGAAAAATTGGTAGGAAGAGCACCTGGACTCAAACACCACCTTGGCTGTAGAGCAATTGGTGGTGGATTTGCCCATTGTTGGTTATATTCAAATTTCAGCCAGAGAAAACTACTAATTATATTCTCTGTCAAATAGCAGAATAGTTGGACCAGCGAATAACTGGAGTGCCTCCTGACTCCAGGATGAAAGGCAAGCAAGGAAAATGATTGTGTGGATGAGCTTATGGGAAAGTTTGTCTATATTGACATACATATATACAACACTGTATGTTGGAAATGCAGATACAAAGAAGGAACCTTTTACCATCTTGTGATAAAGCAAAGAAATATTAGAGCAAGATTAATATTTTAATGCAAAAGATTCTCAATATGAACATAAAATTCAAACCAGAATATATATAAATTTCAAATCACACACACACACACACACACACATGTTTGTATGTATGTATGTATGTATGTATGTATGTATGTATGTATGCATATGCAGGTCTTGGTGTGTTCGGGTCTTTTCCCGTGTAAGATTGAGAGTATCTTGGTGACGTTTCGACGAGGTCCCACTTGCCATCTTCAGGCTGGTGCTTTCGGCTTCATGCTTGTGTGAGCAAAAAAGCATGAAGCTGAAAGCACCAGCCTGAAGATGGCGAGTGGGACTTCATCGAAAAGTCGCCAAGATACTCTCAATCTTACATGGGAAAAGACCCGAACATGCCAAGACCTGCATACCTGTACCCGTGAAAATCTATGAAACACACACACACACACACACACACACACACATATATAATCATATCATATCTCAATTATCATGTTCAGTACTGTTTCTTGGATAAGATTATTGGGAGATATAGTCTCAATGTATAGATAAAAGAAATTCAGTCATTATAAAAAAGTATCATTGATTTGTACAGAACCATTAAAAAATTAAAATAATGTGGTATGAAACTGAGAAGAGCTCAGCCCTATTGCTCTTGAGAAAATGTGAGGGTTTCTCCTTCCCCTCATATCTTGTTTACTTGTACTGAATCTACAAATTAAAATTATGCATGATTTCACTATATAATAGGTCAAAATCTGAGCATTTTTGGAAAAAAAAATGCAAAATTTGGGATTCCATGTCCAGTTTGAAATTACTGGGTTTTGTTCCAAACTTTGAACACTTTATATAGCCAATCCAGTCTTTGTGCCAAATATAAAGCTTAAAGAACATCTTCCAGTTTTAAACAAACATTTCAATCTACTTCTATTATTTTAGAAGACAAGAGAAAGAAAGAGAATTCATTTCAAACAGAAGAAATCAACAATGCCACTTTTTAAAAAAATTACATTTATATGCCTCCCTTCTCCGAAGACTCAGGGCGGCTTACAATTTTGGGGGATACAACCCAGTGTGCTCATCAATAGCCTTCATTCCATTGTATATGCCTGCTTATTACTAAGCGGCATTTTTACAAAGTCAGCTTATTGCCCCCAAAAATCTTGGGTCCTCAGTTTACCTACCCTGAGAGGATGGAAGGCTGAGTCAACCTTGAGCCTGGTGGGATTCGAGCCTACAGTAATTGTAGGCAGCTGGAACTTGAATGCAGGCATTTAACAGCCTGAGCCACCCACTTTTAAAGCCTGCTTTTTTTAATGTCTTTCCGGAAAGGGGCTACTTAGTAAATTATATAATTTTCCACTTGTCTGCTAAAAGGGTCATGGTGCCGACTTATCTACCATTAGCAAACCAAGATGATGGTTTAACACAATGACCTGCATTAAAAGTGTGATTGACAAAAGTGATCCTTCAAACCTATGCACATTTTTTGGGGAGAACCAAAATTAGCTATTTCAAGAAGATGAGTTTTTTTCTTAGGTTCCATCTGATGCATTTCCAAAATCACGCTTTTTGAGAGTGTTACAGATCTTTCTGGAGTAAAGATCATCCATCAAATTTAATCCTTTTTTCCTTTCCCAAAGGATTGGATACATAGGCCATGTTTTTGGATTCTTTCTTGTCCATAGCTTAAGTACTTATTTGGAACAGAAGCAAAAGGAGAGACAAAGCTGTTTTCTTTTCTTTATTACTCACAGACAATTAATTATTAATCATTAATTAATGTTTCAACATTTAATGGATTAAGCAGTGATTAAAATATTTTAAGCACTGATTATTTTTAAAAATTCTAGAGTAATCACTATCTTTACTAAGGGAAGATCATACTTCAGTTGTAAAGAAACTGACTGTATTTGCAAAAGATCAGCTATCTTCAAATAACTTGGAAAGGTTTGTGGAGCTTGGACAGAAAGTTCCAATCAAAAGAGACAGTAGGGAATTAGCTGGGTACTGGTCAAGCTTGCTATAAGAGCTGGTTTCATATTCGTATCCTTCCCATATAATTCCCAAGACTAATTATTTCTTCCTCCTAAAACATTTTTAAAGTAGCAGGTGTAAATTAGCACAATTATTTTGTCTAAGATGTTCAGGGATTTTTATGAGACCTAGTTAGATTATGTATCTAAGTAGATAATGATGTGTTAATTGTCCAAATGATCTAACTGTAGACAGCACAAAAATGTGCACAGTATTATCAATTACTTGAATGTATTAATTGTTTTTCCTTAACCCATTTTGACTGGAATTCTATATATTTTTCTGAATTCACTGGGATATTTCTTCTCTTCTGCTATGGTATATAATAGTAGTTTAGCCATAAAAAATTAGAACTCAAATAATAGTATTTGGGCAAGATGATCAAAGGAAATTTTTTTAATGTGGGAGTTATGAAATAGCAAACTATTTGTATCACAGATATTTGACATGACACCCATGCATCTATTCTTAAAATCATAATCCTGCATACTTTGGTTTTGGCTTTAACATATTATATTACTCCAGACTTTGTATTTCGTATACCATTTTATTTGATGTATAAATCAAATTAGCATGATAAATATATATATAAAACATGATATAAGTAAACCATCAATTACTATGATGGGTGAATTGAGGCATTGTAAAGAAATTTATTTTAAAAAAATCAGTGTGGTTAAAACCATGTGATTTTATAAGCAGTGAAGCAGAAAAAAATCAATCTGTGGCTGAAATTCTTTTGTTTCAAAGCTTTACTTTCAGTGGTGTTCATAAGATTTCAGCATGGTTGTCAAAATGAAAGAAGCATCAATGCACAACGACAGTGCCTATTTAACTCTTTTGTACATGTATGTCACAGCTTGCATTGCATGAGCTTTTATAACTTCCTCTCCACTTGCCCCCTTGCCATCTGCCCAGATGCTGCTTTTGATAGTATTTTTTTTAAAAATATCTACTCTTCACAGGCATCTTGTTACTGTGCTTGGTTTCTTGTACACAGTCGGGTCCAAGAAGGCCATTAGCTTTGATTGTATTAAGTTAACATTTAAAATGTGAGGCTAGAAGAAAAAATAGACGATGCTATTTGAATAATGCTTTCTGAATAATCTGAATAATTTCAGAACCTCATACTTTCAACCAGTAACCTCATACTTTCAACCAGTAAAAAAGGGGAGACGGGAAAGAGGAACAGGAAGAGTAGGAAGAGGAGAAAGAGGAAATGAGGAATATATGATGCAGAGGAACAGAGGAAGGCCTTATTCAGTGGAGAATTCTCAAAATTTGTTTCTGATGTTTTTGAATTAATCACATTTACCATGGCAGTAATTTCTTAAAAGACAATCCTTCCTTTATTTTGTCACTTTGTGCCACTATATACAGCATGTTCCTAAAATTACATATTTACCCAGCAGGACTTTCATAGAATGCTGAAATGGGAAGGACAAAAAGATTCAGTGACAACAAAATAGTGTGAAATGAAGTGATCTATTTAATGTTTCCTCACTTAAGAAATTAGAATGTTGCTTTGAGAATATTAAAAAAGCAGTATTGTCTTGGTCAAATTCCTGTTTTTTTTAATCTAAAATAATTATATGATGTCTCTCTGGGGAAAACTTATTTTAAAACTGATTTTAAAACATGTGCATCACAAGCCATAAAAGGTTAGCTCTCCTTGATTGATTTATTGGGTAGTGCTTTATGATTTCAGTCAAGAATTACAGAATGCTCCTTTATTTTTGGCACCTCAATCAAGGTAAAAAAACGTACAATATCTGCATACTACTTTGTGAATCAAAAGCAGATGCAAGATGTCTAATGCTAAACTTGTCATTGACACTTCTTGGACTTTGATTCCAACTTTTTATAGTATATTATCCTAGGAGGTGTTTAGGAATTAAAGTATATTAGGACAGGTAGGCAACTATATTAAGGTTGGCTGTAGATTGTAATAAGTACAGATAGTCTATTTTTTCAAAAACAAAGCAAAAATGATTTGCAACATCCAGCCAGTTTCCTATTGACTTAGCTTTTGGAAAGTCAGTAGGAAGTTGCAGTCACATGACTTTCTCATTTAGCAACCCAAAATTTTAGCTTAACAACAGCAACAGGAGCTGCTGGGATTGTCATCACTAAGAGATGTGGTCATGTGACATTGCACTTGACAACTGCATTGCTTAGCAATAGAAATTCTGGTCCCAATTACCATCATTAACTGAGGACTACCTGTACTACTGATCAGACTATTTTCTTAGCTCTACTTTTAAACTATATTCCAAAAACCAAAGTTTCCCTTTGGTATTTAAAACTACCAACAAGCATGCTGTTTTTTACTAGCATAAATAACATTTGGCAATCATCAAAAACACACTACCAAATCTGACTGCTTATGTTCTCTAAATGCAGCCTTATACATGCAGCCCTCACACCCAGCCTCTTCTTCACATTCCTGAGTGGATACTTGTTTGTCTGTGCCTGGTGCTAAGCTTGAAATTAATAACAAGCTGTCATTAACTTCACAGCCCCGATGCTTCTGAGGAGCTAATTCTTCTTTGGATTCAAACTGGGAAACACGTTCCCCTAAATTCCATCATCTATCACAATCCAGGTCTATCAGAGAATAGATTGCTTTCCCCGAAAGGGCTTCCACTCCTGATTAAATGTGTGATGTGCATGTCACAACAGCATATCATTGTTCAGAGAAAGTCTTGGCAAGGGGTATGTGGCTTTTCCTGTCATTGCTTAAAAAAAAGAGCCTAAATCCAGTCTCAGAATCACAGAGTTATGCAGAAGATGCATTCAAGTAGAAGCAACTAGCTATCTATTAGAAGTCAAAGGTTACATGATTTATTCTATCATAAGGGATATTCTCATTAAAAGCCACTTTGCTTGTTAGGTGCCTTTCTTCATCAAACTGAAGCTCAGCGGTGTGGAGGTGAAACTATGTTAAAAAGAAAACCTTTATGCAAATGTCACATTTTACTTGCAAATTGTTAAGGACAATTATCTATCATATGTCAGGAAAAAATGGCAACTGCTTATGCATGAAAAGCAAACAATGAATAATGACTATATCTACCAATCATGAAAAATGCTAAGAATTACTTCTTTATCAATTTATTCCAAGCTTATTCTGTTCTTGTTTTGATTGACATCATTTGACTTTTATAGAACACATTTCTTCTTGAACATCTCATTACTAGGTGGCTATTAAAGGCATAATAGGAAAATCAAGCTATTGCAAACCCATGGTAAATCTGGTTTGCAATAAAAGACCTAAATATACATTTTGAACACATACAAGAAACGTTACGTTTTAGAAGGTCTTAAGTCTGAGGCATTGGCAACCATTCTCAGGACAATATCAAGGAGTGGTGGTGGTTTTCTTTTTTTCAGTACTTGCATACTTATTAAACTACCATGGAAACATTTCCCAGGATCTGCAACATCTTGAATGTACTGTATTCTTATCCATGCAAACAAATGGAATTCTTGCAAGAAGGCCTGTTTTAAAACCTTCCTATAATTGAAGACATACCATATATATTTTGGAAAGCAAAAAAGAATGCGTAGCTGCAGAAGTAGAATATAATGGTTTGAAATGATTAGATTAGAAGATTAGAATTCTTTATTGGCCAAGTGTGATTGGACACACAAGGAATTTGTCTTGGTGCAAATGCTCTCAGTATACATAAAAGAAAAGATACCTTCGTCAAGAGTCAAGAATCATAAGGTACAACACTTAATGATAGTCATAGGGTACAATAAGCAATCAAATCATACTAGGAAACAGTCAGTATAAATCATAAGGTTACAAGCAACAAAGTTACAGTCATACAGTCACAAGTGGGGGGGGATGGGTGATAAGGAATGGTGAGAAGTTTAATAGTAATAGTAGTGCAGACTTTGTAAATAGTTGAACAGTGTTGAGGGAATTATTTGTTTAGCAGAGTGATGGCTTTCGGGGAAAAATTGTCCTAGTTGTTCTGGTGTGCAGTACCCTATAGCGTCATTTTGAGGGAAGGAGTTGAAACAGTTTATGTTTCAGGAGGGGGCTTTTGCCCAGGTTCAGCTGGTTCACCAGCTCCACCCTTATTTGGACCGAGATGCCCTTTGAATGGTTACTCATGCGCTCGTCACCTCCAGAATCGACTACTGCAACGCTCTTTACATGGGGCTGCCCTTGCGGATGACCCAGAGGTTACAGTTGGTGCAGAATGCGGCCGCGTGGGCTGTGATGGCAGTACCCCAATACTCCCATGTTACACCCCTCCTGCGCGGCTTGCATTGGTTGCCGGTTGTCTCCCGGGTCGCCTTCAAGGTGCTAGTAACAACTTATAAAGCCCTAAATGGCTTGGGTCCAGGGTACTTGCGGGAACGCCTCCTGCCAGCATCACTTACCGATCGCCCTGTTCGCTCTCATAGGAGGGGCCTCCTTGGGATACCGTCAGTCAGGCATTGTCGGCGGGCAGTTCCCAGGGCTAGGGCCTTCTCCGTGGGAGCGCCTGCCCTCTGGAATCAGCTCCCCGTGGATCTCCGTTTGGCCCCTGACCTTCGCTCCTTCTGCTGAGACCTGAAGACCTGGTTGTTTCAACAGGCCATCCTGGAATGAGGGGCGGGGGTGAGGGTTTTAATTTTCTTAATGTTTTAATGTATTCGGCTTGTTTTATTTAATTGTTTTTTATTGTAAATTTGTTCTGTTTTAATGTTCGCCGCCCTGAGTCCTTAGGGAGTAGGGCGGCATACAAGTCAAATAAATAAATAAATGAATGAATGAATGAATGAATGTATGTATGTATGTATGTATGTATGTATGTATGTCCAGGAAGTGAGGGGTCTGTAAATATTTCACAGCCCTCTTTTTGACTCGTGCAGTATACAGGTCCTTGATTGAAGGCAGGTTGGTAGTAATTGGTTTTTATGCAGTCCAAATTATCCTCTGAAGTCTGTGTCTGTCCTGTTGGGCTGCAGAATCAAACCAGACAGTTATAGAGGTGCAGATGATAGATTCAATAATGAATTATTGACACCATGATATCTTAGCTTTGGGGTCTCTCATGATTTTTGAAGATTTTGAATTGATTTTAAAAAGCACCTCAGTGTTAAGCTTCAGTGCTTTTGCAATTGGAAGTTTATTAGAACTGGAACTATTTATAAACTAGATGATCCACAAAACAATTTTAGGTGTTTTTTCTTCTTCTTCTCTCTCTCTCTCTCTCTCTCTCTCCCTCCCCTTCACTCCCCCCTCCCCTCAGGAAATCTATATTTCTAATATGTGTTTATTAGGCCTTCTGCATGCTCCCCTTTTGCTGCCTTTCATCAGGCAAAAAAAGAAGCTTTGGGGATGTCTATATCCCATTACTGGATGTCTCCTCAGCATTTTCCATTTCCTCAAAGCAGAGCAAAGTGGTTTTGGAACTATCCTCCTATATTCTCAGAGGAAGTAATATTTGTTATGTATGTAGGTTTGAATGTTATTGGTTTATTTGAACTGTTCTTGTAAAATGTCAAATGGTATTGGTTTAAATAGTGCGGGAAGAAACCCTGCACTCCCATTGGCTGGTAACTATGGCTGCAGGCTATAAGAGGCAGCCATAGCCCAGCCAACTCGGGTCCATTCGAGCTGTAGTCACTGAATAAACTCTTTGCTGGAACTCTTCGCGTCTGACTCTTCATGCAGACTTAACAGTATTGGTCTCTTCCTTTGATGTAGATAAGCTTATAGGTTCCTTTCCATTTGTGGGAGGAACTTGTATCACCCTAATGTGATTGTGTAGTTATGTGATGTGTAATGTGGTGCGTAGATGTGTTGTGTTCCAGTATATGGAGGACAATAGTTGATGTTCTTCAAGTAACTAACCTGTTATATAATTTTCTTTAATTCTTAACAGTATGCAGCAACCTCAACAAATTTTATATAGCTTGGTCATGATTCTAACTATGCTGTCAAGTCATTGCAGATGGTTTGTTTAGGATCTCATCTCCATGTAAATAAGTGGCTGAGAGAACTTATATGATATCTAAGAGGGAGGAAAGATGATTAGATTGTAATTTTCTATTGAGAAAAGGTTTGGAAGTCATTCATATATTTCTTAACTTTAAGGCTTCTTAAACTTCTTTCTTTCTTTTTCTTTCTTCTCAAAAAATCTTTATGAAATATCAATTAAACAAACAAATAATAAAAAAGGTTTCATGTCCATGTGATGTAACAGGAGCATTGATCAGATGATAGACCTTCCAGGTATCAGCCTGACAGGTAGAATTTGCTGCCTATAGAGCTACACTTAGCTCCTTTTTTAGGAAACTTTTTTAAAACTTCCTGTTCCAATGAATCCTTTAGGGTTGGTTGGGAAGGTTGATAATTGTCTTTTTATTTTTTGTGGTTTGTATATTGATTGCAGTTAGAAATTGCTTAGCTGGAGTTGTCTGCACATTATCCAGAATGATAGGATTGGAGTAGTATACAATAAATATAAGGGTTTCCTTGTCCAGTTGTGTCTGATTTTAGCTTAGGAGGCGATGTTCATCTCTGTTT
The DNA here is from genome assembly GCA_009733165.1 of Naja naja. NCBI lineage: Eukaryota > Metazoa > Chordata > Lepidosauria > Squamata > Elapidae > Naja > Naja naja. The sequence continues at coordinate 10,527,744 of CM019153.1, forward strand.
CTTAGTTGAGGAAGTCAGCATTTTCCAAAGACACTTTCGTGGTCATGTATCCAGCATGACTATATGCCAAGGCGCACGGAACACTGTTGCTTTCCCAACAAAGTGGTATCTATTTATCTACTCACATGCTCTCAAACTGATAGGTTGGCAGGAGCTTATACAGTGGAAATGTAAATAATACATACATGCATACATTCATAACATATAAATAGCCATAGCTGACTTCTTAAGGAAATATTTCATATAGTTTTATTTTAGCATTTGTGGTTGTTAATCAAGTAATCTAAAAACTAACAAATTTATTATAATGCAAGTCTTCAAGGACTATAGTTGCTGACTAATATGCTGACAAAGTGGCCTGTAGCTGATCCACAATAAATGTCCTGGTCTTTAAAATGTCACAAGATGTTAATTTCATACAGTATTTTACTCCCATCAACTTGATAAAGTTGAAGACAGACAAGGCAGAATCCTGCCTAAAGCTGAAGCTCCCAAGTGCCTGAGTATTGAGCCCTGTTACAGTGGCTAACTTGTTACACTTCTGTTCTTTGTGTTACCTTCACATTCAGAGCAGTGGAGGGATTCAATTTTTTTTACTACCGGTTCTGTAGGCGTGGCTTAGTGGGCGTCACAGGGGAAGGATACTGTAAAATCTCCAGTCAGAGTGGTATTTGCTGTTTCTCTGAACTACTCAAAAGTTCCACTACTGGTTCTCAGAACTTGTCAGAACCTGCTGAATACCACCACAGATTCAGAGATTGCTTTTTTTAAACCCATGATGTGGACCACTATAGAAATTGCTTAAATAAAAAATAGATAAAAAGTTCCCTTCTAAATTATCAATTTGCATATGCACAGTGGCAGGTTACATATATGCACATCAACAGTATTGTGCTGCTGCCGATGTTGCTTGTGATATTTTTGTCCTCAACTCAACAATTCTTCAGCAGCCTTCACAGAAATATAAACTTCCTAAATCCAATAGGCCCTAACTCCAAATAAATGTATGAAAGGTTACATTTACGATTTTTTTGTTTGTTTTGGGCTTTTAAATCTTAGTAGTGCCTTGATTTGTTTAGTTTTCCCTTAAAAAACATTTTGGTGTTTCATAGACTGTTTAAAAAGCTCTTGATGCTGTCTCTTGGTGCATAAGCATTTTTCAGAATTATTTCTCTCTTCTGCAAAACCCTTTTTTTTTTAAAGACAACAACTAATCATTTCCCTGTTATGCAATGATTCCTGTCTACTATAGAGAAAAATATCTTTCAAAACTATTTTCTATTTATATAAGTATGTGGAATATGTGTTGTTTTCAAAAAGCTTTTTATAATTGTTCTCCATTTAGATTTAGTACATATGCTGCTACTCTAGTTAAAAATTATACTTCTCTAGGTGGGCAAATTGTGCCTTTTACTTCTTTCAAAACGTATCTGTCTTCCTTTCCTTATTTATTTATTATTAGCAAAAATTTATAAGGTTCCAATTAAAAAATGTGACTCTGGGCAGGGTACAGCATAAAAACATGAAATAGAGCAAAACTAAAACTAAAATCAATCCATACAACAACGTATACAATATATAATATATAAAAAATATATAGAGCCTTGGTGGTGCAGGCTGTTAAATGCCTAGCACTTAATTCCAGCTGTCTGCAATTACTGCAGGCTCGAATCCCACCAGGCTCAAGGTTGACTCAGGTAAATTGAGGACCCAAGATTGTTGGGGGCAATAAGCTGACTTTGTAAAAATGCTGCTTAGTAATAAGCAGGCATATACAATGGAATGAAGGCTATTGCTGAGTGCATTGGGTTGCGCTCCAAAAATTGTAAGTCACCCTGAGTCTTCAGAGAAGGGCAGCATATAAATATGAATTTTAAAAAAATTCAAAATATAAAATGGCAACCAAGAAAAACAAAGAGGACTCCATTCACCTGGCCCACACCTAAGGGAAAAAAACAGGCATTAACAACTTCCCTAACGACAAACAGACTTGGGACCTGTCATATATGTGTTCCTTATATTGCTAAACACTGCCCTTTTTTCCCCATGTGAAAATATACCCAAGGATTACAGATTTTATTTTACTCATGTGAAAAGCCAATGACCACTTCTTGGATCAAATTTTGTCTTAGCCCCAGTGAACAATAACGTTTTTCAATCCTGTACTTTTTCTCAAAGCTGACCTTCTTTCATGATCGCAAGCCAGTCTATCATGTCAATATCTTCGGAGAGCATTTTAAAGTGCCTGCAACGTAAGAGGCTAGATGGCAAACTGGATCAATAATGAGACTGCCCTATAAAAATATTTTTTTCTTTTTCAAGAAAGAAAATCCATTGGCTGATTCTGCCCTCAGACCTACCAACCCCAGGAAATACAACATGACAGTAAGTGTGAATCATATTACAGTTAAGATTCTTTAAGATAGGAAATCTGCTAAATAGAGATATTGTACAGTAAGGACAAAGAGATGTTATGTAAACTTTCTATCAACATACCAGTTTTGGTCCAGGTTATAATACATTTCCATCCTCTTTCTGCCTCTGGATGGAGTTTTAGTGTACTACCTTTGGCACTAGTGGGAAGCTTAGTTTTAACTTGTCTTTTGTTTGAAGATGGATCAGGCTATTAGACATGGAGGATTACTGTCAGCTGCAGAGAGTGATACAAGGAAAGGAAGATTATGTAGCAAACAGTTCATTTCACTTCTGACATTCTTTTAAGGATGTCTGTGAACTTCTAGTGTAGGTGATGTTAAATCAGCTGTGGTACCATAAAGTTTAATAATTAGAACTTTTTCTTAGATTTGTCAATACCTCTCATGCCTTTCACATAATTCATATAGTATCAATTACACCTCCTTAATTGTCTCCAACTTGTGACATATATGGCTATTTTGATGTAAACATTTTAATATTGACCTAAGTTGCAATATTTTAATGTCTACTCAGAAGTAAGCCCCATTGACTGTAGTGGTATTTATTTCCAAGTAAATACTGTAATTTATCCAATTACTTGGAAATAAATCCTTTTTAATTAAATGGCATCTATTTCTGAAAAGGCAGACAGTAAACCTTTCACCGTAAATCCATGTTTACTGCCAGTAGTTGTATATTATTATTGTTGTTATTGGTGGGTTTTTATTTAGTTTTAATTTTGGGTTAGCCAGCCAGATTTGTTCTAGCGAGGACAGTCACATAAATTGATTGAAAAATAAATAAATAAAATAATGTTATGTTTTTCAGAATGTTTTAACATTACATAGCCTTTTTTTTGCCTTTGAATCAGCCTTGACTTTTGGTGCTTCTTAATATCATTTTCAGAAGTGGATTGTGATTGCCTTCTTATTAGGGATGAGAAAGAGTGACTGGTCCAAAGTCACTCAGCTGGCTTTGTGCCTAAGGAAGGATTAGAACTCCTGGTTGCCTGGTTTCTAACCCAATATATTTCACCCAGTAGTAGGATTCAAAATTTTTTACTACCGGTTCTGTGGGCGTGGCTTGGTGGGCATGGCAGGGGAAAGATACTATAAAATCTCCAGTCAGAGGTGGTATTTGCTGGTTCTCCAAACTACTCAAAATTTCTGCTACCAGTTTTCTAGAACTGGTCAGAACCTGCTGAATACCACCTCTGATTTCACCACTATATCAGGCAACCTCCCATATACTGTACATACAGTGATAAAGATGTCCTTGGGACTATGCCTTAAGCTAGTCTCTGCTCTCCTGACCATTATAGCATATTTCCTTTTGTAACTGCTCTCTGTAGTAATCCTATGAACATATTAATATTTAAGCCATTTAGATGCTGTCTTTGTATGTTTGAATCCCTGTGATGTTTCAAATATTAGCACTGACAGCTATCAACACATGCAAATATTTCTAACCAACAGGATAGACTGAGTTGTAGAATAGTAATTTTAACTATCTCAGAATACAATGTGATAAAATTATGCTCTTAGATTTCAATGGCAAAAGAAGCAAGAAAAATCCATTCTCTGTAACTGACACTGATATCCTACTATGTGTACTACATGAGATTATTATTATATAATAATATAATATATTATTATGAATTATTAAGGGATAAGCTCTAAAAATCCTATCAGTTTGCCATGTCAGGACACCCTAATGTTCAATTGCCATTCACTCTGCCCATGGCTAAGGAATCAGGGAATAAGGAATAGCAGGGATTGAATTAAAATACTAGCATGAAAAATAGCCATTGATGTCAAGTGACACCATTTTAATGCTTTATTGAATTTTGGAAATTGTGGTTATATAAGGCAACATAAAAAGTCTTCATTAATAATCAGGGCTGTATGGTTATTATGATTTAAAAGCTGTTTATCACTGGTCCATTTACATGTGTGTATATGTAAATATATCACACATGAAAGGAACATACATGCTTTTCTGTATTACTGCCACTTTAAAATGTTTTAATAGAGACTAAATGGAATCTAGTGAATCAGTACTATTCTTCTCCATCTTGATTGTGCCTTGATATACTTGCTTGCTTGCTTTTCTTTGGGTAGTTAGAAGATTTAAATTGTCATGAATGCTGGAAATATTCTCATGCATCATATCTTATATTATTGCAAGAGAAAAAAAGAAAACAAATAAGAAATCCCTATCCACCTTCAAAGAAAATAAGTAGTTTAAATCTGTATAAGCATAGATTCACTCCTGAAGGACCAATGCAATTTCTAAATCCTGGAGATTAATGAGAGATTTCCAGAGTCTCTCTTAGGCTTGCTAAAAGTAATATGGGCATTGATCTTTTGTTCTGAAATGAGACATTAGGGGGATGAAGTAGACATAGCTTTGGATAAAGAACTCCAGAAAGCTTTAAGTGAAGCCTTTAATTGTTGTGCCTAATGTTGGCTGAGGTAATTTGTTCCATGCTGAAACTTATAGAAAGTTATATATACATCTAAAAAAGAAACATCAGAAAACCCACCAACTTTAGCCAACCGAAATAATGTCTCAGCATTTCTACTTAAGCCTTCTTCATAAAACATCGTCCTTTTTCTTTATATTTTATAGTAAAGCCAAACTTTCATTGTTGATTGATATGGTTTGTGTGGCTTCACAGCACAATATGTATGTGATACAACATACATACAAACCCAGCTATAAAGTGATAAATGAAACAAAAATATGTAACACATAATCTTTTAAAAATCACATTATTTCCATTGTAATAAGAATTCTATAATAAATAAGCAGTTTATCTCTTGCATTTTTTAAAATGGGAAATGTTGAGGTTAGATGACTTTTTACTATGTTCAAAAACTATTTTCCTCCTTTCCTTTTTTCTCCAAGTGGGAGGAATTTTAGAAGAAAACCTATATTCTTGATTGAGATAGAATCATGGGTATTTGAGTCCCACTGTGATATCATATGCAAATGTACATCTTAATTTTCATTTAAAGTTCCATGCAGAAGTTCAGTGTTTCTTATGTCAGTACTGCAGGATGGAAAATAATGTGTATACACGTGTCCAAGAATGATTTCTTAATTATGCCTTAATTCTTTCTTTCTTGCTAAATTAGTACAAATGTGTATTTGTTTTCATTGCTACTTATATGTTTAGGCTGAATTCTTCATTAATTCGCACTAGAAAATTCCAACATGAATGAAGTTGAGTAACAACTGCAGAAAAAGCACAACTTAGTACTTGCTTTGTCATTTAATGAATATTCTTTCACGGTACCTGTTCCCCACCCACTTGCAAAACATAAAAATAAAAATCAATCAAACAGCAGTCAGGGAAGTTATACTTTCAGAGAAAATGCATTTTAGATATGCATGCACTTTCCAGGTTTGTGTGTCTAATTGCAGGTCTCTTTCAATATTCATAGAAAGGACAAGACATTTTCTCATTTGGATACTCAAAATATATTTCCTCCAATTTCTGAATTAATCTGCAGGTTTGCTTTCTTTAAAATCTGCATCAGCGTATCTCTCTCACCCACCCACCCACCCAAAAAAGCTTCATTCTTCTAATTCTGATACATAGGTTGGAAAATCCCGTCTGTCTCTCTTAGTAACCACATTCCATTGGCTTTATGCTACTTCTATAACTAGAAGCCACAGATAATCAAACATCATTTGATGCTGAAATGAAGGCCTATTTCATGTTCAAGAAACATACTCAAGAAACTTGCAACAGTATATATTGCCATATATTAAGCATGAAGCTTCTTAATAGATGAATTAGATTTATCTTAGCAAAAATATTTGATACCAAATACCCAAATTTATCTGTAGAGTGCTTAAAACCTTTGTTTATTTATCCATCTTTGAAGTACTGAGATAATTTCTTGAGCATTCCAGTTGTTCTATCACCACCAAGTATAATACCAAATTCTGCTTTTCCCTTTACAGAGCCAATCTACTTTACTTTAAGGTAATGTAAGGTTTCAATTTCATGAAATGGACATTGGCAAGTACTTGTAGGAAAAAAAATATCCCTCTTATGTGACTTTCTGACTTATGTGCAGTTTCTTTTCCTTTTTTCTTTTTTAATTCCAGGTCACAATCCAGGAAATATACCTTAAATTAAAAATACTTAATTTAATAACTAATAGCTGTGACACAAGAAAAAAACATTGTTTATAAAATGGTTTGAAAAGGTGTTATCCTCCAAACTGATAGAGACCAAAGTATTTGGAATATTATATATAGCCATCCTAATGATTAGTGGGCTAGGTAACTCCACTATGAAAGACCTAAGCACATGGGATTTTATAAACCTCTAGTAGGAAGTTTTTATTCTGAGGAAAGGAAAGGAAAGGAGAAAGGAAAGGAAAGGAAAGGAGAAAGGAAAGGAAAGGAAAGGAAAGGAAAGGAAAGGAAAGGAAAGGAAAGGAAAGGGTTATATAATGTATGTATAATACCTGGGCTTGAAATAGGTTCTGTATGTTTGAATGGCATGGTTAATATTTTGCACCTGGAAGCAATTGAGAAGAGTGATTGTCGGTAGATTTATGGCTTATGGTTCTCCACTCTCTTTCACCTTTTTGTCAGTTTACATTCTTACGTCAATTGTTTATTTTTTACAATAAATAGGCAACATCTATCATCAGATATTATGAACTTATATAGTTTATAGTTTATTTGGACTTATAAGCTGCCTCTCTCCTGAAGGACTCAGGACGGCGTACATAAAAGACAGAAAGTACAAAAGTTAAAAGAAATTAAAAAGATATTAAATTATGCCAAATAAACAATCAGATTAAAAACCCCGATCCCCCATCAGTCCAGGTCAGATTGCAAAAATAGCTATGTTTTGAGGTCGTGGCAGAAGGAGCGGAGATCAGGGGCCAAGCGCAACTCAAGGGGTAGTTGGTTCCAGAGGGTGGGTGCCTCCACAGAGAAGGCCCTACCCCTAGGGGCCGCCAGCCTACACTGTTTAGCTGATGTTATCCCCAGGAGGCCCTGTCTGTGGGAGCACACAAGGCGATTGGTGTTTGTCAGCGGAAGGAGACGTTCTTGCAAGTACCCAGGACCAAAGCCATATAGGGCTTTATAAGTTGTTACCAAAACCTTGAATCTCACACAGAGGGCAACCGGCAACCAATGCAAGTCGCGCAGGAGGGGTGTAATATGGGAGAATCGGGACGCTCCCATCACTACCCATGCGGCAGCATTTTGTACCAGCTGAAGTCTCCCTATGAGATGCAGGGGCAGCCCCATATATAGAGAGCATTGCAGTAGTTGAGTCTAGAGGTGACAAGTGCCTGAGTGACCGTGCACAACACATCTCAGTCCAGATATGGGCGGAGCTGGCGTACCAGCCGAACCTGTGCAAATGCCACCCTGGCGACGGCTCCCACCTGCTCCTCCATACTGAGCTGTACATCCAGGAGGACGCCCAGGTTATGCACCCTATCCACAGGGGACAACACCTCTCCCCCTATGGATAATGTTGGAATCTCCTGGATTATCCGGGATGGCGGTATACACAGCCACTCAGTCTTGTTCGGGTTGAGTCAGAGCCTGTTCACTCCCATCCAGTCCCGCACCACCTCCAGGCAACGGGCCATCATGGGGAGGGCATCACTGAGGTGGTTTGGGGTGGAGATGAAAAGCAGCCAGCAGCCTTAGTCAAACTTCCTAAGTTCTAGTTCAGCCACATCTGAAGAGGCACAGGTTGTCACTTTAACCTATAGTATGAGTTCAAAACAGGGAATAATGTTTGTCCCAAGTGAGTTCATTTATCATGTCTGCCTCATTGTGGAGCATCATTTTCTGAAGGCTATGAAATTATTCTCAGAGGAGAAATGGTGATGAATGTTCCTTTCATATTTATCAAAGCAAATCAAAATTTATTTGTTATAAAAGCATTTGGCCTACCCTTATTAAATGTTTTTATTGGTTGAGAATGGCAGCTGTTCCAATTCTTAGAAGGTGATTATTTTTTAAGAAAATATATTGGCAGTTGTATTTTTCATATAATATATACATTGTTAAGCTAACCTAATTGGTTTAAAACACTTCACCCCACCTCCACTAAAAATTATTTGGTTTACAAAACACATAGTAAAATTAAGTGATAAAATAAACATTAAATCATTGCATAAAATGCAAAATGAGCAATGAAATGAGCAAGAAGGTTTTTTTTTTAGAATACTACTGAGTAAGGGAACTTTTGAAGCAGTCATATCTAAGTTTCAGGTAAAAAAATGAAAAAGTTAAAATGTCTTTAATGATTAATAAAGGGATTCTGGATTCATACAACGTTTAAAGCTCTTCTTCCAAATTATTGCTGAAGCATATACACTCCTAATTAATAGGTACACAGATTGTAAATTGATGGCAACAATATTTACAACCTCCCATCTTGCCAGTCCAGGCTCAATAAGCCTGTTTATTCCTTATAGGGAATTTATTGAGACTACAGATTCACCATACAAAAATCTAGATGGCCATAAGTTAGCTAGATGGCCAAAATGTTAGAGATTAGATCTGTGTCTTTGCTACCATTTAGCAGTCATGTATATTTTTGCAACTCAGTAATAATAATAATAATTTATTCGACTTGTATGCCGGCCTTCTCCCTAAGGACTCAGGGCGGCTAACAATAAAACAGCAAATATTTACAAAAAATTTACCTAAAAACAAATTAAATCCAAAAGCCAAAATATATAATAAAACCAGCAAAACCTTAAAATTAAAACAATTTAAAACCCCCCACCCGGGTCATTCCAGGCCAGCCTGTTGAAACAACCAAGTCTTCAGGTCCCGGCGGAAGGAGCGGAGATCAGGGGCCAGACGGAGATCCACGGGGAGCTGATTCCAAAGTACTGGTTGCCCTACTACTGCTTTAATATTACAAACCTCCCCATGCTAGCGAGGGATGGAATGATTAAAAGTGAGAAATATTCAAAATATCCAGGAAGAATGATAAAGTCCACTCTGCCCAAAATGTATAACATAACATTATTTAAGATGCATGTAGTAGATTATAAAATTATTAAGACAAAAATGCATTATATAAGTACATTTTATTGGTAAAGGAATAAGAAAGAGCAACTTAGTTTTCAGCCACCAAGTAACTTAAAGGAAGATTGATGTGACCATCAAAAATAGCACACATGGGGAGAAATGACAGCTCCCTTGATCTCTGCTCATTAGGATTTCATATTGTCACCAATTTCCTCAGTCTTCTATACTTAATTGAAACAATCATTCACTCCAGTAAGCAAAGTGTATGTTTCATTCCTGTTTCATAGCAAGAAGCTGCCATAGCACTTGCTCCTGTAAATGATCCACAATTAGGGCTCCACTGAAAAATTTTGCCCATGAGTCCAGGAGGGAAAGTAGATAACTTGGACAAATAGTAGCTGAAGAAGAGATAGACAGATGTGCCAAGAGGAAAAACAAGTGATGGTTTACAGCAGCCTCACTAACCTGAACTTTCTACAGCTGGTTGCATTAGGATCACAGCACTCAGAAATCTCAGCTAATATTTCTTTCTCAGATTGTGGAAGGCTGGCTGATGGCTTTCTTTTCTTGCTGATTTATTGATTGAAATGAAGGCATTTTGGTATGTCTAGAGCCTGTGAGAGACTCACTTTCCAGACACATGAACATTCTTTTCATCAACAGTTAAGATAAGACATCCTCTCCAGTTTGCACAGACACCATGAGTAGATTGGGGGGGAAATCTTCACCTTACCAAGAGATAAATTGGGTTCTGAAAGTGAAAACTATACAGTTGCTGAGATTTATATAATTTTACCCTATTACTTTGCAATAAATCTTCTTTGTATTGGGGGGAAATCATGCATTTGGTTGAAGTAGTACTGTCAAAAGCTTGACAGAATGGAGATATCACCACTACACAGGGAGACCAGCGTTTTTCAACATAGCACCCGTAAATGCTTTAGCAGGCTACAGCTTTTAGATTACTTTGGCCAATCTCAAACTGGGAAATCAGGAAAACTGGAACACCAATTCAAGAAAATGCATGGATGTAATTACCAGGAGACGACATCAATTTGAGTCTCTTTATTTTGGTTACCAGCTTTTCAAAACTGGAATTGCAGCTCCTAGAATTTGCAGCCAGAAGGCACTGTTGGATTCTGGGCACTGTAATACACAAAGTGGTAGAAAGGACCGATTTAAACTGTTTAAAGACTGTGAATAGTATTAAGGCCAGATGCAATATTTTCAAGTCTCATAATTCCTAGGTAATATGAAAGTACTTAGCTGTGATAAGGATCCTACTTCCTCACACACACACACACACACACACACACACACACACTTTTTAGCTTCTTTGACCCAAGCTAAGTAAAACTTTTTGAATGTAGAGCATTTTTCATGAAATAGCTTTAAATGAGACCTTCTGTGAATGTCCAGGAATTTAATGCTCTTTTTAACTGAACAAGGAAGAGACAGGGACAAGGGAATGCTTTCTATTTATAATGACTCAATGCAATTTACTATGTATCAACAGAAAGTTTATGAAAATATTTCCTTTCTATCAATACAACACATGCATTATCTTTTCTCAAAGAGAATAAAACAAACTAATTAATCTAGTTACTTAGTTTTGCATGACCCAAATTAAGTTGATTCTAGACTAATGGCGCAACCTTCTATACCTGTTTTTAGATGTGCTGTTTGCATCTCTTATATGTTGTGCAGAAAAAAATGAATCATGTATTTAATGAAATCAAATGAGACTTAAATCATCATATATGTCAGGGTTCTGACAGATGCCCTAATTAAATCATGAGTCTCAAGCCAAGCTTCAAAAGAAATCCAGTTATTTATTAGGAGCTTCATGCTGGCACGGACCAGGTGGAGACAACTCTGGCCTCAATAATTCCATCTTTGCCTCTGATAGTGTTTCTCCTCCCCCCAATATGTGTCACAATCCTCAACGAAGCAATTTTGTGGGTTGTAAAAATCCCTCCCTCCAGCCACTGTGGATTCCCACAAAGATGGCCTTGGAGATTTGGGTGGAATGTACCTTGTTTTGTCTGAGATACCAGCTCCTTCAGGCAGCAGCGAAGTTTGCTCTCCCATCCCACTTTCCCATGGCAACTCGAGAGCAGTTTAGGGATGCTTTGCGAGTTGACAATATATTTGTATCTCCTAAATTTAAAAAACTGGATTCCATTTACATAATTCCATATTCAAAGCTAGTACTATATTATATTTCCATATTGTAGGATTGCATGTAAATTCTATGCAGTGTCTGAATGTTGAATGTTCAATATATACTATATTTTTTAATGAATGGAAAGTAACTTCCTACATATGTAATATATATCTATTTACTTCAATTTGTATGTTTAACTTCCAACTTTGAAACTCCTTCTTTAGGATGGGAGTACAATAAAATATTTTTAATTGAGGTTTTATTTGATTTAATATTTTTATATGAAACAATTATAGTTAGACTACATTTTACAGAACTATTTATGGAATATCTTTTTCATCTTCTGCCATTGTTCCTCATACTGCACAGAAATAGCTTACAGTTTAGATAGTTGAAAACGTTTGGCTTTAAATTCTGACTGTCATACTTTTACAGCTACCTCACAAAACTTTCCATTTAATGGTGAGAGTAACTAATCTATATCAAGCATCGTAACTGTGCTGTTCCAGATACTGGTAAATTACAGTTCTCTAAAAATCTGGATAAAGTTACTGGAAGCTATAATTCTACAACAGAGCTGTCAAACTCATGGCCCATGGGCGGATGTATCACATGCTGGCCACACTGGTTTAGCAAACCACTGTGATGACATAAGTTTGACATCCCTGTTCTACAATATCTTAAGTGCCAGAATTATCCTGATCAAAACTGTTGTGAAGTCAAGGGCCTTGGTGGTACAGGCTGTTAAATGCTTAGCACTTAAGTTCCAGCTGCCTGCAATTAGTGCAGGCTCGAATCCCACCAGGCTCAAGGTTGACTCAGCCTTCCATCCTCTCGGGGTAGGTAAATTGAGGACCCAAGATTGTTGGGGGCAATAAGCTGACTTTGTAAAAATGCCGCTTAGTAATAAGCAGGCATATACAATGGAATGAAGGCTATTGCTGAGCACATTGGGTTGTGCTCCAAACATTGTAATCCACCCTGAGTCTTCGGAGAAGGGCGGCATATAAATCTAATTTAAAAAAAACTTACTTTAACACTACCTAATATGTCAACACCAGACAGGCAATACCCATATCCTGGAAGAAAGTTTGCGTATCCTTTTGAAAACCAGACAGAACTCTGGTACCAAAGCTTAGGTGAATCATTTATGTGAGATGATAACAAACAAACAAAACAAACATATAAAGATTAGGTAAAAGGAGAAAAGCTGTATCACTGTCCTGAGCCTGTGATTTAAAGTTGTAATCTACAGGAAAGAAAGCTCAAGGCAATTAAATAGAAAACAAATGATGGAGTGATCGGTTTGCATCTAAGAAATAAGATACAAGTTTAACTGGAAATATTTCATAGGATTACCTTTTATTGATTTGTGTTTCCATTCAAGTGTTAATGTATGTGGTATTTATTGTGCCTATGCAAACTGGTGTTTGCCTTCCTAGAATCTCTAAAGCTCAAAGTTGTCTCTAGCCGGAAGCAAACCATAATTAGCTTGTTATCTGCAAGGCATTATATTTTTCTGTATACTGCAGTTTATTTTAAAAATAGTGTCTGTAATACTAGCAGCTCCTTATTTTTTAATCTCTTATATCATGAATTTTTTGCGTTTGATTACTTAAAATTATAAATAAGTTTTTACTTTTTCTCTTTTCTTTCTTTCTTTTTAAATAAAGTTTTATTCTATTTATGTCTTGTGAGATTGGTAAAGCTCATAGTGGAGAGAAGACATGATTTGTCTAGTCACAATCTTCAAGGCTTCAAGACCTGAAAATGACTTTATAAATTTATTTAATATTTTTCCTCATGGCAATGGCTTGAAATGGTTTGAGGCCAACCTGATTGCTTTACTAAATTAAATTAGGACATCCGTTCACTTTCATGAAGTACAGTGTCAAAATCATTATCAAAATTAACTGAATTTTTTCCCCTAAGACTATGAACACTACCTTGAATGAAATCATTTTATGTTAGGCATAGGTCTTGACTGTTTAATAAATTAAAGAAAAAACAAATTACTGTTCACTGATAACCATCTCCCTTCCACAAATGGTGCTAAAAACATGGAAATAAAATAGTTTCCAGATATTGGAAGTCAGCATCAAATATCATGACACAACTTACATAATATGTTACTTGTGCTATGACATGATGACTGTTATCATCATTTTTAGAATGATGTTTATTGTTTTGTGATGGACACATAACAGTTTGCATGTATATATATATATATATGCATATATATTGCACACACACACACACACACACACACACACATATATAATATGAAAATACACCAAGTGCTTAAAACAATTTAAATAAATGTATTTTATAGCTGTGAAGACTGACTGCATATTCTGTATTCCTGCTGGTCTATTTTCCAGCTGCATAATGTCATAACAGCTTGGGGCAGCCTATAAATTTCATTAAAATGTGATGATAGTTGAAAAGAATACTCTTTTCATTATGATTTATAGTCAATTTGATCTTGGACTATTTATTATTTAATTAAATTTATCAGCCATCCAACTCAATAGACTCTGGGTGGTATACATAGATAAAACATGCAAGTAGCTCAAATATTAAATCAGACAGCCGGATTTAAGTAATCCAATGGACAACAAAATTAACAAAATAGAACAGGGGCTACTGAATGAATTATAAATATCAACCCCAGGCCTGTGACCAAAGACATGTTTGAAAGGCTTTCTAGAACCCTAGGAGAGCGGGTGCCTTCCTTGAATTTGGGAATGATGTTTCAGAGGGAGGAGGACACGATAGAAATGTCACATTTTCCAGGTCACACAAGGTGACAATGTTTAATGGAGGGGACCTGCAGTGAACCCACTTTGCTGGAATATACTGGGCAGGCACAAACAGTTGGAGAGAAGCATTGTATTAGATATCCAAGCCTTATGCCATAGATTATTTTTCAAAGACCATATGCTTCCATATATTACTTTTGGTCCCCTATTTCTATTCTCCATTGTATTAAAAGCGAGAAGGGCTCAATTTAATCATGAAAACTACATGCGCATTATTGTACCACCCCTTATTACATGATAATGTACAAGGCTTCTAAAAATCTGACCCACAATTACAGTATCAGAAATAGATGGTCTATAGTCTGCCTAATATCAACTAAAGAAGGCAGAGGATTTTTATGTTAGTATATTAATTCAATGTATGGTTATTTATTTATTTATTTATTTATTTATTTATTTATTTATTTGACTTGTATGCCGCCCCATCTCCGAAGACTCGGGGCGGCGCACAACTAAAAACAGCAACAATAAATACTTAAAAAGAAATTAAACTAATTTCACATGGTTGTATAAAGGCAGAGGAAGAATCTGATTCTTTTTACATGAACGTCTTATTTCTAATCAGCTCAGCAATAGTTTGAGTAGAGTCCAGAAAGAAGAGGGATAAGGAAAAGAAGCAGGAACTGAAATGTTGTATGGAGAATCTACATGGATTGTATTTGGCCATGTGGTGTTTTCCAAACCTTAAAGGAGTCAGAAAATTAGATACTAGCAATCAAAACCAAAATTTATAGTGACAGATCCTTAGGGGACAGAAGCTGTAGGAAAGCTGTACTACTAGTTTTCAGTAAAGGCTACCCTACTTTTTCTCTAGTATCCATTAGAACATGCAGCCCAGAAAAACTGTTATGCTTTATGTAACATACATAAAAACCTCTATCTGGGGATGGGGGTTCTTTTTTCTTTTGTCAGTCTTGATTAATGTTGTTTATTTCTTTCTATGTTTCATGGTCTCTATCTCAAGCTGCCAAATGTTTACATTCAAATACAATGACAACCATTGTGATTAATATTGGACCTCATAACTGTCATTAAGTCAATCCTACCACATTTTAAATCATATATCAGCAATTGTGTAATATCAATAAACTGATTTATTGATTTCACTTCCGGGGTCCACCAAGTGAAATATTATAGTGAATGAGAAACCTATTCCTATTCACCTGACATCAGCAGGTATTTCTAATCTGGCTCATTATTGTGTTCACAATGGTTTAGACCTCCTGTGTAATTGTGAAAAAAGCCTCTATAGATGGCTGAAAACTTTTCAATATTATCCCATTTGGTGGTCCATGTGGATAAATACAAAAGCTTGCCCTTATCTGACTTGAGCAACACAATGCACCACAGCATGTTAAGAAACAGAATATGCTGAACTCCCCAGTTCACCATTTTCTTTTCTCATCCCAGTGAAAGTCTTAAAGATCTATTGTCTAATCAGCAGGACAAATATAATAGCTTAAATGATGCAAATAATCCCCTCATGCTAAGACTGCAGCTTGAGACAAAACTAAGTGGCAATTGTAGGATTTTGATCTCAAATCCCAGTTTGTACTCCCTGGGGTTCAGTGCTGTCTGAATTGCTACTTTTCACCAAGCCTATTGTTATAGTCAAATACTGCTTGACAAAGTCTTGGCTTTAGTCTCTATATATCAACAAGTGTTTAGGAATAGATTGATTTGAAATATTAAGTATTGCTATTTCTCTGAAGTACAGCATGAAAACTGCAATCAGGTCATTCTAAACCTTTAGTTCATTCCACCAAGCCACTTCAGACTGTGCAGTTGAAGAATAATATTTAATTTGAGAGAAAGCAAATATAATTTAATAGATGAG
Organism: Naja naja; assembly: GCA_009733165.1. NCBI lineage: Eukaryota > Metazoa > Chordata > Lepidosauria > Squamata > Elapidae > Naja > Naja naja. Next base: position 10,544,023 of record CM019153.1, read on the forward strand.
GTGTTCTCATAATGAACTATAATCAAATAAAGGTAGTACAATGAAATTCTGCTATTGTGTATTCCTCCTTACCAAAATTCTTAAATTTACCAATCAATGCCAAGCAGGGCTATGAAGAATGTAATAAATTAGTAATGTTGTACATTTTTTCATAGCAAGAACAAAGTCAACGTCTTGAGCAAACAACGTGGTATCTGAAATCTCTGTCCTGTGATTTGAATCTTGTTATGGTAAGGTTGTCTAAAAATAAAGAAATTATCAAAACCTTTCACCAGGCAATTCAATGAAATATATTATCTATGTTGTTTGATATTTATACTAGTAAGATTAATTAATTTACTTCATGTTCCTTAAGCCAACCAATAGCAAAATTCTCTGAGCAGTTTACAATAAGTTTGAGATCTCTGGGCAGAGGATTCTGTAAATGGGGCACAACCACACACACACCCACACACACACACAAAGGTACAGACTCATGTCACTTCCTTTGGTGGAGAGAACTAGAGGAAGGTGTCAGATCTTAAGGCCCAGACATACCGGAGAAGAAACTTCTTCAGTTAATCTGGCTGTAAACCATTACCTGCAATATAATGCAAAACAGACCTATCAATATGGTACAACTACAGAACAAGCAAAATAGAATTGAGCAGGCTATTGTAATAGGTATTTAAAAATAGTAAAACCAAAAGGGAATAGAAAAATGAGTAATAAATTGATTGTAGGAGGTGAGAAGCATTCTTGTATGCTAGACAGTTTGATCTAGACAACAAGCATGACTGCTTTGCATCCTGTAAATAGTTTGTTACTACAAATACAGAGTCATTGTAGTAATACAAATACAGAGTCACAATTTTGGTGATTTTATAAGTTGACAATAAATAAATAAATATGAGGACCAGAACAAGGTAATGTGTCACTGCACAGAAACTTTTGCCGTTTTCCAGAAAAACCAAGAATTGGGAGTCAGACATTTTCAGATCTATAGCACATGATTTTTTCTTTTCTTCCATTCAATTGCATCCATTTCTCAGAGACTGCCTGGATAAATCCCTGCACAAGATTAGGATAACGGTATCTGGGTTGCAAAGATACATGGAAAACTCTAACTTTGCTGCTATCTACAGGTTTTCTAACAATCCAGATAAGCATTTCTCAGCCTTGGCAACCTGAAGAGGTCTGGGAGTGAAGTCCATGCCTCTTCAAGTTGCCAAGATTAAGAAACACTGGTCCAGATAATATTCTATCTTCTCTAAAATATAATTAAAGTAGTTCTTACTAGCATCTGGTCTTCTGAGCACAGAGCAACAAGACAGGAGTTGCCACTGTTGTTGCTAGTAATTTGCAATCCGTGTAGCTATTTAGGCCAGGTATCTTGAGAAATTAAGGACTTTAAATATTCCATGAGCATTTCTGCTGTTATTTAAAACACCACAAGAGGTTTTTTTTTAAGGTAACAGCTTTGGGTGGACTGTTTAAGCATTAGCACTGTTAAGTTTGCATGAAGAGACAGACGCAGAGTGCTTCAAGCTCTTTGTTTATTAGCGACTACAGCTCAGAACGAACCCACTTTGGCTGGGCTGTGGCTGCTACTTATAGCCAGCAGCCGCAGTTGCCAGCCAATCAGAGTGCAGGGTTTTCCCGCACTTTTTAAACCAATCATTTCTTACATTTTACAAGAACAGTTCAAACTAAACCAATGACTTTAAACCTGCATACGTAACACCCCTCCCCACTAGGTTCAGTCCATACTCAAACCCCAGCCTATCTAATGTATTCTTTTAAATAGGTGGGGCTCTTACGTGTACATTGAGACCTACGTGATTCAGATGTTTTAAGGTTCTCACCTTGTGAGGGAGGAAATGTGTTTGCTGACATTTCCTTACTAGGCCTTGTAGTAATGGTAGAACCTGTTTGGTTACTACAACCTGGTCTCTCCTCCCAATCCATCTCCAACCCAATGTCAGCACCTAAATCAGGTAATGATGTGCAATCTTCCATTTGTGAAAATGGTTGTTGGTATTGTGACAGGTTTTGGGATGGTTCCTGTCGTGTTAGCTCGTTACACATGGGGTTGATTCTTGCTTGTTAATTACACTCATGATCCTCCCTTCCCCTAGAAGAGGCAGTAGGTATGGGAACCAGAGAGGAGCAAAAGCGATGCTCCTGAGGCAATCTGGATCTTAACTGATCAATGTGCCTGCTCCAGAGGACACCATCCTCCGTTTGTACCCTGTAAGACCTGGGGCCTGTGATTTGGGTTATCTCAGCAGGAATCCATAATGGTTCACCCATAAGTTTCTTAGCATAAACAGAATCACCCACAGTGAATGTGCGAAGATTATTATGCACTCTGTTGAAACGCATGGTTCAATGTCCCCTTATAGTCTCCACAGATTCTCACTGACCCATCAGTCTTGACTGGTGTGACTATGGGTGTCTCTCACCTGGAGTGGTCAGTGGGCTCTAAAACTCCTTGAGCTATTAGTTTATCTAATTGTGCATCAATTTTTTTCTTTTAAGGCAAATGGGACCCTTCTGGGCTTTAATCGAATTGGGGACACCTTTGGATCTAGGTTGAAAGTGATAGGGGTCCCCATATACTTGCCCAATCTGTCGCTGAAGACCTTTGGAAACTCAGACTTCAGGGCCTCCTCCCATTCAGTGTTGCTCATGTGATTGATGCCAGTCACCTCAATGCCTAGTGGATTGAACCACTCAAGTCCCAGCAAGCTTGGGCGATCCTTGTCCACGATGGTCAGGGGCAAGCATTTGGTGTGGCCTTTGAACTTCATGTTGAATTCTCTTGTTCCAACTACTGGAATCTTGTTCCCTTGGTAGTCTTTAAGTGTCAGTGCTTGCTTCTTGAAATGCTTCTTCTGAATGTTTGGGAGTAGTCTGTGAATAGTGTCCCATGACACCATAGATAAATATGAGCCTGAGTCCACTTCCATTTGGCAAGGCCTTCCTTCAGTTAGTACCTTGACATGCACTTTTCTGTTATTGATAGAAGAAGAATGACCAATAGTTACTGTCTGATGAGTTTCATTCTTCCCCTTTGCTTCTGTGCTGCGCCCCATTTTCTCACTGAGGTTGTTGGGCTTGAATTCTTTGTCAGGAATCTTCCTTCTGTTGGGTGGAGTTCTGGATGATTTGCAGATTCTTGCTAGGTGTCCTCTTTTTTCACGACGGAGGCAAATGGTATCTAGGAACTTGCATTCAGTGCGGGGGTGGCTTCCCACACAACCTCTGCAGTAGAAATCTTGCCTCTTTCTTCCCAGGTCTTTCTTTTTCCTCTCCATTCTGAGTCTATAAATTCCTTCCTCCACCTCACTACAATCTGACTCAGAATGTATTTGCTCACAATGAGTTGTTGTGGACTTTTCTACATCAGGATGGCTTGTGGCCTTGTTAATTTTCTTCATGGCTGCTGCTGAGGACTTGGTAGCTTCTGCTGAAGAGGCCTCTTCTATTGCTTCCTTCAGCGTGATCTTAGGTCTTAGTAATAACTTGCTCTGAAGCACCTTGTCTTTAAGGCCCAGAACAAATCGATCACACATGGCCTCTTCTAAATTGTTAAATTCATATGCACCCCCAATGTCTCTTAAACTTGCCATGAAGTCGTTTACGTTTTCGCTTTCCCCTTGATCCCAACGGTAAAACTCGTGTCTCTTAATGAGGCACGATACTTGTGGGCCGTAATGGGCTCTTAACAACTTTTCTAAGTCAAGCCATTCCATTACCTTCACGTCTGCAGCTCCCGCCAATGCCTTCACCATCTTGAAAACTGCCGGACCGCAGTGCGTGAGAAAGACTGCCCTCTTCCGCTTGTCGGCAAGATCGTTTCCTTCCAGATACATTTGGAAACAATCTGCATACGTCTCCCAATCTTCCGCCGTCGGATCAAACGGGGCTGGGGGGGTGTTCAGCGCAGCCATCTCTCTCTTCTTCTGTTCCGCATTGCCTTCTTCAGGGAGATCCCACCTTCGTCGCCAGTGTTAAGTTTGCATGAAGAGACAGACGCGGAGTGCTTCAAGCTCTTTGTTTATTAGTGACTACAGCTCAGAACAAACCCACTTTGGCTGGGCTGTGGCTGCTACTTATAGCCAGCAGCCGCAGTTGCCAGCCAATCAGAGTGCAGGTTTTTCCCGCACTTTTTAAACCAATCATTTCTTACATTTTACAAGAACAGTTCAAACTAAACCAATGACTTTAAACCTGCATACATAACAAGCACCTTTTTGCAAGCTTGTGTGTAAGCCTAAAAAAGGTCTAATTGCTTTAATGATTAGCAGAGAGATGCTGTGCATATATGCTACCCAAGGACTTGTTCTAAATTATTTTCAAAACATATAGAGATGACATAGGTAGCTCTGTGCCTCTGACACAGAGACACAGGTAGCTCTGTATCTCTGACACAGAGACACAGCCAGCTGACATGTGATTAAATCATTGCTAGCATCCATTTGTCCAAAGACTGTGGAATCTTTACTCCTTTCATAAAGAGGCTGCTTTGCTATCTTAGGTTTAGGCATTGTATCCTTGACTCATTCAAGTTGAATGGAAGTGGTTTTGTTTATACAGGACCTGGATCTCCAGGAAATTTGCCAGTCCCTGTTTCTGCACATTCAATTTGTTCTGCTAAATGCAACATGGATATCCCAAGCAACAAGAAATTTTGTATTAATTCTGAGAAAACCCTGCATACAAAAGGAAAATACATGATTTGTATTCTTTTAATTTTTTTGAATCAGCTGTAATAATAGATTTTCTAAGTTGTATGTCCTCAGTCATAACTGATACTTTGGCTGGAAGAGGAAACGATGAGGGCGATAGAAAATGCAGGCATGATAGACAATATCTTTCTGCTAGTTTTGCTTGAGGCCATACCAGCAACCAAAAATTTCTGGGGACTTTTTTTTCAAACTTTAAGCTCCAAAACAGCTATGTCAAAATATATACTATTGAAGTGTTTTACTGTAACGATTGGTCATGTAATCCAGTTTGGTATACTATAGTGGTTAAGCATCAGGCTAGAAACCAAGAGACCGTGGACTCTAATCCTGCCTTGAACCTTTGGGCTCAAGGCGGGACTGGACCTTGGCCAGTAACTTTCTTTCAGTCCTATGAAGTAGGCAAAGACAACCAGTTTTGAAATCTTACCAAGAAAACTGCTGGGACTTGTCCAAGCGATCTCCAGGAGACAACACTGACTTAAAAATATGCAGCTTGGCATAGTACACAGAAATCTGTACGTTTAGTATCCTGGGCAGTGAGAGGAAGGATGCAAATTCTGAAGCATGCATCATAAATGATTTACAAGTAGCCTTTAATTTAATTTAATTTAATTTACTCCTCTATTTAGGACTGCCCTTGCATACCATCCGGAGATTGCAGCTGGTGCAGAATGCGGCCGCGCGGGTGGTGATGGGAGTTACCCGATTCTCCCATATTACCCCCCTCCTGTGCGGCCTGCATTGGTTGCTGGTTGCACTCCGGGTGAGATTCAAGGTTTTGGCTTTAACATTCAAAGTCCTTGTTATAATCAGCTTCACTTCAACTCTCCACCCACCAATCTTACTCCCATTGCTGTTTACACTATTGTCCACTTCACACTCCTGCTGTCTTCTGCTTTGACCGCCACTGCCTCTCACTACTTGGAGTTGACCTTTGCCATCTTCTTACTCAGGCTGTTGGTTGGCTGCAAGGGGCACTGCTGTGGCCATAACCCTGGGTTACATATCCCTTTGATCAGCTCCAATGTAACTTTGAATGGTCAATGAATGAATTATCATAAATCAAGGTCCACCTGTATGTACTTGTGTGCAAGGGTGAAATGAAAATATGAAAGTTTCAAATTGTTCCATATCACAAAACTATATACAGCTCATTAAAAATAGATAAAGACTCCAAAACCTCTTTGTAAAATTTATTTATTTATTTATTAGGAAAATAAATAAAAAGTAGCAAAATAAGCACTGGAAAGTGATGATTCGTGGAGTTTTAAAGGTTTACATTTTTGGTATAATTAAATGTGCAATATTATACCTTTTATTAAAGAAAATGGAGAACATAAATGGATTAACTCAGACAAAATAAGAAAAAAAGGTAGATGGATTTTCCATAGAAATCTCCTTCTGAAGAAAAGAAAAGCAACAATAGACCTAACCAATGGACACATGCTTCAATAAACTCAGCAGCACTCCAAAGTCACTTTAAAAGGGTTTTGAGTCTTGATTGTCATGGATAATCGTATTGTTTAAAAAGTATAAAAATTTCAAAATCATTTCAATAATCTGGTTTATTTATTGTTGTATTTTAGTTGTAAGCCACCTCGGTCCTTTTGGAGAGGGGGCGGCATATAAGTCAAATAAATAAATAAATAAATAAATAAATACTTTTTGCTAAGAAACATTATTTAAAAATGTTTCTTTTCTAAAAAAAAAAACCTAATTAGGTTCGGCACCATATGTGACAATACATTGTGGTTGTTCTCTTAGTTGTACTTTATCTCCTCTTGCTGAAAATGTCTTTATCTGAATTTTGAGCTTGCCTTGCATATGTTGTCTGGTTAGAGACTTCTTAATGTCCATCAAACAGGTAAGTTTTCTGTACGTGATTATTTCAGTGAATATGCTTTGTGGGTGATGCTTTTTGTACAATATTCTTTTAAATCAACCATTTAGATTTTTTTTCTCTATATAATTTTAGATACATAGATATAGATGATAGTAGATTATAGATAGATATATAGATAGACAGATGATAGTTACTTGAGTGCACACATCAAAACGAACCATGAAATGGTTTGTACAGAGGTTTCAATGTGACTATCCTCCAGCCCCCAAAAGAATTATGAACTTTTTTCATTGCTATATTCATTTATATAGAGGTTCATGCCAGTTCACAATAATATACACTCTAGTAGTAATAATGATGTTATCTATTCAGTCATATCTGACTCTTGGTGCTTCTGTGGGCCAGGTCTCTCTACATCTTTCTATGTTGCACTACTTCTTTGAGTTTTTCTACACTCTGGCTGGTGTCAGCTCTGATGGTGTCCAGCCACCATGTTTTTAGCAGCCTGGTTTCCTTTTACTGTTAACTTTTCCAAGTATAATTGCTCTGTCCAATGAATTCCCCTGAATTACATGTCCAAAATGAGTGAGATGCAATTTTGTGATTTTGCCTCCCAGTGGCATGTCTGGTGTTATGCACTCCAGTACTTGCTTGTTAGTTACCTTTGCTGTCCAAGGAATGCAGTAACAGTGGCCATAATAAATTGTGAGCAAAATAATGGTCACAGAAATGGTGAATAGAATAAGATGGAGACAAGATGTGAATGCAGGAGGTATAATAGTGATAGGTGACTGGTAGAAAAATATTCTTCTATTCTTTATCTAGTTTTTCTCTGTGCCACACCTTTAAGCTATTGGGTTAGTGAGTGATAAACCACAGGACATTGACAAGTCTTGTTAAATTATTATGAGTCATATTGCTAGTTATGCTAATTTTTATAAAGAATTGCTGCCACTTATAAATAAATCAGTTGTTCCAATATATTCTGAAATCTTAGTTCCACAGAGGAATTGACAAAGCAGGCCATAGATCTATATAACTAATCCTCAAACCTTCTGCTGTTACATGTGGAAATATATTGGTTTCAGTAGGTGAAGAGATGATAACATAGATTAATCTATTTTTGCCATCTCTTTTCCTGGCACATTGTTTTTTCTAGTAACTTTATCAAGCATGGCAGACAATGAAAAATGAAAACCTTAGAACTTGGTGTTTCCTGACCTTCTCAAATGCTATCATTTCCATCTTGACATGATCAATTGTATAGTATCTGGCATTTGACCCTTGAATGAGAATTATGTCTGGTAAGAGGTAAGATCTGAATGCTTTGGAACATATGCTCAAAAGAATGGTCAATCTTAGCACTCTCTTACTTTGTACTTTTAGTTGCAGACATGTGTGGTAGAATGTGGGCAAACACTAAAGAAAGTCTTCATCTAGCATTTTGAAGGTTATTCTTAATTGAGTCAAGAATTTTTTAGTGATGCACAATCAGTACAGTAATTTCTTTTGGCTAATGAAACTGAGGAAATAGAAACCTTCACCTCATGCATCAGTGAGAAAAAAGGAAGGAACAATTAGAGTGGCAGAGCAGAAGACAATTATCACCTGTCTTGCTGATGTGTTTTAGATTCTGCCTCAAGCTCCTCATTGATCTGAAACTAAAAAGATGAAATTTTGTCTGTTCTTCTTTGAATGTCGTTGTATTCATCCTATACGCTAATAGCAAATTTATTTTCACACTGTAGATCCTTACATAACCAGAACTGCATCATCCTTGATATTCAGGGAGCTATAACTGAGCTTAGGAGCTGTTTCCCCTCTAAAAATAATAAATAGGTGCATAGAGAAAACACAAAATGTAGGTGTACTTTATTTTCTCTTTGCAAAGAATGGGAAGGGAAAGTATTCTCTTTTTTGTATTTTTGGTTGGAAATGGGAAATATGTCAAGTATATTTTACCAACTTGATAGAATACCACACAAACTTTTTCTAATCTGAACCTAGAATTGACAAAATTCCTTTTAAATATCAATTCTCTAATTCAAATTTAATCAGGATAGGTTCACACAAGGTTAAGGAGAGAGAGAGATTTGAGATTAACCTTTGAGAAAGGAAATTTAATTTTTTTAAAAAAATCATGTCACACTACTGCTCAATAAAAGTAGGAGTGGCAGATTTGATTCTTCACAATTTTACAAGATTGAATAAAAATAACGTCAACACATACATATAATTTACATAATTGGGATATTTAAAAATATGGTACAGGAAAATAGGACCTGAAATGAGCTCCTTCATCTGCATCTCCACATAATCACCATTCACATGCTTCCGCCAATGATGGACAAGCTTGTTTCTGAAAGACCTCCACGTTTTGTCTCTTCAACCAGGTTCTGAGTGCCCTTCCACCTTTGAATTAAACCATTTCCTTCATTTGAGTTAAACAGTGTCCTATAAAGAGATATTACTTTAATTTTGAGAAAGTGGCACTTGCATGGTGCCATGCCTGGCATATTGATGGGGAAGATGATGACCTGCAACCTTTTGTTGCTTTCTGAATGCCTCTTGTGGTATGAGGTCTATCATTGTCATCGTGCAGCAAAAATTCCTTCTTATTCTTCAGTACATGCTTATATGTTGTTTTGAACGTTGCAATTTACACTTTGAATAGATAGTAATGCAAGGTTCAAGAAAATCCACGTGAACAGCACTATCTGCATTCCCAAAACCTGAAACCATGAGATTTCTTGCCAAAGCCTATGTTGTGAAATGGTTTATCACAGATAAAGCTTTGTGATAGTATTCTAAAGTCCAATACTTTATTTCTGATTCCTAATGATGTGCCCATGTATCATCAGCACATGAAATTATTTGCTTTGATTTTCATAGCATGATAACAATTGAGGGAAATTTTCAAATATAAAGCTTTTATCTCTGCTGTCATCTGCTTTGTCATGATCACACAACCAACTCTTTTTCCTTCACATCTTTACAGTTACTTTACTGTAATATACAGTACTCCTGTTAACACAGTCCTTACCATAAACTAGCTGAAGTGCAAGAATGATAATGCCTGCTAATATTGCTTCACTATAAAGTACACAGTTTGAATGAAATATAATGCCTCCAATGTTCTAAGTCAACAACAGGTGGCAGCAGTACTACTGTTCATAAAGCTATCAGGGTTTGATATTGATTTTCAATTGAAGGGATTACTTTAAGCAACAAAAATTCAATGCTGCTTAAAAAGCACTGATGAGTACTCACTGCAACATTCCATTTCATAAATAATAGAAACACAATATTTTCTCATGTAAACTTTCTGTAACTGATGTAAAATAACAGATGCTGAAGAACATGTCAGTACAACCATCTGAGGCTGACTTATAACACCAGAGGCATTATTTATTTATTTATTTATTTATTTATTTATTTATTTATTTGACTTATATGCCGCCCCCTCTCCAAAAAGGACTCGGGGTGGCTCACAGCTAAAAATACAACAATAAATAAATTAATTAAAAATATATTAAACAAGTTAAGCCGAATTAAAAATTAAAACCCATAGTTAAAATAGGACCAACCCCAGAGAATCAGCACAGCCCAGATTGTAAAAAGAGCCAAGTCTTCAAATCGTGACAGAAGGTGCTTTTCATTCACACTTTTCATTCAAACATTGTACTTTATAGAAAACAACTATCAGCAATGCATTTTCATGAGGACAAATGTCCTTGATATATAAATCGAAGCTAAATTGATTAGCTGCTATGGCACAGTGGTGAGAGTGCAGTACTGCAGGCTACTTCTGCTGACTGCCAGCTGCCTGTTCAATTTTGGCAGTTCAAATCTCACCAGGCTTAAGGTTGTCTCAGCCTTCCATCCTTCTGAGATCAGTAAAATAAGGATCCAGATTGTTGGGGGCAATATGCTGACTCTATGAACCTCTTAAAGAGGGCTGTAAAGCACTGTGAAGCGGTATATAAGTCTAAATGCTATTTCTATTTCTGTTAGTAAATTGGTAAAAACCAGCATACTTATGCATCAGATTTAAACTGAAGTTTTTTTGGGGGAAAAATAGAATCTCCAATTTTTTGTCTAATTTTGTTTTTCTGTACACCAGAGAAGGATTCTTGAAAAGCCTGGGATCCTTCATGGTGGAGTACTGCAAATGAGATTCTGTTGAATAATCTTGAAGCATATAATAAACTCCTGTTTATAGATTATTTCTATAATGCATTAATTATAGCATTATAGAAGTAATGTTCTAATAATGCATTAATGTTGTCTGTGTAACTCTATGTACAGAAGACACCATCACAATATTGGCAATTACTAGGTAAATTGAATTAGTCTATTTTTGTCCTCTATAGAGATTTTATAAGACTGACTATATACAAAATATGAAATAGAAATATAGAAATAGTATTAGTAAACTTGATTAGTATATTGTGAGAACTGATTTTATGTTTCCCCTACAATTGGAGACCCGTGCTTATATGGAAGAAGCATTTAATGAACAACTTGAGTATCTGAACAGCCAGTGATTTTCTTGATGCAAAAACTGGGGAATTGCTACTGCAAGTACTTCCATCACTTTATCTGTATTGCTTCTTGGTTTAAATGTTAGAAGACAACACTGCCTAGTTGTGTTTATTAGTCTTTAGAATCCTTTCAAAATAAAGCAAGATTAAACAATGTAAAACAATACACAGGCAGAATAAAATTAGGGGAAATCACAGTAAAATTATATCTGGAGTTACAAGTATTGGTGGTTACAGGTTGACATAGAGGAATGCTGTAAAAAATTCAAAACATATCAAGGTACAAATCAATGGGATTGGTACACCATAAAAGGAAAATGCTTCCACTACACAGGTATCCCTGTAAATAATGCTTGCTTCCATACTGTAAGCAATAATTGCTAGTTTGCTTTACAGGGAAAAAGAACTCCTTCAATCCATGAGATGTTTATGTCCTTGAAATATTTTAAAGTATTCTGGTTAACATGTTCTTCACTGTCATAGCATAGTCTGGATTATAATTCTTAAGTATTAACCATTAACAAGTTGGTCCAGAATGCAGTGGCTTGATCATTACCATCGCGTGTTCATCAGATATGCCACCAAATGAACTGTACTGGTTAGCAGTGAACTTCCAATGCAGTTCAAGGTGATGGTTATCAACTACAAAACCCTTCATGGAATAAGGCCTGACTATCTGAGGTGCTGTCTTGCTTGCAATATTTCTGCCTGCCTCCCATCAACAGTGGATGTTCTCCATGTTCCATCCATTCAGAAAAAAACCCCCAGAGAAACTCAATGTGCCAATTCTGCAAACTTTTAAATGATGTTGGAAAATCAAGTCCGCACCACCACCCAACTTCTTGCATTGAATGGTGGAGGGCCTATTTGGCATATATAATTTATTTTGGCTATGCTATGTTTTTTTAATTTTTCTGTAGTTAGCTCTATTTCTACACGCACATTGTATTTGTTTTGTAATTGCATTGTATATCACCAAGAGTCCATGTTTTGGATTATAGATAAAGACATAAATTATAGATAAATGCCCCTTTAGCTATGGAGGAAAAAAAGAAATATCAGGTTATTGAGTATAATAGGCTTTCCCCAGGTCATTTAACTTAATTTGTAGAAGCAGTTTTTTGCACACAAGAAAATATACAATGAAACCTTCAATGGATCTCCATGCATTATGCTACTGTTATGCGCAACACATTGCAATCAGACTTAACAAAGGAAAAGCCTTTTCTTTGAAAACTGGTGAGAACAGTATCTGGAAAAATATTTTTAATGTATATATATAGAGAGAGAAAGATTCAAAGACATACAAAGAATGCAAGTGAATCATATTTGCCATTATATGTGTTATGTAGAATGTTTTCTGATCACATTCTCTAGATTTGATGTAGGCAGGTCCATGAACTGGAAAAATACTAAGTTTACAGTGCCAGCAAAGGAAAAACTTTCAAGCCCAATACTTATTAAAGCTATAGACAGTGTGTGTGTGTGTGTGTATAAGAGAGAGAGAAAGAAAGAGAGAGAGAGAGAGGGAGAGAGAGAGAGAGAGAGGGAGAGAGATGCATTTATATATTCACAAATTCTACTCCTAGCACTCTCCAGAAGCTCAGTAAAAGCAACAGTACTACTTTGCTATGTGCTCAACAAATGGCATTACTGTTCATCGTAGATGATGGTAATGATTGAATTAATGCATTTATGGACCAACTACAGCTGGATGTACACATGTGCACTAATTTTTCATTGTGAAATGTCCAACGGGCCTACAAAACTATTCATACTTACAGTGTAAAGGTCCTTTGTATTCATCAGTTCCATAAATCAACATCCATAAAGGATGTTCCCAGAGAATTGTAAGTAGACAGAAAGGAAAATAGAAATAGAAAACAGAATAAGACCTCAGCATTTGGACAACTTTTTGGAGAAGTGGCAATTTTTAAGGTATTTTAGCCCTAGGTTGTTCCACAGTTTAAAAATAAGAAAACTTAAAATGCTTAAGTTAATCCAAGATACAAACGATATACAAATGTAGATAATTACACACGTAGATTCATATATGCATACATGAAGATTCTATCTTAAACCAGTGAGACTTAAATGTGTTTATTTGCATTATTTTCTTAAGTGACAAATGTATGATCAAAATTTTGAAACAATAGTTTCTCAGCTGAGATGTATACTCTGCAGCACAACATATTCTGAATATTTTTCCTCCTCTTTGTATACTTTCCTTTTAAAATGCGTTCTTCCCTTTTAAGGGAGGTTTCTTTCTCACTAGGAAAGGCAAACATGATGGATACGAGAAAAAGAACCCTTTTTTTAAATGACTGCATTATGTAGCATTTCAAAAGCTATCTATGAAAAAATAGAAGGAAAAAAAACCATAGTCAGAGACAAAGGATATGATCTATAAAAAGATGTCCCTGAATGAAGGCTGGTGACTAATACTTATAAGCACACTGCAAAATGCAGCAATGGGAAACAAACAATCTAATTATATAAAAGATTGTCATCTTGGTAAAATATGACTCCTGAGCATCAGAGGCTTTTAAAATGTAGCCAAGTTGGCTTACTTTGTGACTTATAGCCTAAACATATTTCCTTTACCTCTTTATTTTGAAATGTGGTTGGTAGTTTCAATATGAATAATCAATTCAAAATTATTTATCAATTACAAAATAGACAATGTATAGATGGTGGGTTGCTGATATCTCATCACTATTTTTTGGTGTTCTGCAATGCTCCCTAGGATTATGCTACAAATTTTGGTGGCAAACCTCAAATAACAACTACTATTGCATAAAAGTATTGGCATTTTTTCATTTAACACAGTTATTTACTTTTAAAAAACAAAATCCAAATTTATCACAGTAGCTTTCCAATAACTAACTTTCACATTTATACTGACAATGGCAATAGAGCAGGGTTGTCAAACTCAAGGCCCTCAGCCCATATCTGGGGCTCTATGTGGTTGAATCCTGCCTGCACGGCCACCCTGGAAAAGGTAAAGGGCTGGCTGCATCATTTCAGCCCAGCCCATCCCATCCCGGCAGGCACGCATGTGCACAGGAGGCAGCAGGCACATTCGTGCATAGGCCCAGCCCATGCCATCATGGCAGGCACACATGCGCATAGGAGGAGGTGGGTTTGGAAGGAATAGGATGTGCCTATGCACACACACTGCCTCCTGTGTGCACACATGCTTGCTGGTATGGTGTGGGCAGTGCTGTGCGTACACGTGCACACTGACTCCTGTGTGTGCACCTACCATGATAGAATGTTCTCTCCCCACCCCATCCCGCTGCCAGCCCACGGGGACAAATATAATGCTGATCTGGCTCTCGAAGAAATCGAGTTTGACACCCCTGCAATAGAGAGTTTAGATTAAAATATGCAATCATTTCCTGTTTTAAGCAGGAAGTCCTGTTTCCAAATAATTTGGAAACAAATTATTACAAAGGTTACAGGGATCTCTATCCAATCTCGGCTCAGGAATGCTGAAGTAGCTTGGAGGGCATTTTATGATAATTAATAGCCTTGGTTATTCATGGTTAGAATCTTCTTTTACAATAACTAAATCCAGAATGAACCAACAAAAGCAAGCACTAAAGATTGTTCTGACATATAATTATATTGTGCTTTCATTCATTTATTATATTTAGATTTCTTTTTTTATCTGGATACCTGGCTCTGTCAGAAGAGTGAGAGGGACTTCATTCAAGGATCTAAAGCCAAATTGGCCAACAAAATGGCCTATTCATTTAGGATCACAGAGAGATAATGTCATTCCTAAAGATATTCAATAAACTTTTTAATTGAATGTACTACCGTGTTTCCCCGAAAATAAGACCTACCCCAAAAGTAAGACCTAGCACTATTTTCTAAACCTGCCCTAATATAAGACCTACCCTGAAAATAAGACCTAGTGTAAATCTCCAGTTCCAGGAAGACTTTTCAGGGAGCAACCATGCACCTGCGAAACACCCCCCCTACACACTCACACCCACTATTTGGCACCATAAATATATAAGACCTACCCCAAAAATAAGACCTAGTGTGTTTTTGGGAGCCAAAAAAAAATAAGACAGTGTCTTATTTTCGGGGAAACACGGTATGTTATGATTAAATAACACTAGAAAATGTATGAAAACCATCGGAAAACCATTTCCATTATGAAAAGATGTTCTGTTCACATATTATTAATGTGTCGAATGGTACAGCCATACACCTGTACTAATGATTGAGATATGGAAGTAGTATCAAGTTTCTGGGTGTACAGCTGATGAACAGGTTAGCTTGGTCACTTAGCAGTGAGACATTGATGAAGTGGGCACAGCAGCATCTGCATGTGAAAAGCATATCCTCCGTCCCCTATCATTACCACTTACTATAAAGGGATGATTGAAAACATCCTGTCATATTGCATTACTATGTGGTTTGGAAGCATTACTTTTTTATTAGGAAGACTGTGCAGAGAGTGGTGAGACAGCAGAAGAGATTATAGGATATTCACTTCCTTCTGTTCAGGATATGGCATATCAACACTATTTGCTTAGGATTCGCACTATTGTCAGAGATGCTACTCATTGTCTCTGTGACAGACTTTTTTTATTACCCTCTAGGAGGCCTTGTCCAGAGTTATGCCAAATCAGAAATATGGTATAATTTCTAAAGAGAGTAGTCATTAGATTATAGTAAACATACACCTGCAAGTAAAATATTAACGTATTGAAATGGGCTTAAGATAACCCACCATGATATTTCTGAAATCAGAGTTTTCAAGTTGAGATACATGATTTATCATTCAACTGAATAGATGAGAAAGGAATATTTGAAATATCTTTACCTTTACTTTACCTTTACCTAGAACATCGAAAAATGATAATTTATTTATTTATTTTATTTATTAATTGGTCTTATATGCCGCCCTATCCCCCAAGGGACTCAGGGCAGCTCACATAAAAACACCCAATACAAAAGTTAAAAGAATTAAAAGATAATTAAACTAATTAGACCAGATACAGTGTTTAAAACCCAATCAACACAACATTTAAAACTAACCCCCCCCCACCCTCAGTCTAGGCCAGTTTGTTCAAATAACCAAGTCTTTAGGCCGCTGTGGAAGGAGCGGAGGTCAGGGGCCAACCGTAACTCCAGGGGAAGCTGGTTCTACAAAGTGGGCGCCCTCACAGAGAAGGCCCTCCCCTAGGGACCACCATCCGACATTGTTTGGCCGACGGTACCCCAAGGAGGCCCTGTCTGTGAGCGCGCACCGGGCGATGGGTATTCGATTCGATGATTCATAAGTTTCTACAGTCAGTTCCATTTCAAGAATGTGCTGCGTTAATTTGCTTTGTATTGAAAGATGAAGTTATAATTATCAATTGCAACAATGCATCAGTTGTACTGGAACTTGATTAAAGTATGCCCTATATCTAATGTGCATGATATATATATATATAATTATAATTATTATGAAGTATACTTTTAAAGGATGCCTCTAAATTTGAACAAAAATAGATGTTTTCTCTTTCAGTCAAAATGCTTGAAAATATTCTGTATTATGAATATTTCCCCTCTCCCATTTTTTTCCTTTTTATACTTCATACTTGCTGTGACTCCCACCAGATGGCTGACAGTGTTTTTAATTGTATATATTCAATTTAAGAAAAAGGGAGTCAAGATATTGTAAACATATTAAATCATCAAGGAAGAAAAAAAACATTCTGTTTATCAGCAGAACAACTGAATCCTGTTTGAAATGCAATCATCCCGCACTAGAGGATAAAAAGAAGCAACATGATTTTTTAAAAACAAAATGAGGGATGAGGGATGATTGGCTCATTTCTGTTCTACTGTAGATACTGAGATGTCTTATGGGAATTGAAAGAGTCCTGAATAAGCCTTCATATTTCTTTATGGCAATACAGCTGCACTTGTGCCAATCAATAATTCCTTGATCCTCAGAGTAACATTTTTAGTTGGCTATCCTGCAGCCAAACTACAAGCTTTTGCAAAACCTGCTGTTTCACCTGATCCTCCTAAACATGAGTTAATTAAATTTTCCATAAATCTAAGGATTTGATAGTGGAACCTCTTCTAGCCTAAACTTAACTCTTGGGTGTCTCTCTAAATGCTGCAGTAGATTGTATTTTTAAAATATGTTTACAATATTTCAACCCCCTGTCTCTTAAATTTAATAAAAAGAAAGAGAAAAGAATGTAGGGAACAATCCTGTCAATTTAATGTTACAAATTCAGTTTGGTTTTTATCTTGATCCCTCTCATTATAACTGGCAGTTTTTTTTATCATAAACGACCATGTAGGTTTGGTCTAGACCAGCACTTCTCAACCAGTGCCTCCCTCAAGCTGGCTGGGGAATTCTGGAAGTTGAAGTCCACACATCTTCCAGTTAACAAGGTTGAGAAACATTGGTTTCAACGTTCATGCTATGCTCCATTATGCAAAATGGACAACTTTGGCTCTTATGAAATATTTCTTGCCACAACTTCTTGAGACAAAGGTGACAGAACTTGGTTCATCATTACCTTGTTTGGTTTTGGCAGCCTCCTCCATGCATTTACAATGCTTCACTGTAAATTCACTGCATAGTGCACTAGAAGCCCCTTCCAGATTCTGGAAGTGCCAAATGAGGTCATCAAGGTCCCAAATCCACTTAAAGATGTACTTCACATGAACCATCTTTGACATGACCACCTCTTCATAGTTTTGTACAGCCCTGTCCCCAAAGTTCTACTTAGAAAAAAAGAGATTCACCTTCATACAGCTGAACCCCAAAATGGTCGTTTTGAAATTATTTTAGATGTTGTACCTTTTGTGTTAAAAATAACTTTCATTTTAAAACTGTACTGTTAATACAAATGGATTTTGTTTTGTTCATATCCCAATAAAAAACACATGCAATGTTCTTGCTTCCATTGGATATAGAATGCACAAAACAACCAGAGTGCCAGAAAGATTTATGATTAAAATATAAATTTTTCAGAGTACCTGATAATCTCTCCACTGAACTTCTCCTCCCAAGAGAGCCAGGCACTGTGAGATAAGTGTTCTCTTATAGCAGCTGTTTGCTTTCCTAACAATGTTATATAGCCAGCGACTAACCTTTCCGATTTCCCCCTAGTCCTCTGATACATTCAGAAAATGATAACATTTTTGAAAAGAAAGGGATAGCAGACAAAATAGCTTTTTGTGAACATACTTTCAGGTCTTATTTATTTATTTATTTTACAGAAGAAAATGTAAGCATTTAAAAGAAATGTGGCCCTAATTCGGGGTGGGCTTCAAAAATTTCAGCAACCGGTCCTCTGCCTGGTTGCTGGGTGGGGATGGCCATGGTGGGTGTGGACTAGTCGGCCTCCTGCACCACAGCAGGGGGGCATTTTCACCCACTCCGGGCTACAGAGTCTTTCCTCAAGCCTCTGAGAGGGTGAAAACAGCCACCCTGGCCTCTGGAGGCAGGAAACGAGCCTATTTATGGCCTTCTGGGACTTCCGGGAGGCCTGTTTTTCACCATCCCCAAATGAAAACAGATATCTTCTGGTTAAGACATCCAGACTCTTAATGCTATGTTCGTGGGGAATCTTAATTCCTTCAGTTTTCACTATTTTTCTTCTTTAATAGTGAGTGTGGCATATTTGTCCAATACAAACTCCATTGGATATAGATATGGACAGTGTTGAACAGTGATTCTATTTCAGATAGGAGCCAGATTTAATATTCTCCCATCAGCACTCCTTCAGGGCAGGTATAAGAAAACACCAATAGCAGAACGGGTATGTGTATGTGGTAAAGGAGAAGTTGAAGATATCTCACATGTTTTATTGTACTGTGATCTATACAGAGTTTATAGGTCATTGTATATTCTCCCCTTACTAGAGAGATTGCCAGGGAGGGCAGACAATTTTTATGTAGACTTTCTCCTCCAGGATTCAAACCCAGCTATTACCCGTGCAGTGGCAAAATTCTGTGTTGCTGCAATGTCTAAAAGGAAAAAATTGGTTACAGAATTATAGCGGTCAATTAATGACAATTTTTGGAGATAGAACAATCTTTGGAAAATATTTACACACATACTTATTGGATCTCCACTAATATAAACCAGGAAGTATCCCTAACTGTTTGAGAACATGCATTTTCTTAATAGGGATGTTATTAACCACTATTAATGTATTATAACGTGTCAGTATTTTTATGTATATGTAAATAGTGATGTCTATTGCTGGTCTAAGACCGTAATAAAGTTTATTCATTCATTCTATTTCAGATAGAGTTTTTCCATACAGCTTCAGTTCATCCATGTAAAGGAGGTGGGATAGTCAGGCAGTTGCTTTTGAAGTTTGATAGCCATGGCCTGAGTTTCTCAGTATTATTGACAGAAGGAACAGTGCAATGACAAATAGTATTGGTGATACTGAATCTCCTTGAAATATTCCTCTCTTGATATTAACCTCTCCCAGTCTCTCACCATAAATCTTCAACTGTGCCTTCCATTATGCCATTGATCTTTGCGCAAAGTTTCTGATCTTTCTACTGACTCCTATTATTTCTAGGCACTTGATTAACCAATCATGTGGTAAAGTATGAAATACCTTTTTGTAGTCAATCCATGATGAATTTTGATTGGTCTTCCTTCTCGTGCAGTTTTTGTTAGATTTGCATGAAGAGTCAGACGCGGAGTGCTTCAGTGAAGAGTTTATTAGTGACTACAGCTCATAACAGACCCAATTTGGCTGGGCTGCAGCTGCTATTTATAGCCAGAAGCCGCAGTTGTCAGCCAATCAGAGTGCAGGGTTTTCCCGCACTTTTTAAACCAATCATTTCTGACATTTTACAAGAACAGTTCAAACTTAACCAATGACATTCAAACCTGCATACATAACACCCCTCCCCACTAGGTTCAGTCCATACTCAAACCCCAACCTATCTAATGTATTCTTTTAAATAGGTGGGGCTCTTATGTAATGCGTTGAGACCTTCATGGTTCAGAAGTTTTAACGTTCTCACCCAGTGAGAGAGGAAATGTGTCTGTTGACATTTCCCTAGTTGGACTTCCTGTGAAAGAAGACCCTATTTGATTGTTAGAATCTGGTCTCTCCTCCCAACCCATCTCCAGCCCAATGTCAGCACCCAAGTCAGGTAGTGATGTGCAATCTTCCACTTGTAAGGATGGATTTTGGCATTGTGACAGGTTTTGGGATGGTTCCTGTCGTAATGGCTCGTTACACATGGGGTTGATTCTTGCTTGCTGATTATCCTCATGCTCCTCCCCTTCGCCCCTAGAAAAGGCATTAGGTATGGGAACTAGAGAGGAACAATTGCGATGTTCCTGAGGTAATCTGGATCTTAACTGATCAATGTGCCTGCTCCAGAGGACACCATCCTCCGTTTGTACCCTGTAAGACCTGGGGCCTGTGATTTGGGTTATCTCAGCAGGAATCCATAATGGTTCACCCATAAGGTTCTTAGCATAAACAGAATCACCCACACTGAACGTGCGAACTTTGCTAGTGGAATCAAGTGGTGCGTTGGGTGCGTAAGAGGGATGAAGGCGGTCAAGGGGAGACCTAAGTTTCCTACCCATCAACAACTCGGATGGGGATAAGTTAGTTGATGGTTAGGAGTGATGTGCTGAACACTAAGAAGTTTTTCAACTTTCTTAGTGATGTCCCCAGGACCCAATTGCTGAAGCTTTTCCTTGGGAAAACGTACCATGCGTTCATCCCGGCCGTTAGTCGAAGGGTGCCCAGGGGCAGTCAGGGCATGTCTGATACCCTGTTGTGCTAAATAGGATTCAAAAAGGTTGGATGTAAATTGAGGGCCATTGTCAGAGACAAGAACATCAGGTAACCCGTGGGTTACAAAAAGCTTTTTAAGCTGCTTGATGACAGCATCAGTTGTGGTGGATGCCATAGGGATTACCTCTAGCCATTTGGAATATGCATCTACTATAATAAGGAAAGTGTGCCCTCTGGCAGCGAAATCAATGTGAATCCTAGACCATGGGCCCCTAGGACATTTCCATTCCTGTTTGGGGGCGAGAGGTGGTGCAGGCCTGACTACCTGACAGTTGGGACAAGATGCAACCCAGTTTTCAACCATTTTGTCAATACCTGGCCACCATACATAACTCCTGGCCAATCCCTTCATCCTTACAATACCAGGATGACCCTCATGTAACATTTCCAAAACCTCTCTTTGCAGTTTTTCAGGAATAACCACCCTGTTACCCCACAAAATACATCCTCTTAATACAGATAATTCAGTTTGCCTGGACTTAAAAGGTTGGGCAAGGTGAGGTAGATCTTGAAGAGGCCAACCTTTCTTAATCCAGCCTATAATAGGAGCCAATAAAGTGTCTTTGGCAGTCTCTCTGGCAATTTCAGCAGCGTGTACTGGAAGCTTGGCAACAGTTTCTAGGAAAAAGGTGTGTGCCTCAGGTTCAAAGTCCTCCTTGTGACAAGGAAGTGGGCAACGACTCAAGGCATCAGCATGTCCAATCTCCTTGCCAGGCTTGTGGATAAGTTTGTATGAATAAGCAGCAAGAAATTCAGTCCACCTCAGCATTCTTGGTGACAGGATAGTGGGGGTAGGTTTGTCTCCTGCCACAGTGCCTAACAAAGGTTTGTGATCTGTGACAATGGTAAATGTTCTCCCATATAAATACTCATGAAATTTCTTGATAGCTGCAACAATTGCCAATGCTTCCTTGTCCAATTGGCTGTAATTCCTCTCTGCTTTGGTCAAGGTGCGAGAGTAAAATGCAATAGGGGCTTCCCTCCCACTGGGAAGCCTGTGGCTCAAACCCCCGCCCCACTCCAAAAGGGGATGCATCACAAGTCAGTACAACAGGTAAATTCTCAGAGAACTGTATTAGTACAGCATCAGACGTGATTAGTCTTTTAATACTGTTAAATGCTGATTGTTCCTTCCTGCCCCAGACCCAAACAGACTTTTTGTCTAATAATCTATGCTGTGGTTCTGCAATGGTTGCCTTCTGAGGTAGGAACATGTGATAAAAGTTAATGAGTCCAAGGAAGGCTTGTAAATCTGTTTTACATTTTGGTCTAGGGGCTTCTTTGATTGCCTGAACCTTGGCATCTGTAGCCCAAGGTCAGTTCTAAGAGTGCATGACTTTGTAAGTCTCTTGTAACTGAGTGTCATTTTCAGCAGAGATTAACACATCATCAAAGTAAGGCACTACTCCTGGCAGTCCTTGGAGCATCCTTTCCATAAGGCTTTGGAAAATGCCTGGTGCCACACTTACTCCAAATTGTAACCTTTTACATTTGAAGGCACCTGAGTCCACTTCCATTTGACTAGGCCTTCCTTCAATAAGTACCTTCACATGTACTTTTCTGCTTCTTAAGGGTGAAGAATGACCAATAGTGACTCTTTGATGAGTTTCATTCTTCCCATTTGATCTTCCTTGCTCTTTTCTCTACCATTTCTGCTGTTATTACTAGTTCTTTCTTTGCAACCTCTTTTTATTCATATCCACCTCTAATAACCAAGTTGTACCCTTGTTGTATTTCTTTGGGTTATGCCATATCTGTGCCCAAAACTGCACTGTTTCTTACTTGTCAGCTATTGACTGATTCACTGTAGTTTCTCTGTTAATGAATTGGTAGAAATGTTTCTGATTGGATTGAAATTGGAGGTTCTGCCTATAATTTACAATTTGAGCTTTGTATCTGCTGATCTTGGCTATAGCTGTTATTTGCTGCTTTATTATTTCCAGTGCTTCCTTGACCTTCCTTGTTTCTAAGTGGTATTTCTTGATTAGGTATTATTTTGTCTTCTTGTTCTTCAGCTTCTTTTCCTTCACCTGTTCTAGTCTACTTGCATCTGATCTCAAATTGCTGATCTTATTTTCCACTCTAATCTTCCATTTTGTGTTTTTTTTCTTTGTTGATTTTGCATTCCAGGTATTCAGTTATAACTGCAGCTGAGCTGTATATCAGTTGGTTTGTTTCATGCAGTGAGTTAGTGTTTATACTTGCTATTGTAGTGTTTGCATCTTTTAATGTTTGTGCTAACTGTTTCTTTGGAACAAGCTTCAATGCAGGCAGCCTTATTCTGAAGTCTTTGTGCTGTTCTAGATGCTCAATTGTTCTTTGTTTCAGTTCTTTTACTTCTTTAGTTAGAGGGCTTTGTCCTGAGGCAGAGAGTGGGTGCCTGGTTTTCAAATGAAAACAATTGTATATCTCTGCTGGATTACCCTACTACCATCTCTGGTTTGCCTCTACATTCTGAGGTACTTCTGGAAAATAATTGATTTCTTTGCAGAAAATATTTGATTTCTTTGAGTAAACCTTTGCAGTTCTTCCAATTCTGCTTCTATGAGCACTTTATTTCATATTATAAAGCAACATTAGGGTTAGGGTTAGGGTTACTTCTGATTTTGGATGTTCTTTCCAGAACTAGTGCATTCATTTCAAATATCCTCTTCTTGTTGGACTGGATGTGTCATAACAAGTCATTATTTCTTTGTTTTCAATCCCTGTATATTTGTGAACACATTTTCTTCCAATAGTTCTGTAGCTGCTGGCTCTGATTGCTCAGCCAACAGTCCTGAGTCCTGTAGCCCATTTTTCACCAGATATCCGGAAACTCCAATATTTAGTATGGACCTTATTAACCTGAGCAACACCTGAGCTGGTATGGCTTTCTGTAATTTATGGTGTAATATCACCATATTTTTAATGGGAGACACACTTTGTCTGACTACTCAGATGATACTTGTTCAGTAGGTTGAACCTCTGGCATTTCTCAGAGCACTTAATCATGTCAAGATAGTGTCTCACTGGGGGATTATCATCTTCATAATCATCATCAAGATAATCATCTCAATTCATAATATATCAAACTTGGCCAGTGCAGGTTGATAGATATTTCTGACTTTCCAGTCTGGGACTTAAAGATTGTGTTGTCCAAAATAATCCAGGTGGAGGTTTCCATGCCTAAAAAAGGACGAGAGTTTGGGTGTGTCTGTTCCTATTGCTTATTTGTACCCTATGATTACCATTAAGTGTTGTACCTTATGATTCTTGATGAATTTATCTTTTCTTTTTATGTACACTGAGAGCATATGCACAAATTCCTTGTGTGTCCAATCACACGTGGTCACTAAAGAACTCTATTCTATTCTAGTCTTAACCACTATACTGCAGCAATTTTCAAAAATTAATAAATTTTGAAAGTTATGCACCAATTTTCCTTTAACACTTTTCAGGTTTTTCACAAACTTAATAGTGGAGAAAATATGAAGCTTCTAATTTTTTCCTAGGCCAAAAGTGAAGAATAACTACAAGTGTTTGCAACAGAATAGTAATCATGCTTTATGTAATGTGATATTGTATCACTTGATTCTTGAACATAATTACAAGTTTAGTTTATTGTTTTTATCAAGATGAAGAAGTCAAGGACAGATTGATTTAAGAGAAAACTATTTCTGCTTTTTATTATAAATACATACCTTAATAATTTCACATGTTCAGCTGACTTAAGAAGTATTTATTTTTCATTTTAAGTTTGCTTGTAATATGAGTCACTTTCTGGCAAAATAGGAGGAAATGTCTGTATTTTTAACACATTTCAATTGAGCCTTTAAGGGTTTACTTGGATTTATTTTTATTTAGCATCCATTCCATCTTCAAAGTAATTTTAACACATTTATTGCTTTCTTTTCATCTTATGGTAAGATACAGCGATTTTTAAAATACTATTATTGATGTCAAATTGCTTTGAGGCATGCTGAGTGTAGGAAAAAGCAAGGATTCATCTCTAGCTACAGCACCCTTGTTGTGGTCATTGTGACTTTTTCAAAAAATAGATATGTTTCTGTAATCAACACAAACAAATTCAAGGTCAGAAATACTTACCTGTATCTATATATTTGGTTCTCTCTGTGTTTGTCTGGATGGATGGAAAATAAAAGAAATCCACATATATGTGTGTGCATATATATGTGTGTATAATAATAATCTACTAACATTTATTACATCCCATAATAGGTTTAATTATGTAAAGATGTGTTGACAATATGATACAAAAGAGCAGAAAAATGGGTTGGTTTCTTGGATATATAAATCAGAATATTTGCTCCATCTTTGTGTTGTGTTGCTGGTTGTCCAACTTGAAAACCAGACATTGGTATGGATGAAATGCAGGAGTTATTTTTTTTAAGGCTGCGTACATTTTGTTTTATTTATTTATTTATTTGATTTGTCAATCACTTATAAGATAATAGGTATAAGTATAAACGTGAGTAAGAATGTAGGAACTAGGTACAAATAAATGGGGACAATAGGAAAGGGACAGTAGGCACAATTGTGCACTTATGCATGCCCTTTACAGACCTCTTAGGAATGGGTTGAGGTCAATAGTGGATAGTTTAAGTTTAAATGAGTGGGGATTGAGGATATAACAACAGAGTCAGGTAGTACATTCCAGGCATTGACCACTCTGTTGCTGAAGTTGTACTTTCTGCAATCAAGTTTGGAGCCGTTTACATTGAGTTTGTATCTGCTGTGTGCTCTTGTATTGTTGTGGTTGAAGGTGAGGTAGTCATAGACTGGTAGGACATTGTAGCAGATCATTTTGTCTACTACGCTTAAGTCCAACCATAGGTGGCGTGGTTCAAGGTTGTCCAAGCCCAAAATTTCAAGCCTGGTGATATAGGGTATTCTGTTGTGATATAGGGTATGCAGTGTTACATGTAAAACTGAGAGAAATTATCTGGATCTAACAGAAGTGCAAGCCAAGATAAAGCATCTCTGCAATGTATTGAAGAACAACAATCTATTTGAGGGCTCTCTAGGAGCCTAGAAAAAAAAAAAGATGTATCTGCGTTAAAAATAGGTTAAGCTTATTGAGAGGATTCCTTAAACCAGCCAATAACACCTTTTTTCTCACTTGTGGCAAAAGTATGGAAAATGTTAGGCTCTTTTCATGAAGTACAGAATAATAGTGTATTTATGCTTGCCAGTTTCAAAACAATGCTTCCATTTATTGTTAAGGTACAGAGATATAACATTTTAAAGGAATTTCTCATAGGAATCATCCTTACCAAACTGAAGCAATATGTATTCTGAATAGGAAGATAAAGAATCTAAGTAAAATAAATAAAATCTTTAAAAAATGTCTTACAAATTAAGGAGTGGGCTGTATATGGTAGATTTGCCACATTGAAGTTTTCCCCCATAGGTTTCCTCTTGTTAGACATAACATAGAATGGCTAAACCCTCTTTCAAAAGTTTCATTTCTGCAGTGCTAGTTTGGGCATCTACATGGCATGCAAGTGTGTATATGTCAAAATTTTCAAGAAGGCAGGTATTCTTTTAAGATTTTATATTGACATATACAGAAGAGGAGTGGTGTTCTGATCACAGCAGTGTGGTTGCAAAAGTTGACATATACAGTTACACATTTATCTTGGTATGGGATAAAATTGCTAATGTTTATAAAAAGGTAACAGAGAAAGAAGAGAGGAAGCTGCAGTGTGCAACATTTTTGTGTTCTTTTTCAATTTTGCATAGCTGCATGCCCATAGATGTAAGCATCTTGGTGTGATGCATAGTTAACATTACATTTAAAAAGTTCCTCTGAACTTTCCTCTGAACCTTAGACTGGTGGTTCTGTTTGTTACTTGGTTGGACACCCATCTAAACGTTAACTCTCACCCCCAAGCACAACAGACTCAAAGTGACCTAAAGCAGGCATGGAATCAACTCAGAAATATCTCCCATTTTTCCATTTGCTCTCAATTTTGATAGGTTATTTGTTTCTGTCACATAATATAAGCCATAACTCTTCCTTTGCAGTCATTGAAACAATTTTCCAAATTCCAAAATCAAAGAAACTTTCTAAGGAAGACTATGTTCCCAGACACAGAGGTTATAGCAATAGTCAGTCTGTTTAATTTG
This sequence comes from Naja naja, assembly GCA_009733165.1. Classification (NCBI taxonomy): domain Eukaryota; kingdom Metazoa; phylum Chordata; class Lepidosauria; order Squamata; family Elapidae; genus Naja; species Naja naja. The sequence goes on from CM019153.1 coordinate 10,571,087, forward strand.
TGTTTAATTAATTTATAACAATAGTCAGTCTGTTTAATTTGTGGTAGATTGGATTTTAAAAAAATCTCAGTTGTCATTTACTTTTTATGTTATTATTTATTACGTTTTTTAAAAATATAATTAACTATCCAGGGTTTCTACAGTGAGTTGGATGGTGATATAACCTAAATGAATGCAATGCAATGCAATGCAATAAAAAAAGCAATTTAACTAGAAGCAGGTATTTTTCTGGTGCTCATATGATAACCTAGAAAGATTTTTTATTTTTTTAACAAGCCAGAAAATGTCATAATGCTGAGGACTGAAAACTGTTTTTTCCCCATTCTGTCTAATTATAAGTTCTGTATTTTGAGTCTTTCCACTATCTTGCCATTGCTCACATTTATGATCCTAAAAGCATCAGCATTTCATGTTCATCTGCAAGCATGAAGAAAAGAAGTAGGCTGAACTCTGCAAAGAGGTTTTTTTTTTGGAGGATACATTACTAGTTAATGGGAACATTTTGAAAAATGCCAAATATTCATGGCATCTAATAAAGAGAGAGGAGGAGTCAATTCCACAAAGCAAAACATGAATGATTTTATTGATGTTTTTATAATTCATGTCAAACTCTGTGATTTACATTTTATTTATTCCTCACATTCATATAGCCTCACGCTTATATATATTGTTGTCTGGTTCCTGAAATAGCCATTAGTCATATCTGTCTGCGGCCTGTGAGCCGTAACATAATCTTCAAAAGGTTTGAGAAGGAATATCTTATCTCATGAAGTAGCACCGTAGGTGGATTTTCAGTTCTTAACAGTCTGTTTAGGATTGCAAAATAATGCACACTGTCTCTTTATTTGCAAGAAATTCATGGTCTTTATTTTGCTTATTTATTAGTACTATTAGGCAATTTATGTGTTAGCTTCTTTATCCCTAAACTGATACTTATGAAAAAAAAATCATTCTTTATATCTTTTTATAGCTAAGTTGTCATTACAATCGACTGTTTAAAGAAAAGAAAATGTCAAAGGTAATCATAGGTTATAGAAGTACTGATTCCCTCCCCTCTCCCAAGAATGCTCATGATTACTCAGATCTCTTCTGTAATTTCACTCCTGGCTGGCCCTGCCCACCCCGCCCCTCCCAGGAGTCCCCACATGGCCCGTTGCAGGTAAGTGCAGGGTGTGTGCGGAGGCTTGGAGATGGCAAAAAATGGGCCTGCATAAAGTTTGGGAAGAGGGCCCATTGCTAAAATTTTTGAAGCCTAGCCCTGTTCCTGGGATGTATTCACAAAGAGTGTCTGTACGGATTACACAGCTCCTTGCTGCAAATAGACTTTGCCTTCCTTCATCCAGCTACAATCTCCACGGTAGACACCATTCCATTTTAAAAGGGACATTTAATTTTTCATGAATCTTCACCAGAAGTAATCTTTGATGGTCTTGAATATTTCTGGAACCTGCATCGCTTCAGCATCCTGAGTTCACATAATTCCATCTTTGCTTTCTATACTTCTGTCTTTCCAGTTCATCTTTCTACTGTGTCAATTTCACTTCAACTCTTTCTTGCCAGCTTCTTTACCCCATTTCAACCTTTCCTCTCTCTCCTGATAGATCTTCTGTGTGTGGAACCTTCATAAATACTAGTCAGCATGGTTGAAAGTCATGTCTTATGGTGGTTGCAGTCTTAAACTGCATTGGAGGAGCATCACTTGGCTTGCCTTTGATTTAACCCTTATCTACATAGTCTCATATTGTTAGCAGTGCAATAGCAGTGTTTGGGCATCATATATGGGAAGAGGAAAAAAAAGTAGATAGGGAGAGAGAGAATGCAAAGACTGGATTAAAGTTAGATCATTAGAAATGTTTCTGATTAGCATTGCTTTTGTTCTCAAATTTGATACAGCAGTTTAAATCACATGTAAACAGAAACAGATGGGGTGAGAATCAGCTATGACCTCTGAGCCAAATCTAACACAAAAATGAAACAATAGAAACAATACACTCTTCCTGCAAGCTGTGTTCATTGCTGCAAATTGCACTACACATTCAGTTCTTTTCATTTTTAACAACAATTTCCCAGCTGACAATCTTTTTTCTCAGATGACAAATGGTTTCAGTTGAGTTTACAACCAATAATATAATGATGCAGTTTCTTTACAGAAACAATGAAGGCAGACTATGTGCTTGCAACTTCTCATCTCTAGAGAAGAGAAACTGATTTGGTTAGTGAAATAATGGAAGGAAACACAAAGGCTGATGACACGCAGCACTAACTCAGAAGAAAACAATTCACTTTTTACTATGGTCATGGCCTTGCATTCTCTTGGCTTTGTGTCACAAATACCATTACTCATTTCTTCCACACAAGCATTCCCCATAAATTCTATTCCACTTTATCCATTACGTGCTTTCAATTTCCCCCAATTTTGCCAAGTGTAGCCATTTCTTTCTAGTGCATCATCCACGTGAATTTCTGCTTGCTGATCTCTGCTTCAAGAGAGAAATCAGTCTTTATTTAGTATAGGATTGGATGAATGAGAAAGTGTGAGTTGTTGCAGTCCAATCTTAATAACCAGTTCCAAGAAGAAGGAAGTTAGCTTTTGAAACAGATTTATGGATCATTACAAATATAAGCAAAAACTCATTTCCCCTGCGTTCCCTAATAGGAACTGCCATATAGTGTTTAGATCATTATTATTTTTATTCAAGCAATTTTTTAGTTATCTTATTTTAAAAAACTTATAACTTTCTTATAGTAATTGAACTATAAATACAATACCATCTACAAAACAACACCATTTGGTAATTTAAATTTAACTTAAGCATGGATTGATACTATAAAGATTTTAATTTACAACTAGGTAAAATTGTCTTTAAAGTAATAATCTTCAGTGGATAAAAGCCAGAGAAGCCCAGTATCTATTGCTCACTAATGTTGATTCTAAGGCAAAACTCTGCGGGTTTACCTGCTAGTGATGACTAACTTTAAGGGCAGTGCTTATCTCTGTTTCTTGAGACAGCATTGTTCAGAGACATTTCTGTGGCTTTATGGCCAACATGACATCATGATGCAGCACAGAGCATGCGGCAAAACACAGAATGCTGTTACCTTGCTACATGAGTATTTGTGATACCTATTCATCTACTTGCATTTACATGCTTTTGAACTGCTAGGTTGGTATGAGCTGGGACAGGTAACAGGAGCTTCCTCCAGCTAGTGGCACTCAGGTCTCAAACAACTGAACTGAGGGCCTTTAATGGTCTAAGACTTCTAAAACCCCTGTTGATCCTAAGGCTGATTAATAAAAGACAAGAACCTTGGCCAAGAAATGATAATAAATGCCATGGCAATCAACCCATAGTGCATTAAGGTAAGCAGAACTATCACAGTCCTTTTTTTTAAAAAAATATTTCATACAGGTAAACCGTGGCTTATGACCACAATTGAGATCAGATTTTTTGTTGTTAGGCAAAGCAGTTGTTAAAATGAATTATGACCTATTTTGCCATGGTTTTAACCTTGACCCTTAAATGAATCTTCCTTGCCCCATTGACTTTGGTTGCCAAAAGACAATTGGGAAGATTACAAATGACAATCACATGACCCTGGTACATTGTAATTTTTAAAAATACATGCCAATTGCCAAGTGCCCAAATTTTGATCATGTGACTGTAGAGATGTTGTGATGGTTGTAAGTGCAAGGACCAGTTGTAAATAACATTTTTCAATGCCATTATAACTTTGAATGGTTACTAAATGAATGGTTGTAATTTGAGGACTGCCTATATTCTTATTGTGTTCTAATTTAAATAATAGGTTTAGAAATTGTAGACTGTTGCACTTTTCATCTATGATATTGATATTCAATTATTTTCAAATGATAAAGACTAGATATTTGTCAAAGTTTCTATTCAATACTTTCATAGATGTATGCATAAATAAGTTAAAATTTCATACTTTCCTAAAGAAGATACATCAGATATTTCATCTTGTAGTTGATTTATCTATTCTTGTAGGAATACGTTTGTCTATTTCCATCTTGCAAACTCAGTATAATATTTTGACTGTCTTGACTATTCAGGCCTCAGGCAATAATCTATCATTCAGAAGATTCCATTATTTTTGCTCCTCAGGATGGAGCTATTAGGTGGGTAGTCACCATCTAGATCAAGGATGTCAAACTCAAGGCCCGCAGGCTGGATCCAGCCCTCGATGTGGTCAGATCCGGCCTGCATGACTGGCCTGGAAACAGTAAGGGGACAGCCTGCATCGCTTCAACCCCGCCCATCCCATCCCATCCCATCCTGGCAGCGTGCATGCACGCAAGAGGTGGTGGGCGCATACACACACAGGTTCGACCCACACCATCCCAGCAGGTGCACGTATGTATGCTGTGATGGGGTAGGCCAGGCCTGTGTGCGCATGTGCGCCTGTCCCCCGCATACACAGAAGAACTTGGAATGGGATCTATGCACTAGCCATTTATAACTTGTTTCACTTGATTGGGAATTATGCTCTGCAAGGAAGAGACTTCATAGACATTCTCATTAATTATAACACCAGCCAAAACCATTTTTTTTATTTCAACCTGGAAATTTCACACTGAACCAATAGGAGAGAAAATAGGACACTTTTCTTATTAAAATAAAACAACAGAAATAATTTGCATTTGTCTTTTGTATCTGGTCTTTTCTTTTTGACAAAAGTAACCCACTCTCTTTAAAGTTTCTTTTCCTAAGGACTGTGTCACAGGTTTCTCAAGTTGTTTACTGCATGTCACAGTAGGACTATATTTTGTGTGTGCCGTTTGGCTTGCAGGTGTAGAAGGTCAAATAAAACCTGCAAATATGAAAGCCTGGGAAAATTAGCACAATCTTTGTTAACATAGTTGTTATGTATGCAGGTTTAAAGTCATTGGTTTAGTTTGAACTGTTCTTGTAAAATGTAAGAAATGATTGGCTTAAAAAGTGCAGGAAAACCCTGCACTCTGTTTGGCTGGCAACTGCAGCTGCTGGCTAAAAGTAGCAGCCGCAGCCCAGCCAAAGTGGGTAGCTGTAGTCACTAATAAACAAAGAGCTTGAAGCACTCCGCGTCTGTCTCTTCATGCAAACTTAACACTGGTGATGAAGGTGGGATCTCCCTGAAGAATGATCTGTAATATTCAAACTTTTACAGCAGCAGAGCTTCGGGCCTTTAGGAGGCTCCCTCCCTCCAGGATATGGCCTACTATATTATCACCAGCCTACCTTGAGGATGGGTTATGGAACCCGGAAAGATGGCATGGCGGGGAGTTGGGTTGGGGTTGGGGCTCTAAGAAAGTAAAAAAGAGGGTCACTAGGGCCCCTTTAATTAAATTTTAAATAAATTCTTAAGTAGGTTAGGGAGGGGGGTGGGAAATGATGCCGGGAGGGTGGACGGCTCACGGTGGGGGGGGCTGGGGGCCGGTGGGGGCCTGGAGTGTGGGCCGGGGACTGCAATCCCTAGGGTGGTTGGGATCGGCGGGAGACGTCGAGGCATAGGGCCAGATCATGTGTTGGGAGCGCGCCCTCGCTATCTTCAAGCGGTGGCGTGCTCCGACCCTATGACTTCCTCCCCTGGGGGCAGGGGAATGGGGACCCCTGGGCTCAAACTGGTGTATTTTAATGCCAGGTCCGTGGCTAATAAGTCTTCCCTCCTCCACGATGTGATTGAGGAGGAGGCTGCGGACCTGGCTTGTATCACCGAGACCTGGTTGGGCCCAGAGGGAGGAGTCCCTCTGGTTGACTTATGCCCCCCAGGTTTCCGGATTTTGCACCGGTCACGGGCTCAGGGGAGGGGTGGTGGAGTGGCTGTGGTTATGTGGGAGACCCTGATTCCAAGGGAGGACACTGTTCCAGAGATAGGCGGAAGTGAGACCCTCCTCCTGAGGTGGGGGCCTGGTGGTTGGGTGGGCTTGCTGCTAACATACCTTTCCCCCAGCTGTGTGGCAGCAACCCTGCCTGGGTTTCTCGGTGTTCTCTCAGGGGTGGCGGTGGATCTCCTGGGGCTTATTGTGCTGGGTGATTTTAACCTGCCTTCCCTTGGGGGGGCGTCAGGTTTGGCCCAGGAATTCATGGCCTCCATGGGGACCATGGGCCTGACCCAATTAATTCAAGGCCCGACTCATGAGGGGGGAAACACTCTCGACCTAGTTTTTGTCTCGGAACATTGGTGTAGTGATATAGGGCAGGCTAGTTGTACAACACTGCCCGTCCCATGGTCTGATTACTATCTCCTGCAGCTGGTCTTCCAACAGGCTGCTCCCCACTGCTGGGATGAGGAGCCACTTAGATGGTTCCGCCCCAGATGCCTGATGGACCCTGAGAGGTTCCAGGCGGAACTGGGGTCTTTTCCCACTTCTCTTGCCCACAACTCTGCTGAGGACCTGGTGGCTGCTTGGCAGCAGGCCACTGAGGCTGCCCTCGACAGGGTTGTCCCCATGCATCCCCTCACATGCCGTGGATCCCGGGTAGCTCATTGGTATACTGAGGAGCTCCGGGAGATGAAGCGCCGTCGAAGGGGCCTAGAAAGCAGGTGGAGGGCCACCCGCTCCCAAGCCGATCGAGCCCAGCTAAGAGCCCATATTAGGACTTACCTGGTAGCTGTGGGGATGGCGAGAAGGTCCTATCTCTCCACCCTCATAGCATCCGCAGATAACCGCCAAGCCGCCTTGTTTAGGGCCACCCGCTCCCTCCTACATCTGGGGGAGGTGGTGGACCCTCTCCAGGGAAGGGCTGAGGAATTTGGTCAATATCTGTCGGATAAGATCGCGTGGATTAGGGGCGGGTTGTGTTCCACCTTGCAGTGGTCTGAGGATCACGGTGCAAGTAGTCTGGCTGATGTGATCTGGGCTGAGTTTGATCCTGTTTCCGAGGATGAAGTGGACAGGATTATGCAGCGTCTGAGTTCCACCACATGTTTGTTGGACCCGTGCCCTTCCTGGCTGGCTTATGCCGCCAGGGAGGTCACCTGCGGTTGGCTCCGGGCAGTGGTCAATGCTTCGTTAAGGGAGGGTGTCTTTCCCTCCACCTTGAAAGAGGCGGTGGTGAGGCCCCTCCTGAAGAAGCCTGCCCTGGACCCAACCGTGTTAGACAACTTTCGTCCAGTCTCCAACCTTTGTTTTTTGGCGAAAGTTGTTGAGAGTGTGGTGGCTCAGCAGTTTCCACTTTTCCTGGATGAAGCAGACTACCTAGATCCGTACCAATCGGGCTTCTGGCCTGGTTTCAGCACAGAGACGGCATTGGTCGCGCTGATGGATGATCTCTGGAGGGCCCGGGACAGGGGTTTTTCCTCTGTCCTGGTCCTATTAGACCTCTCAGCGGCTTTCGATACCATCGACCATGGTATCCTTTTGCGATGCCTCGAGGGGCTGGGAGTGGGGGGCACTGTTCTTCGGTGGCTCTCCTCCAGCTCTCGGGGCGGTTGCAATTGGTGTTTACAGGGGGACAGAGGTCGGCCCCGAGGGTGCTCACTTGTGGGGTCCCTCAAGGGTCGGTCCTCTCCCCCTTTTATTTAATATCTACATGAAACCGCTGGGTGAGATCATTCGTAGTTTGGGGGTGAGGTATCACCAGTACGCTGATGATACCCAGGTATACATCTCCACCCCAAACCAGATCAGTGATGCCCTCTCCATGATGACTCGCTGTCTGGATGCGGTACGGATCTGGATGGACGGAAACATGCTTCAACCCGGCCAAGACTGAGTGGCTGTACATACCGGCATCTCGGCCCAGTCAAGATTGTCCATCGTTGACCATAGGGGAGTGGTGTTGCCCCTGTGGATAGGGCGAACCTGGGGTCCTCCTGGACGTGCGGCTCCAGTTGGAGGAGCAGGTGGGGGCCGTCGCCAGGGGGGCCTTTGCCCAGGTCCGGCTGGTTCACCAGCTTGCGTTCTGGACCGAGATGCCCCTGCACAGTCACTCATGCCCTTGTTACCTCGCGACTTGACTACTGCAATGCTCTCTATTTAGGACTGCCCTTGCACACCATCCGGAGGTTGCAGCTGGTGCAGAATGCGGCCGCGCAGGTTGTGATGGGAGTTACCCGATTCTCCCATATTACCCCCCTCCTGCGCGGCCTGCATTGCTTGCCGGTTGTGCTCCGGGTGAGGTTCAAGGTTCTGGCTTTAACATTCAAAGTCCTACACGGCATGGGTCCACAATATTTGAGGGAGCGCCTCCTGCCGATATCAGAGACCAACCGTCCTGTACGGGCACATAGGCAGGGGCTCCTTGGGGTCCCGTTGGCAAGCCAATGTTGGCTGGCGGTCCCCCGGCGACGAGCCTACTCTGTGGCAGCCCCCGACTTATGGAATCAACTGCCTCTGGACCTCCGTCTGGCCCCTGAGCTCCGCACCTTCCACCGCGATTTGAAGACCTGGCTATTTGACCAAATTGGGCTGTGATTACCTAACCAGGGGTATGGGATAATTTTAACACTAATTCGGTTTATTGGACTTTATAGTGGTTTAATTCTTTTTTAATTATTTATTGTATTTGTATGTTTTAACTGTGAGCCGCCCCGAGTCTTCAGAGATGGGGCGGCATCTAAGTCCAATAAATAAATAAATAAATAAATAAGAAGAAGTCTTAATAAACAAAGAAGTAGTCACTAATAAACAAAGAGCTTGAAGCACTCCATGTCTTTCTCTTCATGCAAACTTAACACTGGCGACGAAGGTGGGATCTCCCTGAAGAAGAAGGCAACGCAGAACAGAAGGAGAGCGAGTTGGCTGAGCTGAACACACCCCCAGCCCCGTTCGATCTGATGGCAGAAGACTGGGAGACGTATGCAGATCGTTTCCAAATGTATCTGGAAGGAAACGATCTTGCCGACATTTCCGAGAAGCGGAAGAGGGCGGTCTTTCTCACGCACTGCGATCCGGCAGTTTTCAAGATGGCGAAGGCATTGGCGGGAGCTGCAGACGTGAAGGTAATGGAATGGCCTGACTTAGAAAAGTTGTTAAGAGCCCATTACGCCCCACAAGTATCGTGCCTCATTAAGAGACACAAGTTTTACTGTCGGGATCAAAGGGAAAGCGAAAACGTAAACGACTTCGTGGCAAGTTTAAGAGACATTGGGGGTGCATGTGAATTTAACAATTTAAAAGAGGCCATGCATGATCTATTTGTTCTGGGCCTTAAAGACAAGGTGCTTCAGAGCAAGTTATTACTAAGACCTAAGATCACGCTGAAGGAAGCAATAGAAGAGGCCTCTTCAACAGAAGCTACCAAGTCCTCAGCAGCAGCCATGAAGAAAATTAACAAGGCCACAAGCCATCCTGATGTGGAAAAGTCCACAACAACTCATTGTGAGCAAATAGATTCTGAGTCAGACTGTAGTGAGGTGGAGGAAGGAATTTATAGACTCAGAATGGAGCGGAAAAAGAAAGACCTGGGAAGAAAGAGGCAAGATTTCTACTGCAGAGGTTGTGGGAGAAGCCACCCCCGCACTGAATGCAAGTTCCTAGATACCATCTGCCTCTGTTGTGAAAAAAGAGGACACCTAGCAAGAGTCTGCAAATCATCCAGAACTCCACCCAACAGAAGGAAGTTTTCTGACAAAGAATTCAAGCCCAACAACCTCAGTGAGAAAATGGGGTGCAGCACAGAAGCAAAGGGAAAGAATGAAACTCATCAGACAGTAACTATTGGTCATTCTTCTTCTATCAATAACAGAAAAATGCATGTCAAGGTACTAACTGAAGGAAGGCTTTGCCAAATGGAAGTGGACTCAGGCTCATATTTATCTATGATGTCATGGGACACTATTCACAGACTACTCCCAAACATTCAGAAGAAGCATTTCAAGAAGCAAGCACTGACTCTTAAAGACTACCAAGGGAACAAGATTCCAGTAGTTGGAACAAGAGAATTCAATGTGAAGTTCAAAGGCCACACCAAACGTTTGCCCCTGACCATCGTGGACAAGGATCGCCCAAGCTTGCTGGGACTTGAGTGGTTCAATCCACTAGGCATCGAGGTGACTGGCATCAATCACGTGAGCAACACTGAATGGGAGGAGGCCTTGAAGTCTGAGTTTCCAGAGGTCTTCAGAGACGGATTGGGCAAGTATATGGGGACCCCTATCACTTTCAATCTAGATCCCAAGGTGCCACCAATTTGCTTAAAGCCCAGAAGGGTCCATTTGCCTTAAAGAAAAAAAATTGATGCACAATTAGATAAACTAATAGCTCAAGGAGTTTTAGAGCACACTGACCACTCCAGATGGGAGACACCCATAGTCACACCAGTCAAGACTGATGGGTCAGTGAGAATCTGTGGAGACTATAAGGGGACATTGTACCATGCGCTTCAACAGAGCGCATATCCAGTTCCAGTGGTGCATCATTTACTACATTCACTTGGCAGGGGTACAGTCTTTGCCAAATTGGATCTGGCCCAGGCATATCAACAATTAACAGTTGATGATGCCACTGCAGAGGCCCAAATCATTGTGACTCATAGATGTGCTTTCAAATGTAAAAGATTACAGTTTGGAGTAAGCGTGGCACCAGGCATCTTCCAAAGCCTTATGGAAAGGATGCTCCAAGGACTGCCAGGGGTAGTACCTTACTTTGATGATGTGTTAATCTCTGCTGAAAATGACACTCAGGCGTTGCTCAGGTTAATAAGGTCCATACTAAATATTGGAGTTTCTGGATATCTGGTGAAAAATGGGCTACAGGACTCAGGACTGTTGGCTGAGCAATCAGAGCCAGCAGCTACAGAACTATTGGAAGAAAATGTGTTCACAAATATACAGGGATTGAAAACAAAGAAATAATGACTTGTTATGACACATCCAGTCCAACAAGAAGAGGATATTTGAAATGAATGCACTAGTTCTGGAAAGAACATCCAAAATCAGAAGTAACCCTAACCCTAATGTTGCTTTATAATATGAAATAAAGTGCTCATAGAAGCAGAATTGGAAGAACTGCAAAGGTTTACTCAAAGAAATCAAATATTTTCTGCAAAGAAATCAAATATTTTCCAGAAGTACCTCAGAATGTAGAGGCAAACCAGAGATGGTAGTAGGGTAATCCAGCAGAGATATACAATTGTTTTCATTTGAAAACCAGGCACCCACTCTCTGCCTCAGGACAAAGCCCTCTAACTAAAGAAGTAAAAGAACTGAAACAAAGAACAATTGAGCATCTAGAACAGCACAAAGACTTCAGAATAAGGCTGCCTGCATTGAAGCTTGTTCCAAAGAAACAGTTAGCACAAACATTAAAAGATGCAAACACTACAATAGCAAGTATAAGCACTAACTCACTGCATGAAACAAACCAACTGATATACAGCTCAGCTGCAGTTATAACTGAATACCTGGAATGCAAAATCAACTAAGAAAAAAAAACACAAAATGGAAGATTAGAGTGGAAAATAAGATCAGCAATTTGAGATCAGATGCAAGTAGACTAGAACAGGTGAAGGAAAAGAAGCTGAAGAACAAGAAGACAAAATAATACCTAATCAAGAAATACCACTTAGAAACAAGGAAGGTCAAGGAAGCACTGGAAATAATAAAGCAGCAAATAACAGCTATAGCCAAGATCAGCAGATACAAAGCTCAAATTGTAAATTATAGGCAGAACCTCCAATTTCAATCCAATCAGAAACATTTCTACCAATTCATTAACAGAGAAACTACAGTGAATCAGTCAATAGCTGACAAGTAAGAAACAGTGCAGTTTTGGGCACAGATATGGCATAACCCAAAGAAATACAACAAGGGTACAACTTGGTTATTAGAGGTGGACATGAATAAAAAAGAGGTTGCAAAGAAAGAACTAGTAATAACAGCAGAAATGGTAGAGAAAAGAGCAAGGAAGATCAAATGGGAAGAATGAAACTCATCAAAGAGTCACTATTGGTCATTCTTCACCCTTAAGAAGCAGAAAAGTACATGTGAAGGTACTTATTGAAGGAAGGCCTAGTCAAATGGAAGTGGACTCAGGTGCCTTCAAATGTAAAAGGTTACAATTTGGAGTAAGTGTGGCACCAGGCATTTTCCAAAGCCTTATGGAAAGGATGCTCCAAGGACTGCCAGGAGTAGTTCTGCTGAAAATGACACTCAGTTACAAGAGAGACTCAGATAAGTCCTTACCAAATTCAAAAAAGCGTGGTTAAAAGTCAAGGAAGAAAAATGCACTCTTAGAACTGACAAGGTTGAGTTCTTGGGCTATATGATTGACAAGCATGGTATCCACCCCACAGAAGCCAAGGTTCAGGCAATCAAAGAAGCCCCTAGACCAAAATGTAAAACAGATTTACAAGCCTTCCTTGGACTCATTAACTTTTATCACATGTTCCTACCTCAGAAGGCAACCATTGCAGAACCACAGCACAGATTATTAGACAAAAAGTCTGCGTGGGTCTGGAGCAGAAAAGAACAATCTGCATTTAACAATATTAAAAGACTAATCACGTCTGATGCTGTACTAATACAGTTCTCTGAGAATTTGCCTGTTGTACTGACTTGTGATGCATCCCCTTTGGAGTGGGGGGTTGAGCCACAGGCTTCCCAGTGGGAGGGAAGCTCCTATTGCATTTTACTCGCACCTTGACCAAAGCAGAGAGGAACTACAGCCAACTGGACAAGGAAGCCTTGGCAATTGTTGCAGCTGTCAAGAAATTCCATGAGTATTTATATGGGAGAACATTTACCATTGTCACAGATCACAAACCTTTGTTAGGCATTGTGGCAGGAGACAAACCTACGCCCACTATCCTGTCACCAAGAATGCTGAGGTGGACTGAATTTCTTGCTGTTTATTCATAAAAACTCATCCACAGGCCTGGCAAAGACATTGGGCATGCTGATGCTTTGAGTCACTGCCCACTTCCTTCTCACACTGAGGACTTTGCTCCTGAGACTTACACCTTTTTCCTAGAAACTGTTGCCAAGCTTCCAGTACACGCTGCTGAAATTGCCAGAGAGACTGCCAAAGACACTTTATTGGCTCCTGTTATAGGCTGGATTAAGAAAGGTTGGCCTCTTCAAGATCTACCTCAACTTGCCCAACCTTTTAAATCCAGGAAACTGAATTATCTGTATTAAGAGGATGTATTTTGTGGGGTAACAGGGTGGTTATTCCTGCAAAACTGAAAAAAGAGGTTTTGGAAATGTTACATGAGGGTCATCCAGGTATTGTCAGAATGAAGGGATTGGCCAGGAGTTATGTATGGTGGCCAGGTATTGACAAAATGGTTGAAAACTGGGTTGCATCTTGTCCCAACTGTCAGGTAGTCAGGCCTGCCCCACCTCTCTCCCCCACACAGGAATGGGAATGTCCTAGGGGCCCATGGTCCAGGATTCACATTGATTTTGCTGGCCCAACCAGAGGGCACACTTTCCTTATTATAGTAGATGCATATTCCAAATGGCTAGAGGTCATCCCTATGGCATCCACCACAACTGATGCTGTCATCAAACAGCTTAAAAGCTTTTGTAACTCACGGTTTACCTGATGTACTCGTTTCTGACAATGGTCCTCAATTTACATCCAACCTTTTGAATCATATCTAGCACAGCAGGGTATCAGACATGCCCTGACAGCCCCTGGGCACTCTTCGGCTAACGGCCGGGCTGAACGCATGGTACGTTTTACCAAGGAAAAACTTCAGCAATTGGGTCCTGGGGACATCACTGAGAAAGTTGAAAAACTTCTCAGTGTCCAGCATATCACTCCTAACCCATCAACTAACTTATCCCCAGCAGAGTTGTTGATGGGTAGGAAACTCAGGTCTCCCCTTGACCGCCTTCATCCCACTTACGCACCCAACGCACCACTAGATTCCACTAGCAAAGTTCTCACGTTCACTGTGGGTGATTCTGTTTATGCTAAGAACCTTATGGGTGAACCTTTATGGATTCCTGCTGAGATAACCCAAATCACAGGCCCTCGATCTTACAGGGTACAAACAGAGGATGGTGTCCTCTGGAGCAGGCACATTGATCAGCTTAGATCCAGATTACCTCAGGAACATCGCAATTGTTCCTCTCTAGTTCCCATACCTACTGCCTCTTCTAGGGGGGAAGGGGAGGATCATGAGTGTAATGAACAAGCAAGAATCAACCCCATGTGTAACGAGCTAACACGACAGGAACCATCCCAAAACCTGTCACAATACCAACAACCATTTTCACAAATGGAAGATTGCACATCATTACCTGATTTAGGTGCTGACATTGGTTTGGAGATGGATTGGGAGGTGAGACCAGGTTGTAGTAACCAAACAGGTTCTACCATTACTACAAGTCCTAGTAAGGAAATGTCAGCAGACACATTTCCTCCCTCACAAGGTGAGAACCTTAAAACATCTGAACCACGTAGGTTTCAACGTACACGTAAGAGCCCCACCTATTTAAAAGAATACATTAGATAGGCTGGGGTTTGAGTATGGACTGAACCTAGTGGGGAGTGGTGTTATGTATGCAGGTTTAAAGTCATTGGTTTAGTTTGAACTGTTCTTGTAAAATGTAAGAAATGATTGGTTTAAAAAGTGCGGGAAAACCCTGCACTCTGATTGGCTGGCAACTGCGGCTGCTGGCTATAAGTAGCAGCCACAGCCCAGCCAAAGTGGGTTCATTCTGAGCTGTAGTCACTAATAAACAAAGAGCTTGAAGCACTCCGCGTCTGTCTCTTCATGCAAACTTAACAATAGTCACTATGCTGGTGGCAGTAACAGGCCAAGGCCTAGCTGGATTGCATGCTTCTTATACAGAATCACTAAACATCCAGCAAAGAACAGCATTCCACTTTTCTTGTTCCCTCACCTTCCTGTTGCCCTCTGAAGAATTACAGAGTAGTATTATACTAAATTAGCTTCCGTGTATGTATTCTGTTGAGGCTTAATCAAACACAGCCCATGTCTCTGGGATCAAACAACTAATCTTAGCAGCTTTGTCAGACCACTGGCTCCCTCATCAATCATGCTCCAGACTTTGGAAAGTTGGAGGTATTGCTGAATAGCCTTCTGTTATAGGCTGTGGCCAGCTTCTTTGTGACAAATTTACAGCAGACACCGACAATGTTGTTTGTGTGAAACCAGCTGAACTTGATGGGATAAAGCCGGGGACTCAGGGGGGAGGAATAATGATTCTGCAAAAGTGATTGCTAACGAGAATGCTACCTTTTTATTCCTTCTCTAAAACAAAAGTAATTGACTGCTGGAACTGCTTGTGCTAGGAATATTGATCAGTGACAGTTAGAGGCCTTCTTCACTATCACTCGTCCTGGGAGGCCTAATTAACAAAGGCTGGCTTGTTGAATTAGATAAAGCTCAGTGTGCACTGAAATTAATGTGATGCTGTCTGAGCATCCTTCACCTAATAGGGGAAAATCAAGTTTAAGTGGAAGAAAAGAGGAAAGTCCTGTTAAGAGCTAAAACAATTGTGACTGGAAAAGAAGTGGATAAATACAAGATCTTTACAAGGGCAAACTTTTTTTCTTTTAGAGCAAAGTCATATGCATTGTTTCATACCAATCTTTCTAATGGGGCCTTTGTGATTAAAGAAGGCTCTTATGACCATTGTAACCTGGCTTTCTAAGTAAAATAAACTCTGTATTGGATTTTGGCAGGATGTTTGTACAGGCAGGGAAATGGACAATTAGATTGGTGTTCTTTCAACCATTCTTAGTTCTTTCAATCATTTTTATAGTGCTCCAAAGTAGTCTAGAGTTGGTCACCTGGGAAAGCAATAGAACATTTTGTGTTGCCTTCAGTGAAGGACCTACTTTATGCTAAATATGGAGATGTGAGAATACTGACACGCAGGATTGAGATTCAAATGAAGTCGCACATGTAGCGCTAACCCTGAAAGGGCTGCAAAAGTCCAGCTCCCTCTGTCTGTCCTTTTCTCCCAGATAACTTGATCACTGATCAGGCTCTCTCATTCTGATCGTTCACCCAGTCACCTTTACTCGCCTGGCTTAGTTCACTTTCACAGTCCTCCTGGTGTATCTGATGGCCCCTCTGGTCATTGGCTCTCTCCTGCACTGGCTTTCCACTGCAGCCTCCTGGTGTGTCTTTTGACCCCTCAGGTTGCTGGCTCTCTCTCACACTGCTCTCTCTCTGGGACAGTGTTGTTCCTTTCTCTCTCTTTGGATCAGCTTCACTACTGCTCTCTTCCCCCACCCTTCTGTCTGGCCCTTACTGCCTCCCACACAGCCCCGCTAAGCAGGGACCAGGCTGTGGGCTGGTTCAGGGTAGGCTGATAAATGCTTACCCCTCTCTCCCTTCCCTACTCACCTCCTCCTACACCATTTTTTCCCCATTTCCTCCTCCTCTCTTTGCTTTTCCCTGTCTCTCTTTCTCCTCACACTGCTTCTCTCCCTTCTTTAATCTCTCTCACTCTCATTCTCTCTCCATCTCTCCTTCTTCCCTTCTTTGTTCTCCCCCTCACCACATGTCTCCTTCTCTTTTTCCTGCGTCACCCCTTCCCCCCTAATTTCCAGCAGGATTCTGTGGGGTACCGTGCAGCAATTGGAGCTCCAGGTCAGCTGGAGCTCCAGGACTCCATCCGTGCCCAACTGATTGTGTCCATTGGTACCACCACATCAGGGGTGAAATTCAAAATTTTTCCCTACCAGCTCTGTGGGTGTGGCTTGGTAGGCGTGGCTTGGTGGTACTCAGTCTCTAAAAGGAAGAAGATGTGCATGTGTGGGCGGGGCCAATTGATTCAAATCGTTCCCTACCACCTCTCTGAACCAATTCAAATCATCTCTACCACCTTTCCCAAGGTGGTGCGAGGTGGCTGAATTTCACCCTTGCACCATGTGACCAGCACAACCATGTGATCGGCACTGACAATTCTCTCTCCGCTATTGCACTGATCAGTGTGATTGCGCTGCCAGCATGATTCATGCTATTGGTGCTACTCTCCCTGCTGGCCAGATGGAGCCCCGGGATTCCCCCAGCACCATCCAGCTAATCACGCTGATCAGCACTGCTCTCCCTGCTACCTCTGTATTGAGAGTTTCGCAGTGATAATTCAGCACCAGAAAAATAAACACAGATGGCTGATGCTTCATTTAACATCTTTATAAAACATAAAGTAGATTTTACAAACCAATTGTAGATTTCTCCAACATGGAGCAAACCAGGGGTGGGATTCAAAATTTTTAACAACCGGTTCTGTGGGTGTGGCTTGGTGGTCCTGTGATTGGGTGGACATGGCTTGGTGGTCATGTTATTGGCTGGGCATGGCCAACTCAATATCACTCACATCGAGGCACGCATCTTCTCGCCTGGCCTCTCATGACTGTGGGGATGCTGCAACAGTCGTAAGTGTGAAAAATGGTCATAAGTCACTTTTTTCAGTGCTATTGTAACTTTAAATGGTCACTCCACACAAGCAAAGTACCAGCAAAGGAGGGGAAAAAACTCTAGAGAAGGTCCTGAGACAGGAAGTCTAGTCCTGCCAAGAATGTAATAAGGCTTAATGGAGAGGCAGTTTCTGTAAGCAACACCAGAATGTTTCCTTCCTGCCTTCCTTACAGGATTAGGCCAGTGATTTCTTCTAACAACCAGTTCTCCGAACTGATTAGAATGTTAACAACCGGTTCTAGTGAATAGGTGCAAACTGGTAGAATCCCACCCCTGGAGCAAACTCAAAGAGAAACATGTTGAAAGTTCAGAGCAGAGCTCCAGTCTTCAGCAAGCAAGCAAGTTAGTTTCATCTTCAATAGACAGACTCAGAGCTCTACATAGCTTCAGTGCTGCAGAGCTTAACATAGAACCACACCTAGGCTACTTTTAGTTTCAGTTTCTAGCCTAGTTTCCAAAACAGTCCTCATTGGCTGACTTAGTTGCTATGCCTATTAATTGGCTGACCTTGTTACCAAATTCTATTCCAGTTCATGAATATACTCTGACATCCTGCCAAACATAAATCAGATCAAAATTCATACATGTATTGCTTTAAAAAAAAAGCAGGTGACACTAATAGGTATTGGAATGTTATTTTGAACCAAAATTAATAAATAATTTCTTTTTCTTCTGTTCAATAGGGTCTGATTCTCAGAGACTCTCTGGACAAATTGCTGAAATTTTCTTGGTAGAATTTTTCAGAAGTGGTTTGCCATTGCTTCCTTTCTGGGCCTGAGAGAAAGTGACTGGCCCAAAATCATTCAGCAAGTTCTAGGCCTAAGGTGGGAATGGAACTCAGTCTCCTAGTTTCTAGCCTGGTGCCTTAATCAGTATATCAAACTTTTGTACAGGTGATGGTTAAGTGATTTTATTGAAATTGAATGCCAACATCATGTCATATGCAAATCAAATTTAGTCTATACATATGTACATGTGCATCATTCCTTTATCCAAATGAGAAGACAAAAAGGAATACAGTATTTGCAATTCCCCAAAGAATGAGAAAGGTTTTTTTAGGACTTCCTCCTTGTAATTGGGTGGTGATGCTGTGGTGTCATTCACTTTTTCCCAGGTTATAAGGTTATATTTTATAACTTGTATTTTATAAGCTTGTTATTTGTGTTAAGGTTGTCAGAGTCACAACACACCCTCTTTAAAATTCATTTTCCACTAAAAGTTTGTGTAACTTACATTATTTTTAGTTTACCATCAATTTGCTGCAATAATTTAAAAAGGTAACATACACCTATGCAATATAAGTAATGTCTCTGTTATGCATATGAAACTATTTATTATTATTCCCATCCACAAGTGGTGTAAAAAATTACAAAAATAAAATAAAATAAATGGAAATTACCTTTAAAAATAGCACCCAAGCCTCCAACACATCATTTTCTCTGTAAAATATCATTACAAAAATGCCTGCTGGGTTCAGAAGGTTTTCAATAATTTTTGGCATTCACTTTGTTACTGTGGATAAAAATGAAAGTCTACCATTGCCCATCCCTGATATGTGACAAAGACACAGGATTAACTTTGTAAGATATTTGCTTGTATCAGTGAATAGTGAGAGACAATGGGAGACAGGTATTTCCTCTGTGTCCTCCTAGGATATGCCCAGGGAAGGCTTCCCAATTTCAGCACCTATAATTGGTTGACTTTCAACTTTTCATCTTCTCTAAACAGCACAGCCATTGCCAAGAGTTCTGGAAATTAGTCCACATATTTGAAAGGTGAGAAGTTTAAAGATTACTGTCCCAAAGTCATTTGGTTTTTTTTTTTAATTACATTTATATGCCGCCCTTCTCCGAAGACTCAGGGCTTACAATTTTGGAGCACAACCCAATGTGCTCAGCAATAGCCTTCATTCCATTGTATATGCCTGCTTATTACTAAGCGGCATTTTTACAAGGTCAGCTAATTGCCCCCAACAATCTTGGGTCCTCAATTTACCTACCCCGAGAGGATGGAAGGCTGAGTCAACCTTGAGCCTGGTGGGATTCGAGCCTACAGTAATTGTAGACAGCTGGATCTTAAGAGCAGGCATTTAACAGCCTGAGCCACCAAAGCTGGTTGATTATTTGTAGACTAGATGGACATTTGAAGGATGACAACATTATACAATTTTGTGGACTTTCAGATTATTTCAAATTAGTGTTGAGAATTCCATAAGTAAATGTGTAAGATTTCATATAAATAAACATCTGCAAATACTTCTGTGAAATAGGTTTTGCACTATTTCTCCTTTATTTTTATAATGCAGATTCTTGAAGGAAAAGATGTTCCTTTATTTTGCAAAACACTTTACATAAAATAATTGATTTTTGTAAGCTTTGCTTGTTTGTTGCCTGAGAAACCTGTTGAACTTTATCTGATTAGGCATTATAGGGATTGGTCCAACACACTTGACTTCTCAAATGCATTGCCAAAGAAATCAGTAGTTTCTCAAACAGATCAAAAGCAAAAGTTAGCTCAGCAAACATGTATTTTTTCTGAGACTATTTGGTAATAGGACAAGTTACCTGGATACATATTGAACTTCATTTAATAATGGGAGCAGAGGTGGTATTCAGCAGGTTCTGATCAGTTCTGGAGAACAGGTAGCCAAGCCACACCCACAGAACCGGTAGTAAAAACAATTTGAATCTCACCACTGAATGGGAGAATCACTCATTTTTTTCTTGCTTGGAAAAAATTAGTAAGATATTTAATACAGGGACAATGCAGCTGTCAGCAACCAGAATGACAGCAATTACGGTATAAACCTTATTTTTTCATGACCATTTATCAGAATCAGATATGCATGGGATGCAAAGTACACCTGGATCAATAGAGAGAAATCAGCTTGCTTAACTTTGATTGATGAAGCAGATCATTAGGAGGAGGATGAGAAGTTGTGCCTGACAGCAATCATTCAGTAATTGCTTGATGGAATTAAGACCTGTCAGGTACTGCCATAAACACACCATACTATATAATGCATAGCTTCTATTAACAGAAGATGGCAAGTGATTCTATAGGCATAAATCTAGAAGGCATAAAGAAATATGCACACAGAGCATACTTTTTCATTTCTTTTTGCATATGCAGCCAAAACCAAAAATATACATTATTCCTGAATCTATTACATCATATGGGAAAGAAGAATATGAAGTTGTAAAAATAGTTGTTACATGTACAGGCTGTTTAAATTTAATGCAATCCTTTGTTCAATAATGAACAGAAGTATCTCAGAATAATTGTATGAACATATAAACAATTAAAACAATTCTATGCTCATACAATTATTCAAAAGTTTATTTAACATTTAATCATTTTAAAAAACTTGTCCAGTAATGAGTTCAAAACTCGTATAAAGTAAGATTGTAACTATTAATCCTGAACTTTCACTTACCAAGAAATATTTCATTTTCAAAACCTATTTTATAATGTTTACCCTATTTCACCCTAACAAAATATTGGGGAGGGAGGGAGAGAATGGGATGCTCAGGGAGGGACAGTGCCTCTGGTGGAGGGGGTCTCATGCTCTTTATAGGGCTTTGGTCCCCACCTGGTCCTCAGCTTCACATGCTGCTCCAAATGTGCTTACATTCATGCATGAACATACAATGTTTAAATTACCCTTTAATATTGGTAGAAAAAGACAAATATTTGTCTGTGGGTTTTGGCCTATTCAATAAAGAGAACATTCAGACTTATTTTACAGCCAGTTATGATAGTATGTAAATATGCTGTCTCTAATAACATTGAAGTATGTACTTATACTAAATATACTAAATTATGTATATTTCATCCTGTTTGCGCCCTATCTTCCCCTCCCTTCAGCAACCAATTTGAATTCTCCATCATTTTAGTCATTCCTTTTATCTGATAAACTGGGTTGCAGCACACAAAGCTTATGTCTTTTCATAAAATGTGTTAACACATTACCACACTTGTTCTCATTTGGTGCTACCATAAGCTAATATGAGGCTGTTTTTAGAATGCCTGTATGCATGTGCCAAAAGAACCCAGGAAAGCCTTTGCAGAAAGAATCCATCTTCTCAACTGTTCTTAGGATAACTGCTTTGTGAAGGTGCCCAGTTTATTGCTTTGCAGAGTTCCACCAGGATCAAAGCATCTCAATAGACTAATGACTATCCCAGCTTACTATCTGAAGTGTCAATTGTGAACCTTTGCAGGTTAAAAAGCTATATTTAGACAAATTACCTTGATATCCAAAGCAGAAATCTCCAAATGCCTATTTAACTCTGGTATCAAAAATACAGTCATAAAACATTTAAAAGCATATACTTTCTTCCCTTTCATGTCAGTTCACGAAGCCTGAAAGAGCTGTTTTACTTTATATTAAGAACAACATCAAGGAAAAAGATTCCTAAGACTTAGGGGTGCTTGTGGATGTCCTAGAAACCTAAAAATGAAGCATTTCATAACAGCTGACAGACTTTTTAATGTTATCCTTTCTACTGCCACAATGTCATAAAGAAGCGGACAAGATCTTTGTGTTGTTGAGTTGGCCATTTGTTTACTGGATCATGATCCTTGCCGAGTCACAAAAGAGGCAGAGAAGGTGAGCCACAGTTCGTCCATGCAGACCTTTTTGACAAAGGTAATGGTACCCCCAGCCTTGGAAGAGGCAGGGGTGCTGCCACTTGTCAAGAGGTCATCCCTGGATCTAACAATTGTTGATAACTATTGACCAGTTACAACCTCTCCTTTCAGGTCTGACTAGTTTGTACCTGATGAGAACCCTGGAAAAATACAGTTTATCTAGTCCCATTTCGGACAGGTTTCAAGCTAGGATTTAGTACTAAGGCAGCTTTGGTGACACTTGGTGGTGGTGAATCTATATCTATTTTTGTGTTCCTTAATGTTTCAACAGCTTTCAATTTCATTGACTATGGCATCCTTCTATAACAGGGGTGTCAAACTCAAGGCCTGGAGGCTGGATTCAGCCCACGGGGTGCTTAGATCAGGCCCATGGGGCCACCCTGGAAACAGTGAAGGATTGTCCCCCGGTGCCTCTGCTAGCAAAAATGGAGCTTGGGAGGACTGCACATGGGTCATCCTGAGCTCCACTTTCCCTGGCAGAGGGTTGCAGGAGGCTGTTGCAGCTGAAAAGCTCAGGAGCCCGTTTTCTTTGGCAGAACACTTGGGCCACCACAGGCGCCCCCAACATGAGTGACGTTGAACTGGCCATGCCCACCCTGTCCACATCTACTCCAGACCCCTGAGGTCAAACACAATCTTGATGCGGCCCTCAATGAAACTGAGTTTGACACCCCTGTTCTATAATGTCTCCATGAGCTGGGGTTTAGGGAAACAGTTTTTTTTTTAAGTTTTTATTTTAAGACAAACATACAAACAAAACATAAAAACATAAAAAACCATTTTACAGTGTGTCAGTTGGTTACAGATCCTATATGTTATCCTTTCATAGTCATCACTCACAATTTATAAAAAAGATTCTCATATTATCAATATAAAACATTCTTATATATTTATCAATTATTATTTATACACGACTAAATTATTTATTTCATCAATTACATGAGATAATCTCAATTTTATCATAAAGTTTATATTATACTTTCATCCAATGGTTATATATGTCTATATTATATTTTATATCAATCTATTAAATTTCTATTACAAAATTATATAATCTATTACATTACCAAGTCTTTTTATCCAACCATTGATAAAACAAATCCCATACCTTATAAAATTGTTTATCTTCTTGATCTCTAATTTCAAATGTCAATTTGCTCATTTCAGCACAATCCATAATTTTCTTAATCACTTCCTCCTGCATAGGTATTTTATCATTTTTCCAATTCTTAGCAAATACAATTCTAGCTGCTGTTAAAACATTTACAATCAAATATTTCAACTTTTTATTGTAAATATCTGGTATAATTCCCAATAAAAATATTTCCGGTTTCAAGTCTATATGTTGTTTTATCATTTTTTCCAACCACGTGTGAATTTTAGTCCAATATCTTTTTGCATCCAAACATGTCCACCACATATGGTAATATGAGCCAGGTATCTGATGACATTTCCAACATTTATCTGATTTATACTTAAACATTCTTGCAATTCTCATCGGGGGTAAGTGCCACCTGTAAAACATCTTATACAAATTTTCTTTATAAGCAGTTGACATTGTCATTTTATAATTCTGAGACCATAGTTTTTGCCATTTCTCTAAATCAATCACATATCCAATTTTTTCCCCCAAGCAATCATTGTAGGGAAACAGTTTTGAAGGGATGCAGTTGCTTTCTCTGAGTCAATTCCAATTTAGTGTTGGTTGGTTGGACCAGTGATGGTATTCTACTGGTTCAGCCTGGTTCAGACAAACCGGTAGTAAAAAATGCTATCATTTGCCCAAACTGGTAGTAAAAAACCAGCTACCAGTTTGGCCAAACTGGTATTTGTTTTTTTTCCTCCTGATGATCAGTTGTTCTGATGATCAGCTGTGCCAGGATCCCCATCGCTGTCTTACTGCTTCACCCAGGAGGCTTCCCTGAGGCCCAGGAGTCAAAAAGGAGTGCACGGGGGTTCATGGACCAAAAACAGGCTCCCAGGAGGCTTCCCTGAGGTGCAGGAGGCAAAAAAAAATGGAGTGCAGTGGGGATGCTGCAAAAAAAGAAAAAAAGAAGCCACGCCCACCCAGTCACATGGCCATGTACACCGAACCACACCCACTGAGCCACGCCCACAGAACCAGTAGTAAAAATATTTACATCCCACCCCTGGTGTGGATGGATCATCCTCTTATTTCTTCATTACTGGTGTGAGCTAGTCTATCTCCCACTTTATTTATTTATTTATTTATTTATTTATTTATTTATTTATTTATATTTGAACTTGTATGCTGCCCCATCTCCGAAGACTCGGGGTGGCTCACAGCTAAGAACACAAAACAATAAATATTTAAAAATCATTAAACCAAGAACAAGCCCAAATATTAAGACATAACAACAATAAACATTAAAAACTGTCCCTCCCCCAGGGAGGGGTCACAGCCCAGGTTGGTTGAATAACCAGGTCTTTAATTCGCAGTGGAAGGTGCAGAGATCAGGGGCCAGGCGGAGCTCCAAAGGCAGTTGATTCCAGAGGTCAGGGGCCACGACAGAAAAGGCTCGTCGTCGGGGAGTCACCAGCCGGCATTGACCCACTGACGGGACCCTGAGGAGTCCTTGCCTATGAGCCCGCACAGGGCGGCCGGCACTAGCTATCGGAAGAAGACGCTCCCTCAAATATTGGGGACCCATGTTGTGTAGGACTTTGAATGTCAAAACTAAAACCTTGAATCTCACTTGGAGCGCAACCGGTAGCCAATGCAGGCCGTGCAGGAGGGGGGTAACATGGGAGAACCGGGTAACTCCCATCACCACCCGCGTGGCTGCATTCTGCACCAGCTGCAATCTCCGGATGGTATGCAAGGGCAGTCCTAAATAGAGAGCATTGCAGTAGTCGAGTCTAGAGGTGACAAAGGCATGAGTAACTGTGCGCAGGGCATCCCGGTCCAGAAAAGGGCAAAGTTGTCGAACAAGACGGAGCTGGGCAAAGGCCCCCCTGGTGACGGCCCCCACCTGCTCCTCCAATCGGAGCCGTGCATCCAGGAGGACCCCCAGATTCCGCGCCCTATCCACAGGGGGCAACACCTCTCCCCCTATGGCCAAAGATGGACAATCTAGACTGGGCCGAGATGCTGGTACGCACAGCCACTCAGTCTTGGCCGGGTTGAGTCGAAGCATGTTCCTACTCATCCAGATCCGTACCGCATCCAAACATCGGGACATCAGGGAGAGGGCATCGCTGATCTGGCTTGGGGTTGAAATGTACAGCTGAGTGTCATCAGCGTATTGATGGAATCTCACTCCAAGACCACGGATGATCTCACCCAGCGGTTTCATGTAGATGTTAAATAAGAGAGGGGAAAGGACCAACCCCTGTGGGACCCCACAAGAGAGAGCCCTTGGGGTCGACCCAACCCCCTCCACCAACACCGATTGCGACCACCCCGAGAGGTAGGAGGAGAACCACTGAAGAACAGTGCCCCCCACTCCCAACCCCCTGAGGCGATGCAAAAGGATACCATGGTCGATGGTATCGAAAGCCGCTGAGAGGTCCAATAGGACCAGGACAGAGGAAAAGCCCCTGTCCCGGGCCCTCCAGAGATCATCCATCAGCGCGACCAATGCCGTCTCCATGCTATAACCGGGTCAGAAGCCCGATTGATACGGATCCAGGTAGTCCGCTTCATCCCGGAAAAGTGGAACCTGCTGAGCCACCACACTCTCAACAACCTTCGCCAAAAAGCAAAGGTTGGAGACTGGACGAAAATTGTCTAACACGGTCGGGTCCAGGGCAGGCTTCTTCAGGAGGGGTCTCACCACCGCCTCTTTCAAGGTGGAGGAGAAGACACCCTCCCTCAATGAAGCATTGACAACTGCCCGGAGCCAACCGCAGGTGGCCTCCCTGGTGGCATAAGTCAGCCAGGAGGGACACGGGTCCAACAAACATGTGGTGGAACTCAGCTGCCGCATAATCCTATCCACTTCATCCTCGGAAACAGGATCGAACTCATCCCAGATAACGGTGGCCAGACTACCTGCAAGTCGTTCCTCAGACCACTGCAAATCAGAGGACAACCTGTTTCAAATGCGAGCGATCTTATCCAACAGATATTGACCAAACTCCTCAGCCCTACCCTGCAATGGGTCCGGCCCTCCTTCGGGACGAAGGAGGGAGCGGGTAACCCGAAACAGGGCGGCTGGGCGGTTATCTGCAGACGCTATAAGAGTGGAGAGATAAGACCTGCTCGCCTCTCCCATAGCCACCAGGTAAGTCCTAATATAGGCTCTTAGCTGGGCACGATCGGATTGGGAACGGGTAGACCTCCAGCTGCTCTCTAAACCCCTATGACGACGTTTCATTTCCCGGAGCTCCTCAGCAAACCAGGATCCACGACGTGTAAGGGGACGCATGGGGACAACCCTGTCGAGGGCTTCCGACGCAGCCCATTGCCAGGCCATTGCCAGATCCTCGGCAGAGCTGTGGGCAAGGGAAGAGGGAAAAAACCCCAGTTCTGCCTGGAACCTTTCAGGGTCCATCAGGCGCCTGGGGTGGAACCACCTAAGTGACTCCTCATCCCAGCAGTTTTTCAACATTTACAATATATGAAACCACAGAGTAAGATTATCCACCAGTTTATGATTTAGTATATGATACCCAACTATATCTTTTAACTCTGGGCCAGCCAAGTAAGATTATTGAGGTTCTGTCTCAGTGCCTGGAGGCTATGTAGATATAGATAGGGAAGAACCATTTCCAACTCAATCCTACCAAGACTCTGGGTGGCCATCCAGATTTGGAGATATTCTAATTTTCACCTTAAATGGGTTGTACATCCCCATTCAAGAATAGTGTGTAATTTGATGGTCCTCCTGATATCAGAACTCTTGCTCAATGAGCAGGGGGCAGTAGTGGCCAGAAAGGTTTTTGCCCAACTTCATCTGGTGTATCAATTGCACCCTTTTCTAGATTAAAGAGTCATTCAGGCAGTAACTCATGTCCTGTTTACTTCATGCCTTGACTACTGCAGTGCACTTTATATGGGGCAACCCTTGAAAACTAGTCTAGAAGTTTCAGCTGGTCCAGAATATAGTTATGTGCCTTTTAATATCCATGTTTCACCAGCTTGCTTCCAAGTGAAATTCACATGCTCCTCATCACCTATAAAATCTTACATGGCATAAGGCCTGATTACTTGAGGGACTGCCTACCTCCCATAATACCTTTCCTACAGGTTCAGTCTAGCAGGATTTGTGCACTTTGGATTCCATCAATTAAACAATGTCATATGTTGGGATTCTGGAAGCATAACTTCTCTTCAGTAGCACATGCCCTCTAGAATGTGGTTTGCCCAAAAATTTGAATATTTTGCATCCTACTGTTTTTCCAAAGAAGTTAAAGACCTAGCTCTTTGTTCAGGTTTTTGGTAAAGATGATTGACATCCCGTTTTTCTTTTTGGTTCCCCTCTGAGTTTCTTTTCTTTACCATCATTGTTCTGCTTGTGCTTGTGCTATTTCTCTTTCTCTCTCTATTTGATTTTTAGTCTTAAATATTTTTAACAATATTTAAGTCAGGAAGCATATAGATTTAATAAATTATTATTGTTACTTTTAGAAATGTTGCTAAGTTTATTAAAATATGTATTTTAGACTTTGTTATTATCAATTATTTTTGTAATTGCTCTTAGTCTTTTCACGTTTTGTTATCACCAACCTGATTTATTGAATTAGTTTTTTGTATTGCTGTACGTTATCCAGAATGCATCAGCTTCTAGATAACTCATACATTTAAAATAAAAATGAAATAATACATGACTTTTTGTTAAATTTATATTCTGCCTTTCCTTGGGGCTCAAGGCAACATAAAGAATGCTTCCATTTCCCCACACAATGACAATTTTGTAACTGGCCCAAAGTCAACATATAAAAATTCAAGGAGTCTTGGGAGGAATCTACTACTTATAACCTAGTCTGATTTTTCAAAGAAAAGATGGATGATGTCCATATAGTATAACTATATGTGAACAACAATATTAAAATGTATAGGTGCAAAAAATGTACTTATTTCTCATCATGCTTTATTTTTCCATTGTTAGTATTTCATGGCAACATTTAGAAACACATATCTACTCTCAGCAGAACACCCTTGCTGAAGGAATGAATCTTCAAGTTATTCTAGTTCAAATATGCATGATGCTGCTTGATGTAGAATAAAGAAACCAATATTCAGGTATGTTCCAGAATCCTCTTGTGGGTATGTAAAAAAGAAGTACCCGTCCCTTCCTGTAGCAGAAGGAGGAGATAGCAGGAGCATAAACAGCAAAAGAAACACACCCATGGCTTAATCTCACCCCCTCCTTTTTTATTTTTAGTTCAATTGAAATTCACTGATTTGTGCAATGGGAGGCTCAAGTCAACAGTAGCAGGCTAGCATTTCTAAGAGAAGAGCTAATACTCTTCTATGACACACTGACATCCAAAACAGTGGGAGAGTGACAGGTGGCATTCCTTTTGTTACCCTGCCTGTCCACATGCTTCTGACATCTCTTCATGGGCACAGCAGGGCTTTGATTCCTCTGCGTTTTGTATTCATGCCCTTTCCATGGTGCTGTGCCACCAATTTACAGAATGCTTGGAATTGCAGAAATTCAAAGCATCTCACTTGCAAGGGTAGATGATACACTGTTGATTGGGGGGGTGGAAGAGTGGGGGGCAGAAATGGACAGGCGTGGGAAATAATCATGCTGCTTCTCTGGTTCTTAAAAATAAGGAAAAGAAAGGAAGAGAGGGGGGGGAAGCATGGCAAAATGTTAAATGATTTCAATTGTGCGGTCACCCCAGCTGTTCTGGGGAGATTTCCTATTCCTCAGCTTTAAGAGAATGAAGGAAAGTGAGAGAGGGGACGAGGGGGGGAGAGAGAGGGAGGGAGAGATTATAATGAGCAGAGTTCACAAATGTCCTCTTGGACAATCCATTGGAACGGTTTCCTCCCACAAGTGTCATTCTGCTACACTTGAGATCAGGAGCTGGTCTTTAGTATTCAGAGTGCTAATTCATTTTGTTGCTGGCAGCACTGCATTAATGATCAAGCGACGACAATGAACACTGTCTGCATAACAAATGTGCCTTTCTCCAGTGGCAGTAAATACAAAATGATTAATATAGAATCAGGGCTCATATGGAGTGCCTTTCTTTTTACATCTTTTCAAATGATGATATTATTATTATTACCATACCTGAATTGTGTCCGATTTCTAGGGAAGAGACTTCTGTTCCTATGTTTCTATCTATCCATATTTCTATCTGTATATGGATTGGTATGTCTCCATTTCTATCCAACTGCACCCATGCATCATTATTACGGCGAAGCTACTTGGCGCTTTCTCTCTCTCTCTCATTGGAAAGCTGCCTTTTCCTTCACTGGATGCAAATGATTATTAATACTCTGTTCTTTGCTTCTGACATTTACCAAGGCAGAATCATCAGACTGAACTAAATCACGTCCTGCTCCTTCTGGCTACCTACCTAAGCCTATCTTCTATTAGAATTAAATGATTGGAACAGGTGAGATGTGGGCCCACAATTTTTTTTTTAAGTGTCAATTGCTGCTTCCTTTTAGCAGGAATCGAGAAAGCTCCAATTTCATGGAGTTTGGACTTAAATGAGAGGAAAGAAAGATTATTCCTTCTCATTTAATCACAGCACTGATGTTAGGGCAATATCAGTCAGTATAAAAAAATAGGATTATGCTATTCTTAGGAGCACAAAAAGGGTTATTTGTCAAGCTGTTTCCTCTTCTGTGTTATTTGTGATGTGGTGATTCCTCCTTGACTACCTCCCAGCTTTTGAAATGTAAAGGAGATTGGGACAGTGCTGGAAAGAGCAGTGTTAACCCACTATTAAGCATTTGGATATGGCAGCTTTTTATTCACTCTGTACATAACACTATTCACAGACATAGTACCCTCTCATCTGATTATAATATGCCAAAAGCTTCCTCTCTTTAATTCCAAGCAGCCTTTTAAAGAGACATATTTACTAGAAACATCTTTATCATGCAAAGGAATACAGGCAGTCCTGAACTTACTGCCACAGTTGAGTCTAAAATGTCCTTTGCTAAGCAAGACAATTGTTAAGTGAGTTGTGCCCAATTTTATGATCTTTTTGCCACAGTTGTGAAGCAGATCTGCAGTTTTCAATGAAACGTGGTTGTTAAATGAATCTGGTTTCCCCGTTGGCTTTGCTTCTTGGAAGCCAGATGGGAAGGTTACATATGATGATCACACGATCCCAGGACACTGCAAATGTCATAAATACATAAATACATTCATAAATGTCATAAATACATAATAATAAATTCCAGTTGCCAAGAGCTGAAATTTTAATCATGGAGATGCTGCAATGGTCATAAGTGTGAAAACCAGTCACAAGTCACTTTTTTCAGAGCCACAGTAACTTTGAACAGTCATAAAATGAATGGTTGTAAATCAAGGACTACCTGTAAAATTTGCATCCCTTCTCAGACACCACTGTTGAGATTCCTTCCTTATATATGCCTTTCAAAACATGGAATGTTTCCTTATTTAGGACTCAATGTAACTCTTCTTCTAGCGAGAATGGCAATTTTGAAACTGTGCACCTCTCTTGGACCAGGAGTGAATCAGGCAGTCTCTTCCCAGTTGATATAGATAAAAAAGTTACTCTTTCATTATGATTTTTTAAAGTAAAAAGCCTAACACTATATATAAATTGAACAAGGCCATTTATGGGCTCAACATTCAGCTAGGAATTGGAGTATGTTTAGATACAGCACTGGAAGGTTTTGGGTTCAAGAGTTGCAAAGCTGATGGTTGCATATATACTGAAAAGTTACAAGATGGGGATTGTCAATTGTTAGCATTTGTGGATAATCTTTGTTTCATTGCAAAGGATGTGTCACAGGAAAAGGAATTTGCTAATCAATTAGAGAAAAAAATGAATTAAAAGATTTGAGTGAAATACAAAATTATCTTGGTGTAAAGATACAAAAAACTGAGAAAGATGGTTATGTTTTCAGTCAAAGAAAAAATATTGAACAACTGTTGGAGAGATACAACATGAAGGATTGTAATTCTGCTCCAACACCTATGAGCAAAGATTTTCATAACAGTTTGGGTGAGGACAAAAGTGAAGCCTGTGATCAAGAGATATATCAGTCAGCAAT